>VXAX01000697.1:715218-872135 GCA_013399835.1 Leptocoma aspasia
ACAAAGTTTTTTAATCCCAAAAGACACCAAAAAAAAAAAAAAAAAAAAAAAAAAAAAGAGAGAGATGTGATGAACTCAGTTGGTCACTTTTCAAGGCTCACTGTCACACCTCTCTTTCTTTTTTCCCTGATTTTGTTCAAGTTCTGCTCTGTGTATAGATGTGGCTTTCTCATTTGTCCATGCAGACACCACAATGATAAACAGGACAAAGAAATGCAGTAGTTGGATCACAAAATGTTGCAGGATACCTGACTTGGTTTGCTTCACCATAATAAAGTCTCTGGGAGTTATCCAGTGACACATTCTGAAAGAAGAACAAAAAACTAATTAATGTACAGGACATTGTCTTCTAATAGGCAAGGAACAAGATTTTGGGCCTTCACTCCTTCAGCAGCTGTGTTACAACTCACTGTGTGTAACCTTCAGCAAATCCCTTTATTGCATCTCTGTAAAATATTGGTAATGAATTTACGTTTTGTAAAGTGCTGGGAGATCTGCAGATGAAAAGCACTATATAAGCTAAGTGTTATTAATGTGATTCACTCAGTGAAATGAAATCTCTGTTGAGCAAAATACTGTTCCGTAAAATTTGTATTTAAAGTTACATATTTTACAGCACCAAGAGAATGAAGGTTGTGTCACTTTT
The DNA here is from genome assembly GCA_013399835.1 of Leptocoma aspasia. NCBI lineage: Eukaryota > Metazoa > Chordata > Aves > Passeriformes > Nectariniidae > Leptocoma > Leptocoma aspasia. The sequence continues at coordinate 715,865 of VXAX01000697.1, forward strand.
TCCAACATATAAACTATATTTAGCAATTTATTCCTTGGCTTCTCTCTAAGTAAAAGAAAACAGCTTGATGTTTAAAAATAACATTTTGTAGGCTTGACGTTCATAATTTGGACTGGAATACTTTCTAAACAATTATTTTAAAAGAATGAAAAATATCTTTCTGCTCATATACAACAGATTTTAATCCTTGCATGGGCCATATATGTGAAGGTTAGCCATTTATCTTGAATACTTATTTCAATTTCATATGAACATTGCAACAGAAAAATGTGTCTAAAGTCAACCATTTTTGTAATTTCTTTTAAAGCATAACTTGCCTGTTACTCTTGCAGCCTGTTAAACAGTGGGGCAGTGTTTGGCTGCTGGACAGTTCAGTTTGTAGCAAAACCTCTTTTTCTGCTGAGATGGGCTAAGGTGCAAAAGGTTATACAAATCACATAAATGTAAGAAAGTATATTTGACTCTTAAAACCCTTTTGATTTTATTAACTGATATTACCTAAAACATCTTCAAGGAAATTGTTTCAAACATCTGAGTTTTAACCCAGTATTATTTTTTTTAAGACAGAGAGCAGTAATTCCTGATCTTTTCCCGTAACTCATTTTTAAACATCTTTTTGTATAAAAAGGTTTTGGTTCACAGTGACTTCTGCCAGGAATACAACCCAGATTTTTTATCTTGAATCAATTAATCAATTATCACTATTACTAGAGAGCCTAGGGAAAGAAGGAAAACCTTTTACAGAACTTTACCAGAGGATGTAACTACTCAAGAAGAGATGAATCTGGATTCTATCTTAAGTGAAATGTTGTTATGAGTCTGATAAAAGCCCCCAAAATTTCTGTGTAAGGCCAGTGCAAAACACTATTCCCATTTGTTTCTTTGACTCCAGCTTGTCATCAGCACACTAAGACACACCAAGGTTAAACTCAAAAGTATCCTTTTATGAACAGGTCAGTCTAAATGGACATTTTTTCTAGTTCTGGCATCTGAATTGCAACTCTAAGCTCCTATGACCTGAGCTTTTTTGTTAAAATTTCCCTCATTTGATATGAGTTATTATCTATAGAAACCTGTTTGACCCACTAGCATATTCAACCCTCCTTTGAGTAGCTTGAGGAAGCACTGAAGCATCTACCCAGCTATTTTCTTCGTTTATTACACAACATCCAGATCCTGATGCAAATGATGCCCTAGCTTATTGTGAATGTCTAGCCACCAGACATAAGCTTCTGAAAAAGTCTGCAGGCTATAGTTAACCTGGAAAAGCACAGCTTTGAACTGGGAATAAAACCTCCAGAGAAATGTAAACATAAACCCAACTGGTTGAGGAGGTAATGCAGTGTTTTGTAAAGAAAAGCACACAATAGCTCCTGGTGCCATGATCCTGTTTATAGCAAAGAGATGAAGGTGCTACCTTGAACTTTTTTATAGCAAGGTCTGTAGCTGCTTTTAATTCTGATGTAATATAATATATTAAAATATAATATAAGGGAATTAGGCAGATATCTGATTATTTCTAATCTCCAGCAAGCACAAGAAAGGGCAAGCCTTGTTACTTGTGCATTCCCTTGGAATGCTACATGGAGATACTAAATAAATCTAATGAATGAGTTTCATTGTTTGAATAGGTCCTTGTTTTCCAGACTTCAGACTCAAAGAGATATTCTTTGTCCAGTTCTTCTAGATCAAGGCTAGACTTCTTCCTAGCAGTCATCAGTGACTCTTTGAAATTGTTTTCAAAGCCAAATGTTGGCTGGAACTATTTTAGGCCCTGCCTTTGCTACCTTGCTATCTGAAAGGAAGAAGTTTGCCCTTGAAAGAGAGCTAAACTGCTGTGATTCACCGACTTGGAAGAATTGCAGGATGCTGATGCCTGAAGTGGTGCCTCCCACTGGACCAGTGCAAGTTTCCTTCCTTCTTGTCTGACCAAACCATTAAGTTAGTTAATTCCCTGATGGTTACTTCCAAGGAATATCCAAAAAGGAAATACCCAGCCCTGGAAAGGTAATTTACCTAGACAGGATTTGAAATGCAAGGTTCTCAGCTGAGGGAGAAAGTCCTGTATCCCATCTGGCTGTGGGAATACAGCTTCACAAACTTTTCATCCCTAGAGCTAACAACTGCAGACGTTCCACTGGGAGGTGTCCTATAAAATCCAAAGTACTTGGAGATCCATATATTATCACATCCAGCCTATTGGAGCCAGAAATGTGGCCCACTGTTGTTCTCAGAGAAACAGTGGCAGAGCAACATCCTCAATTTGAGAACAGTTTGAATCCTCATCTGTGTGCGATGTCTCCCAAACCAAAGCTATTTTTGACTTGGTGGAGGCACAAGTGGGAGGAAATGCCAGCTCTCTGTCCTTTGGGACTTGCTGTAATTTGTTTCCTTTGTTCTTAAGGAGCAGATCCCCAGCTGGTGTGGAATGGTGTTTCAGATGAGCTACGCTTGTGAGAAACTAGTCCCAGTGCCTGATGCACTGGTGGAGCTACAAAAATCACTCTCTAGGCCAAAACATTTTCTGCTCTACCCAAACTCAGCAATGCTGTTTGAAATCCAAGGGGCTGGTAGGCTCAGGGAAAGCTCACATTATATCTACTTTTTGGGGTCAGAAATATCCTTTGAAGGACATCTAGCTGGTTAAAATGTTTATCAGAGATTTTAATATTAATTCCTTCTATGTTTTCAAAGTCCAGTTTACTCCTGAGGAGAATGCACTGGAAAGGAAGTTGGAAGGGGCTGGATCAACTGCATGGAAATAGGTAAAAGTGACTTGGAAGTTCTGGATCAGTTTCTTAGAAGCAGGAACAGCCCCACTCCTGTGTTTCTGGGCCTTCTTGGCATTTTTGCTAAAAAAAATACTGGCTGTAGGAAGAAACAGCACTAGGAGTAACAGACTGGCCTGAGAGTACCAACACCTTACGCAAATGAAAAAGATTTTAGTAGATAATGACACACTTTTGATCCTTAATCAAATGTGTTTTGGCCTGTGGGAAGACTGCATTTTAAAATAATTTCCTCTTCCCACCACTCCTTGCCTTCCTCACCTCCTCTGCGCTCAGCAGTCCATTGAAAAATGCTGAAGGTATCTTCACTGAAAAAAAACAACCACCACAAACAAAGGAAAAAAAAACACCCCACTGTGTCTCCATAATATCAGTGTTTCAAAAAACCCTGACAACTGTGTGAACATATTTTCAACACCTGTTCAGTCCTTAGCCAGATGCCTCTTTATTTCAAGGCTTGTGAATACCTAGCTGCTTGCTTAATATATTTGGCTTAAAATGTGCAAAAAGATGCAGCAGGAAGAATTACTGAAAGTTCCTTGTCTCAATTATACTTTTGAATCCTGAAAGTGAAACTTTGGGATCTGATGTACAAATTTCTTCATTTTCCTTCTCGCTTGTGTGCCTCTCTCCAAGTTTCTGCCTCAGTTTACCATTTATAAAGAGTGATTTTTGTTTAGAGTTAAGCTTTACAGTGATCTATTGATGCACAGTTGTGCTTTATCCTACACTACAATTTCCAAGTAAAGAATTTCCCTTCTCCATGATGGTAACACTGGGCAGTATCTGCATGAAGAGGTAACTGCATATCTGGGGAGAAAGGGCAACTTCTTCCTTGGCCTGTCCACTGAAATTTCATCGTTTGCACCATTCTCCTGACTCAAATCTATTTTGCACACAAAGGTTTAAAGGACTGTTCCTTCTTTGACTGATATGGATATATAAATGCATCAAAATTTTGTTAAGCCTGAAACACCCTTTACTCAGAAGTTGAATTTTTGATGTTAAAGATTTATCTATCTCTCAGAGTGCAACAGGCCTCAGCCTTTCACAGCTCCAAGACATAGATGTCTGATTACTTAAGCTCTATTTGAAATTAAATTCCAGCCTCAGGGACATTTTGATAATAAATTCATTTAGGGAAGAAGTTTCTTTCACAGACACAAACATCCTCTGCAGCCATGCTCTGTGCCAATATATCCACCGAGAAAAATTTAGGGTACTTTCCCCACATTTCTCCTTCCTGTATTCTTGTCTATGGTTTGACTACCTGATTCACCACTTTTTTTTTTTGGCGGGAATTACTGTCCTGCACTTGACTCAGCTTTATTGCACTGCCAAGATTTCCTCAAGATAAGCACATCTACATCACCACTCCAATCTGCCTTTAAAGATGCCACCAGCCTGCCAACACATCTGAGCTTCCTTTCCCCTCTTAATCCTGCCTTGGATTCCTGGCAGAGTCACCTTGATGGCTGTCTGTTCTCCTCAGGCTCACTCATGTTTTGGGGGAATAGAGAGAGGAATTAAATATCAGGGTGGAAAGTGGGGCTCACAGAGCTGACTCTGGTTGAACCCACACCGCACCACCCAAACAGGCTCTGGGCATGCTGAGCACTCAGGGAGGGGGACCAGGAGGGTGAGCCCTGACCCCAGGCTGGTACTTGGTGTGTGTGGAAGGAGAGGGAGTTTCCCAAACCATAGTGGTTTTCCTCCCTTGCAGTGGGAAAACTGAATAGAATTTTAAAAATTAGGCTGAGAGAAGCAAAAAGCTTTCTGCTGGCTTTGGTTTTCCCCCAGGAATCATTTCTGATACTGTATCTTTTTCTCTAAGAAATTTAGACCATATTTTCCTGTTGCTGAATTTCAGCCTTCATTTGATACCAGACCAGAGTGGCTTATAACAGTGATCAAAATGAATGTTGAATTCCCAGGGACTTTTCTGAGGTTGCTGTATCCAACACTTAGAAAAGCAGTTTGAAGAGGGGACTAAGAATTATTATTCCCAGTTTATGGATGCAGTGCCATAATTATCACAGACATCAATATGAAGGATTGTCTTGCACGTATTTCTTGTCCATAGTAAACCAAGGAGGGAGGTGGAAATCTGAAGATAAAGAATATTCCAGCAAATTTGCAGACTGCTTCTAGCAGAAAAGATAAGTCCTTCATCTTCTGTGGTTTGCCTCACCCTGATTTCTACCTTTTTTTCTCACACTAACCCCGAGTAGGAAGAATAAAGAGAGAAGGTTGATGAAGAGCTTGCAGGAGTTTTGCTTGAAGACAAATTCTGCTATTGACCACTTCCCTGGAAATCTTGTTTGCAGAGACTGGATTTTAGGACCACATTTACATTCAATGATAACGATTTTCTTTTAGTCCAGCTGGGATAACTGCAAAGATAGTGCCCAACTGCAACTCCGTTGAAGAGTGAGTGAAAAATAAATTGCACTTCTTAGATGGTGGAGCAGTGGGAAGGCAAAATGCTCAAGAAAAATCCACACTGTAAGAGCCACAACAAGGACTCTTGATTATCCAGGTTAAAATAACTCCTTGGCTGTGCCTTGTATCCGTTGTTATTATCACTGCCAAGGGAGGCACACCTTTTAAAAAAAAAATGGCAAAGCTTTTAAAAAAATAGCCTGGATCTTTAGCTAGAATTGAATGTTCTGTGACTTTAAATGAAAGCTCCAGTGTTGTTGGGCAAATAAATTTAAACCACTTAACATGGCAGAGAAGGTCAGGCAAGCTTATTATAGTGATCATAGCGTTACAGCTATTGCGATTGACCGCTGCTCTTTGGAATCACCAATAATCAGAGGCCGCAAGCTGTGTTTGCAGAGAAAGGTCATCATTCATTTTTTTCGAAGCATTAATATCTTTTGTTTGTTTGGCTCAACATGAAACAGGAATCGATAGAGGTAATTCACAGAGCAATTAGCCCCTCATCTGTCAAACGGTGTCTGGGTGTATTTAACAAAAAGACCTTTGGAAAGGTTTAAAAAGGAGGAAAGTGCCTGTACAATCAACAATTTATATTTTCTACATGACACGTTGTGTATGTATCTGTGAAGAGAAGGGACCTTGGGACTAAAAAAATATACATAAAACATGCTGTAAATCTGTACTCAGACTTTAAAAACCCGCAGTGAGACAAACTGTTAACTGACTTGGAGAAGTTTTCCATGCTGCTCTTAGCGAAGATAAAAATTTTCTACCCGAGGCTCAGGGAAAAAGTTAGACAGCTGTTCAAAAACTTGTCAGATTAATTACATGAGGGGGAATGGAGCAGCATATAAAACATAAGAGGGCAGAGACAGAGGCAAAAGGTCTCTCACTGCCCTGCTCCTACAGTTCAGGGCACTGTGAGTCCCTCTTCCACCCAAGAGGTTTTTCTTTATGGGGACACTTAGGGGAGTTAAGGAAAATGGAGAAAAAGTGCAGAAATCAGAACATAAGTTATTGCTCTGTTGCACTTACGAAATCTGGTGAACTTTCACATTTGAGAGACTGAACTGGGAGAGTAAAGCTACAGTAGATCAAGGGCACTTTATTTCTGAATAAGAGTGTCTACCAGGGGATTTCACATACATTAAGAGTTGGCTGCATAGTGCCTGTATTTGGAGGTAGAAGACTGGCAAGGAGCATATGGACTGTTAAAAAAGGGTGTATTTTAGACATATCATAAAAGGTTTGGAGGTCGTCCCAGAAGTTCAGATGCTTATTGCAGATAAAATTTGGTTATCTCAGCTGCTTGAAATAAGGCTCTGTATTTTATTAGATGAGTAATTGTAGGTTAAGCTTTCCTCCTTTTTTTTTTGTCTCAATGCTGAAATTCTGTATCACATTAGAAAGTTCAAGGTTGGTAAAAATTAAGATCTCTTTCAAAGCCCAGGATTGTGAGTTCCAGTTAAAATAAATTTGAAAGTTCTGCCAGAAAGCTTTCTGTACTTTCAAATTTTCATTGATTTTTATACCTTATTTTGTGATATCCATAGTATTTAATTATTTGTTTATTTATTAACCTTTAGGACTCAGAAGGTTTTATGGATCTCACCCATTGATAATACAGGGAATTTTGCTTAATTGGAGCCTATGGAAGTTTGAATTTTGGACACTGTAGACCTGGGCAGATGCTCATTCAGAGGATGCTGTCAGAACTTTCTTTAGACCCTCAGACCTATTCCATGGTCAAAAGCACCTGATGAAAACACACTGTCAATATTTTAAAGATGTTGGATCCTGTCTGTCTTCCTAGATCTAAGACTGACTCTCCATCAGGCTTTCAATTATTTTATTTGGGACCTTTTTTTAAACAGAAACATTGAAACTATTTTAGTCTTTTTATTTCATGGGTGGTCATTTTAATTTGCAGTAAACTGGGAAAATTTTCTTCATGACCTCAGAAAGCTCATCAGTGATTAGCGAGACTTTTATCATATACTCTGAAATTAACATTAACAATTCAAATGTTTATGTTCTACAAGAAGTGTGCTTCTTCAATCTGAAGAAAATTTAGAGCTTTTTTTTACAAGATCTTAGTCACTTAACCTTCAAAATTCAACAAATATAGTGAATGAAAGAAAATTATGACTGAATTTAATTTTCCTATCCTGAACAGTTTCCTAATAGGTTGATCTACATGTCATACCTCTAGTACTGCAGCATTAATTCAAAACTATTTGGATAGTTTCTCTTATTTTTTTTCTTTCTCTTTTAGATATTGCTATAAATTCCCACTGCCAATTCTGGGCTTCTGCTGAGAAAAGATATAGGAAAGACTTTTCCTTACTACATATATACTTTTAAAGCTAAGGCATCCAAAACTATAAATTAAACAGTCAAGAGTTTTTTTTTATTTCACTAATTCTTAACATTTTTAATTTAGGGTGCTGTGCAGATAATTTGAGCAACTTCATAAAAAACACCTTTTAGATTTTAGTCTGAGGGCAATCAGTGGTCTCTGAGGTTCTGGCAGGTTGTCTTCAAAGTCCTATTATCCTTGTGGTCAAAGTTCTATTATCTTTTCAATGTTTTTTCAATTAAACATTTGATTAATTTTGCTTGGTGGTTCATGACAAATTTGGAGTGCTGGCAATGCTCTGTTTGCCCCCAAAGTGTGAGAACCAGTGCTCTAGAAGAGGATTATATTCTTTTCTCTTTTGATAATGGTGAGTTAAATCCTTGCAGGCTCTTCTGTGAATTTTCTCTGATTTTATGAATCTATTCTTAGATTTTAGCTAGATGGATATGCTGCTGGGGATTTTGCTACTCTGTTATTGTCACTGAGGTAGGATAGTCCATCAGCAAAACACCTCTTAAATATCAGTCCTGGCTACCATCCAGAGAAAACCAAGACATGCTATTGAACAACACTTAGGACCAAATCTTTCTTTCTCCTCTGCCACCACTAAGCAAATTCGTTAAAGGTCTTGGCCTGTATTTAAAATAACATGGGCTTAGAGAACTTGCTAGTGTTTCATCTTAGAAGACATTAAGTGTTAGAGGAAAGGCCAAAAAAAATGTTGGCAGGCTCCTCATCCGAGGAGTTCAAAGATGGTGTTGATACCTAAACGTCCAATCCATCCTTGCACATCTGTTTGCCAGGCAACTTGTCTGAGGAGTTGGGCAGGGTTTTCAAAGCAGCAAATGGCAGCGAGATGCCTGACTACCACTGGTGCCTTTGAAAAATCTGCCTTCTTGTCCAGAGTGACATTTCCCCGAAAATTTACCATCAGTGGTAAGAATAAATGGTTCTGACAGTCCCTCAACAACTGCTAGCAATTAGAACCATCTAGATCTGTGCTGACTCTACATGCCACAGCATTTAAAATCCTGGCAGTCAGTTTGTTAGCACTCCCACTGGTGAGCACAATCTCTGTCTGTATCTGTGAAACATTTCCAGGTAAGTCAGTTATGTGTAATTGCCATTCCAAACAAAGTTTAAAAAAAAAGAGGTGGAGACCTTTGTATCTTGCACAATAAAGGGAAAACATTGCATAGAAAGCAAAAGCCAGAGAAGCCCAGGAGAAAAAGGCAAAGCTTATTTAGTGTATTTACAGTAGTATTTTTACACATTGCAGCAAGTCAGTACTGGAAATAAATGAGTTTAAGGCATGCTGTCATTCAAAAAAGGAACAAGGCACTAATTGCTGTTTGGCATCACGTTTTTGTTTATATTTATGACTGCCTTTCTTAAAAGCCTGACTTCCTATTCATGTGCAGGTTTCCTTAAACAGTTTTAAACCAAACAATTAAACTTTCATTCATGGATATAATCTAATAGGAAGGAATTCTCCTGTCACTTTTTTTTTTTTTTTCTTGAAGAAGAAGAAAATATTTCAAATTGGCTTTACAAATCTTTCAGGGAAATAAAATCCCATAGGACAAGAACTCTCAAGATTAACCCACAATATGTCCCTAATTGGGAGAAGGCAGCAGTTCCTTTTTGTGGTGATTTTGGCAGCTGCATTTTCTTAGGTAAGAGCAACATTTCTTGGAAATGGAAAGGATATTTATCTCTGTTTTGCAAAGGACCAGGGTACACCTGTTCTTTATCTCAAGGACCCATCCAGGGGTAACTTGAAGACTCGCCTGGCTTTCCAGACTATTGGCAAATATTCAGGCTTAGGCTCAGGAAGAATCAGGGATGTTCTTTAGAGAGGGTGTGTGCCCTTTCATACTGAAAAAGCACAGCAGCTGGAAATCAGTTTTCAGCCATGTGCTGGGCCACAGAGCATCCTGCCCTTACAAGTGCATTCTGTAATGACTCATAAAATATCCAAGACTTAAAAAATGTGAATGCTTTGTCTTTGAGGATAGTAAATTTTGAAGGAAAGAACTGAGGAAGTATAGACATAGTAAAGGAGTTTGGCCTGAGTGACACTGAAAACCCATAGCGGAAGTGAAAGTAAACCAAATTCCAAGGCAGAGACATTTGCCACACTCCTCTTAGAAGTCCTGTAAATAAAGTCTCTGTTGGAGCTGAAATATTTCCACAAATCATTTTTAGCTTAGAAATAGCATATTTTACTGAAAAATTTTCAGTTAGCCTTGTTGTTGACATCAGGCCAAGTCCTGAAATCTCTTTTTCAGGTAGAAAGAACAACAAAATATGGAATAGCTTCTACAGTGAACTCAGTAGGCATCAGATGGAGAGATGCACCTGGAACAAAGCTCAGGTCTGGATCAGGAAAGTCATGCTTCCTTAATGGTGCCATGTCACATACGGAAATGCTTATGCAGATTGCACTCAGAGCCTCCATAGTGCTTTACAGAGGATAGGCCTCTTATTTATCCAGATCCAACCTGGAGCTGGGTATTGATGAATTTTTAAGGGCTCTCATCTAATGAGCTTTGGGCCACAGTCAAATCTGTGCAATAGAGAAGACATTTTCAGAAAAAGGCCTGTAAACCTGTTTGGGTTGGATTTTCAAATGTACCTAAGTGAGTCACACCTTTTCAGAGATTTGTGAGTGCCTTTAAAAATCCCATTCTTGGAGATTTGCATTTCAGAAAACATTGGGCTGACATAAAGAATAAAGTTTTTATTATAATAATGATTTCAAAATGAGGGCCTGCCCATTCTTCTTTTGCTTTGAATGCCTGCTCATTCCCTCAAGCCAGGATGGGATCCAGAGTTTCTGGGTTTCTGTTCTACCATGTCTGGTTGAATGTAATGAGAATATGTTTTGTTTTGGTTTTTTTTTTCCTTTTTTTTAAAGTAAAGACCTGCTAGAAGAAAGCTGTTCATTCACCTCCAGTTAACAGAGCTGTGCTTGAGAATCTGTCACTCTGCTGTCACTCTTCTCATCTGTATTATTAACTTGCTGTATCTCATGGATGGGCTCTGGTTATGTAATTTCTGTTAATTCATCTTCTCAGGTAACCTCATAGGATTCTAGGGCTCAGATTTTTACTAAAGGATGGCCTGTATGTCACATTTGTGAGCAGAACTGGATTTTCAGTTCTCCAAAAACTGTCATTAAATGTTTTTTTGGCTCCATCTCAATCTCTGTCAGACTCTTGGTTGTACATGGACTTGTTTATGACTGCTGGAATCTACACAGAAATGTCTTTTGACACTCCTCCATGTACACACGCTCTCAAAACCTTCCCCAACCTGCTCCCTCTCCTGTAGATATATCATATTTACTTTGATATTTGATCCATGAGTTCCCAGTAGGAATCTTGTGGCAAATTGTTCTTTTGTCAGCATTGACAAATGCCTCAAAGTGAAAACATACTTTGGGTGGGGAATGAAGGCTACTCATAAGTTCAATGAAAGCAAAATTAGGGACCTGTTAATAAAATTAGATTTTCTCGACACTTTTAGTCAATGCAAAAATAATTGTGGGAATATAAAAGGGTTTTTATGGTCAATTATTCTTGTCTTAGTAAGTATCTATAATCATAACCGCCTCTGAGTAGGTAATAATCCTCAGCAGGGAGAAGGGAAACTTCCCTGCAGGACCATAAGGAAGGTATAACGTTATCACATGCATGCATAAAATATATCAATATTGAGATGGTGCCAGTGCTAAGGTCAGATGGTTAGACATCTTTTCTTCCCCAGAAAATATACTGTTGCACCTTATTTGACTGCTGACATCCAACTGATCTGCATTTTTGCTCATTGGCAAGTGTGTGTACACCTAAATTTTTGAGGTAATAGGTATTACAGTATTAGTTAAAGGCTTCCTTGAAATCTCAAGCAATACCAAAGATGTATAAACTGTAGAATAGGAAAGATGGGGATGATATTGGAAAGCTTTGAATGAGATGTCATTTTGCATTTAGAAAGACACCTGGAAAAGTTAAGACAAAAAGGGAAAATGGTATCCCCTCATCTTTTCAGCAAACGCCCTCAGAGGCTTACAACTTGACCTCTCAGCAGAAATGAGTTTTGCTTGGGACTCAAACACTGTTTTTTATCTGGGAAAGAGATGATGACGAAAAAGCAACAGAAGTGAATTATGCATATTTGAAGGTAAAATGCTTCCCATCAGCAGTGCAGTGAGAACACACTGTACATGTCAGCTGGAAGTTGAGACATCTGTGTTCTTCACAGGGTCCTTCACCAAGCAAGGACTACGAAGAACTTTTCTAAGGAAAATCCTGCTGGAATCTCAATCGAGTGACATCACTATCCCACACATCATGCCTGGGAAATCCAGATTACTCCTCGTAAATGAAAGGGGAAAGGGAAGCGTGTTCTGTAAATAGGGAGCTTGAACCCAGATTCTCTGGCTGCCACCCAGATGTCTCTCAGTACAAATGGGCTCATCTGATCTTTCCAGTCAATTTTATTCTGGAAAGTAGCCAGTGGGCCTAGTTCATGACCCAGTGATGTCATTATAATTCATTTTCGCTCACCACCAAGCCTTCTGAACTTTCCATTTTACAATGGGTCTTTTTAATAAAGAAGAAAGTCATGAATAGAATTCATAAGCACTCCTAATGATTTATAATCTCTTTTTTTTTTATCTTTAAAATGGACAATCCTGCCTTCTCTGTCAAAACTGCTTAGAAAGGTTTATTTCCTCAGTCATAAAACACAGTATAGATTTTATAGATAAAACGAATGCTATTGCCACCTGTTTAAAGAGGGGAGCTCTTCTGAATATAAAAAGACATCTTCTGTTTCAGCAGCATAAAGTTACTGCAATGAAGGGGTAGTTAGTGTATTGATGGGTCTCTGCTTGTGGCAAATGTGTGGAGGCTTTTCTTGGACCGGCTGGAACCCTTCCCCACCCCGCTGGTGAGGCACTGCTGCTCCCATGGCACAATCTGTGTGCTCTGGAGAAGACCTGAGCAGCTGTGGCATGTACGACCTGCAGCCCCTACCTGAACAAACAAGACACTGCTGAACTTGGCTCCAGAGCCCTCCTGAAGCCTTGCCTCATTGAACTTGTTTAACCCCTCCCAGCTAAAATAAACTTTCCTGAGATTACTTCACTTATCCTCGGCATGGATCTTTTCACCCCTGGGTTGTAGGAGCTGAGTGGATGATCAATGCATTTGCAGCCTGCACTGTAATTTAACTTGCTGTGTCTGACAGGAGATGTGGAATTGCTAAAGAGAGGCTTTACTTGTAATCTTCTTATCATCTTATCCTGGAGTGTTTGTGAAGGGGGAGGCCCTTCCAGCAGAGGCTCGGAGTTGAGGGTTAATGCTGAAAAAGAGAAATTGCCCTATGGTGCATCTGAGTCAGTGACCTGATAAAGCATGCTCAGGACAGCTCATGAACTCTAGCCTCTAACTGCACACTGGCTCAGGCTTTCCTGCTCTCACATCACTTGCCTTCCTTTCCTAAGCTCATTAGGAGAAGTCACTAGCTGTAAATATGACGGTGGGAAAAAAGCAAATCTTTCCTCCCCTCATCTCTTTCTTGCTCTCTTTCATTGCTGGTGCTATTTCAGATCTCGGCTGAGAAATAATTAGCACAAGTCTGGGGTGATTAATGGAAAAGAGATGAATGGTTCAGTGGTACTAGGAACTGGAAGGAGGCAAGGATCAGTGGCACAAGGGGAAAAGGTGCGGGAAGGCAGGAACTAAGAAATCCTGGAAAGGGGTCTTGGGTCAGGAAATGGAAGGAATGGAAACAAGGACTAAAGAGAACAGAAGGAGTAAAAAGAGGAGCAGGAGTTGAGAGGAACCTGGAGATGGTGAAAGAAAAGAAAAACTCATGGGGAACTGAAAAATGTGAAAAAAACCCCAGACATCTGAGTAAAAGTTAAGAGCTTTTGGCTTCTAATTGGTGCTGTGCAATGGATTTGTTGCATGGGATTAGCTAAATGGCTTCTTTGAGTAGTAAGGAAAATGAAGGGAATGATCCTGCCAAGCTCCCATTACCATCTGTGAAAATCTTTCTGCTTCCTTTACTAGGAGCTGGATGAAGCTCTAGGAGATGGAATGTAAGAGGGGCCAAAGGGAGAAACTGCAGAGATGGCTAGTTAAAATGGAAAAGCAAGGAGGAGTGGGATTTTAAGATGAATCAAGAAGCTAATGGGGAGCAGTGGCAAGCCATGAAAACTAGTTTTTTTAACAGAACATGCTGCAGACATAAGTGAAATGTCTTAAAGCTTTCACATGCAGTTGTACTGTAAAGTTGATAATCCTACAGAAGCACATGGAATTAATTAAAACTCCTTTAAAGGGCTATTAAGGGGAATTCCAACTTCTTTACTGTCTGAGTGCTGTTTCACACAGTTGTTATTGATTAGACTTGAGTTGTAAAGTGGTTTGTAAGAATTAGGGAAGGGCAAATGGTTTAGAAATATACATGGTGGGTGTTCAGACTGGAGCAGACCAAACTCAAATAGTTATGGCTACTGTATTATTAGATACTCCTCTCATTTGAGAAGGAATGAGGGGGAAATCTTCCCTAGGGCAAGGAGTTTTCCTACAAGTCTTCTCCCACATCTGAGAAATTTTTGTAAGGAGAGAGTAGTCAGATCTCAAGCCTGGAGACCTTTGCTGGCTCTGAGCTACATTCAATGTATGTGGCCCATCAAACCATAGGTGCCTGTGATAGGAAATGTACTCCTAGGTGAGCCTACTTCTGATCCCAGTCTTAGTCTAGTTTTATTAGTCCCAGATTTGATGCAGCCTTCACTCACAGTCCTCACTGTGACGAGATCTTCAAGAAGGGTTTGCTACATCCAAGCGAAGATGAGAGAATCAAATTCCAAGATAAATATGTAGCTGCTTCTACTTGTATGATTATATAAAATAAAATACAATAATATAAATAAAATATTAATCAGCAGAAGACTTTTGAAGTGTCTCCACTGCCCTCAACTTGCCTTGTACAGATCCAGCCATTCTCTTCCCTGTGCTTCTGCCTCAAGTTGAGATGCTGAAATAGCTTCTCCAAGTCTAAAGAAAGCAGTTGTGACTAACAAGTATCATCACTTCCCCAACATAAATAAATTAACTGATTGTACTAGATACTTTTTCCCCTCTTTTCTACACCAGCAGCATGTGATTGTACAAGGGCTTGTTTTGGGTCAAGTCCAATTCATAGCCACTACAGACAACATTCATGAATAATAAAAAATTCATGGAGTTATCAGGTTTGGAGGTTTTTGTAGCTGATTTAGTAGTTTTCTCCTCTACTCCCTTACTGGAAATTTATTCCAAGAAATTTCCTATAATTTCCAGCCTAAGGGTAGACGAGGTTACTCTTCAGGCTTTTGTTACTGGGTCAGTGCTGTCTCTTTGGTTATAGAACTCTCTGTGCTCACATCAGTTTCTTCTTGGTGCTTTTATAGAGTGATTACACCCCTTCTCAGGCAGGATTTTGCTGGATTAAACAACCCCTATTCCCTTTCTCCTCCTGGAAGATGGTCTCTCCAGCAGGATTTGAGGTAAATAAAAAGAGATGTCCCTACACAACACCTTAAGCCCCTTGCAGTGGGTGTAAATGTGCTGTCTCGAGGAAGCAGCCAGTCTGCTCTCCAGCCTCCAAAAATACAGAACAGATGCACAGGTTGTTTTATGGGGAGAGATTTTGTAATCAAGCCTGGGTGGAGCCCAGCTTTGAACTTCATCTTTAACTCTGGTACAGCGAGTTATACACAAATATAAAATCCGAGGCAGAGGAATGGAGAAGCTGACCTGCTTATGACTTCAGGGAAGAAGTAAATTTGGAGTAGTGGGAAATACTGCGATCTGTCAGTCTGATTACAGCCCACACTTCTCTGTGCACTTCAGTCATCGCTATCGGCTCCAATCCATCTGTATCATGACCCCAACCTTGTTATCTCTCAAGGTCTTGAGTCTCGGGGTACTCAGAGAACTTTTCTCTTTCTGGCTTCCCATGACAAGAGCTGTTCTTTTCTTCCCCCTCATCCATCATATTTCACAGAAGATCCTTAAATACATCTAAAGTTTGCAAAGCTACCAGTTTTTTTGCTTTACAAGTATTTATGTTGCAAACAAAAAAACCTGATGCTAAAATCTCACCATTCCTGTTGGCGAAAACTGAAATAATTGCTCAGAGGAAGAAACTGTGAATTTTCACAGTTTTATTCTGAGACTGAATTTTGGCCATTTTTGCAGTATATATGTTTTTTATGTGTGTGCCTGCATTCAGAAGGCCTGGAGGAAGCACACCTTTTATTTAGCAGAAGGTCATGAAAAAGATTTGGACAAACCAACCAAAATCACTTTCAATTTCATAAATCTGATTATTTTGACCTTTGCTGCCTGGCTGGGAAAAGCATGAAACTTGAAAGCTTGGCTTTGTGGACTCAGGGTATGGGAGTTGTTAGAGTCTAATCACTGTCTTTGACATCACCACCAGCAGAATTCTCTATTTATCAAATAAGATCATAGTTACCTATTTCCTTGTAAGAGTTATCCATTACAACTGCACTGCTCTTGGCAAAATGCTTTGATAGCCTTGAGAGAAAAGCACTGAGTGAACCCAAGTATTGGAAGTTAATTTTATACCAGGCCATTCTGCTTCCTTTATAACCATCCCATGCCATTCAACTGAAAGGATTTTATCATGGCCTTCAAATTGGACACCAAGTTGTCCTACATGCGAAAGCAATTCCCACTTCCTCACTTCCTCATAGCTTTAATCTTCTGGACGGTGAGGGATTTTAAAGGGTTTTTTTTGTATATTTTTTTTTTTTACTTCACAGCTGGGACTATGAAAGGGACTTCAAAGTCGTAACAAAAATAAAAATCTTTTTTTCTGCAGCAATTTTTGTTACTCCTCATTTAAGAGGAAAATAGAAACTCCCCCTTTCAGAAGAACAGTCTGGTAGCATTCTCAGAGCACAGTGGCATTCCAAAGACAAAATCACCCAAAGAAGGAACCACAAAATTAATTGAATCTGGTGCATTAAGGAGCACTTGCTTGACATTTGCTGCTCCTGTCAGGCGTAATAGAGAGATTTTTACCTGTATTTGCCTATTCAACATATCAGCCCCTCAGCCAATTTTGGAAATTATTTCTGATTTATGGCTCTCATTCTGGCGAGTGTCGCCTCAACCTGTCAATTATCCCTCAAAGCAAATGCTAAGTGAATGCTGGCTGGGCAAAATTAATAAAGGAAACCTTTACTTTAAAAAACCTGAGGACACAGCCTTATGAAAGGGATAATTCAGCCAAGGTTTAACTCAATTGCTGCTCTTTATATTTTCCAAAGACATGGAGAACATGCTAGAGAAAAATGATGCAAAGGACAAGGAGTCTGGTGGGGGCACAATAGTCTTTTTAACTCTTCCTGTGTAAAACTGGTCATGTTGCCTTCTTCCCCCTTATCCCAAGCTTCTGTTGGCCCAGTATAATGCTTGTAAGTCACCTGAAAATGCACAAACTCTCTTATTTGCTTTCAACTCCATTCAAAACACACTCAGTGCAAAGAGCTGTGACCAGTTTTCATGGTGAGCTTTGTGTTGAGCTTCCATCCCACAGAATATGTGTAGACAAGCCTTAGAGAGAAGGACTGTCAGATTCTTGTTCTCTTCCCTTGTGAGTCTTTACATTGCCAAAATTATATTAATGATTTTAGGAAACCATAGAGATCAGACAGTACATAACACATCAGGAGATACTGTGGTGAATTCCTGATTATTCATCATTAATGCCTTGTTGCAGCAGGTGCCATGTGGCTGGGAAAGCTTTTGTGAAGATCTACCTTACTGAGCACAGGAGATGGTACCTGGACCTTCCCTGGCTGTACAGTCCTTAGGTTTTGTATCCAAAGGGTTTAGAGACCCTGTGTTAGTAGGGAAATTCTTTATCATTATTTGGATCACATCAAAAAGTTTTAGCCATTCTTTCAAATGATGGTTCCATTTAACTGACCGTGCTCCTACTGAGATTGTGTTTGCAGGACTATTTTGAGAAAGTGGTAAAGCTTGAAAAAAGCCTTCCTGATCTCATGGGAGATATTGAATCAGGTCCAAGGGAGATGCAAGGCCTTCTCTCAGTTGCAAAAAATTAATTCATCTAATTGATGAGTGATAATAGTGACATGTGAAGAAAGCCTGGAAACTGAATACTAGGTGTTCAGTCTTGACATTCAATTAGATTAAATACTTACCTACTCTGGTGCTTAGAATTCTTTTGATTTGAATTCTCCCTAAGATCCTTTCAGATCATTTAGCCCAGTGTGATATAATACCATAGTAAAAAATATTACTGTGAATGCACAGTGCAACAATGTACAGCTGATACCTTCTTTGTCTTTCCATGAGGATGGTGTGGTCCTTTATGTTATGGATCTGAATCCAAGAAGACTCAAACGGCTTATCTTTTTTCTAGAGCTTTCTGAATCAGAAAACTCTTGTGAAATTGTGCCTGAAAAAGTTGATGTTCTACTGCATATAATTTTATAAACTTCATTGCAAATGTAATGTCAGTGAAATGACATTTTTACCAGCAGAATAGTAGTGAGGTATTAACATTTAAGGACTTTTTCTTTATTTCTGCATTTCTTCTCCCAGAATGGGTATCCTGAATCAGAAAAGAAATTTTTAAAAATATAATATATATAAATATATATATATGTACATGTGCATTTTCTACATGTTCACCTCACAGTTTCACACAGCTC
The DNA here is from genome assembly GCA_013399835.1 of Leptocoma aspasia. Lineage (NCBI taxonomy): Eukaryota > Metazoa > Chordata > Aves > Passeriformes > Nectariniidae > Leptocoma > Leptocoma aspasia. The sequence continues at coordinate 734,232 of VXAX01000697.1, forward strand.
CTTTCTTAACTGTAAATTCTGCTTTTTCACTGCTATGTGAAATAGATTACTGAAGGTGTCAGCCTCTGGACCAGGCAGGCTCCAATGATCTTCATGATTTTCAGTCTGACTTTGTGACCTGCAGATGTGAGTGTTAGATCTGTACTATCAGACATTTTTGACCTTTGGGAAGCCTGTATCACACATGTGAAGGAATCCAGATGGCCTGAGACTCAGAGGTGTTAAAAAGCTGCAACACAAACTGAATTTTCATAGGAATCAGGACAGTTGAGCACTTGTCATTTTCAGATTGAAGATTTCCTTGATCTGTGTGAAGCTGAATTATGTTTCTTTATATTTGTCCTGTTCATCAGGTTGGATTACCTCAGCATAATTAAGAATATTTTAGATCCTTCACTTTAGGGTAAGAAATACCTGATATTCAGATACCACTGGGTAAGAATTCACATGAACCAGGAAAAAAACTGAAAAACCAGCTCTAGTTTCATTTCTCACCAGGGAAAGCACTGACTATTCAATTGGTCCATCTGCCTGGGAAAAAACTTCACATAGCCATCCCTGCATGACAGAATCTTTATGTTGCTCCTTTTGGATCAATAATTTCTCTTTTGGGGGCAAGCAAAGCCCTCTGAAAAGTGTGGTTCAAATCAGCCAGGTCCTGCTGCAATACTAAACTGTCTCTGCATCTGAATGTTTATACTGTGTCCATCTGGGTTAGGAATTTCTTATTTGAGGCCTGGCTATGTCACAATTGCATCATCTCCCTTGAAGGGAGGAGGAAAAAAAAGAGAAGTCTGGTTGGGTGTCAGAAACCTATATAATTAAAAGGCAAGAGTTCAGTGTTCAATGACACAATGGTGAAATGCCCTGTTTTTCTACAGCCTTGGGCTATTGAACCACAAATAAATCCCATTTTAATGAAAGAAATCTTATTTTGTCTACAAAAAATCTGAAAGTCCAGGAACATAATGAGTGTACAGAGAAAGCTCACATCATCCTGGCTGTGCAGGGGTTTGCCTGCACACCCTCATATAATTATATACAGACCGCATATGCACCTTTATCACAGGCAGCTGGAGAGAAACGAGCAACAGTTCCACAGTCAAAGAGAGTCAAGAACCACAGGCTGTACATTTTTATGTGACTGTTACTCTGAACAACCTCCTTTAATTTTCCATTCTTTCATTTTAACAAAAGCTTGAACACTTCTCCATTGATTTGCCTATTCCACAGAGAGACAGACAGAGGGAGGGGAGGTAGTAAGTGAGGGGTGGGGGTTGATTTCCAATATTATGTAAAACATTTGGTTTCATGAAGCAAGCTGGAAAAGGGGATGAAAAAAAAACCCTTTAGGAAAATAGTTTTCCATTGAAATCAGTGTATAAAGTAGGTCCCATTGGGAATATGTTTTCTCAAAGCTAAATTTTTAAACTCTTTCTACACTTCCCATGCCACTTGTCAGCAGAGAAATGAAAGGGAAAAAAATAACCCTTGGGGTTTCACAGCTTTGCACATTGAAGAAATGAGGGATCACTCAATGGTTATCAGAATTCAGCATTTCTTGTAGAGGAAGAATCTGGCATCCTTCAGACTGTTTCACACTTGTGGACACAATTACTGGAAAGATATGGTGGCATCAATTCTGCAGTTTTGTGTTGGGGTTTTTTCCTACATTGTTATTAGAAATCAGTTAAGGAAGTCCTCCTACATAGCATGTGTGTGTGATTTTGCACATATCAAAGTTGTACAGATAATGATCTGCAGTGTGATGGAAGCCACCCCAACTTTTTTTTTTCACCCCAAATGGGCCAAAGTGGAGGACTCTGGCCACTAAGGCAATGGTGGTAATATGAATCCATTAACTCAGACTACTAGATTGGCACAGGCCAGCCACTCCAAAAGTACTGGATTTGGGCCTGAACCACACTAAAATAAAGAAACAGCTCCAGGGAAGATGGGAAACAATGACTGCAGTGCTGCTTGAGCATCACACATCTCCTCAGAAGAAGTTTAGTAGTTCTCATTGTTAAACTTGACAGGCATCTTCTCCAAAGCCAAGAATTTAATACAATGCTAATAGTCTCTAAGTAGAAGGCTCCTCCCTGGCATAAAAATACCCCAGTGTTATTACTTTCACCTTTGCAAACATGTCAACTGCTGTGCAAGAAGGGTTGCACAAAACCAGGCAGTTGTTCCATGCAGAGGTATCCCTCCCTCCTTGTTTATTATCCCTGATAATAATATAATATAATATCCCTTATAATAATCCCTGAAACATCAAGGCCAGAGCAGGTGAGCACCCGCTGCACCTATAAGAAGATTTTTCTTTCTGTGAATCTATGAAGAATCCTTTTGAATCAAGTTTTTTTGGTTTTGACAAAATCTTCCAGCACTCAGAGCAACCACAAGTTTTGCACAATTTCTTCTCAAAGCTATAAATTAGGCAAAGGCTTTCTCACAACACGACCTAGATTCGTGGACGGGCCTGTGCAATGCATTTTGTGAATTCTTCTCCCAAATATGTTTGTACTTGGATTGAAGTGCATGGATGGAAAACCAAAATGAGATTAGATCTGTCATTAGTAGATATGCTAAGAAATTTCTATTATCTATTGAATATTATGGTGAAGCCAATGCTTCTTTCTCTATTTTCCCTCAGGTAATTCCTTTTCCCTTTCTTAATATTTTTTTTTTTTTTTATTTCAGAGATATTTGCTTCACTATATTTGTGTGTAAGAATAAAAAATTCAAATTTTAAGATTAAAATAAAAGAAATCCAAAGGAATTTACTTCTGGGGTACAATTGTGTAATTTTTTCTATATGAACAAAAATGGAAGAACCTTAAGCAACAACTACCAATTACCAGACATTACATTGGTATCCAGCTACTGAGGGATTTTGAGGACTTTTCCCATTTCTGGACAATTCTGAAGAATGCTGCAAGAGATGTGACAAACAAATGCTATTGACATATCAACATGGCACAAAAGTAAATTTGTCAATAGTGAAAGAAAAAATGACTGTATTATCAACTGGTCTCAATTGTTGCCCTGGAAGTGTGACAGCCACTCAGCTCAAACATGAGGAAAAATTCCATCCTTCACTTGCAGCAGTTGTCTTTGAGCAGATGTTCAATAAGGCCAGTTTCATGTGGTCCCATTTCATAGGATGTTTCAGAGATGGTGATGGTGAAGAGAGAATCCATTTCATATTGGGAGCACTGCCTGTGCCCCTGATTTACCAGTAAGGGCAAGGTGATGTTAAAGTGCCACCAGTGAGTGGCAGTGCTTCTGTGCCTGCCTTTGGAATTGATGCTTTATATATTAATGGGTAGGTCAGCCTGGAGCTACATTTTGTGTGCCTAGTCATACATATTCCCTGGGACTTTCTCCTGTGCAGCCAGGGCCAAACTTAGGGCAAAATGCTTCCTTGAGATTCTTGCATGAAATTCCCTGGGAGGCTAAGACAGACTTGTGTCCCTGAAAAACTCGGGCTTATAATATGCATCATGGAATTCTGTAAAGCTCCACTTAGAGTGGAAGAACACAAGCAGACCACATTTCAGCTCGAAACAGTGTGAAAATAGCAATTCCTTTTACGTGGGATGCCTGCCTTGAGTGACACTCGCTGGTGATGAAAGCTACGGGCCATACTGTAAGGAGATTCTGCTCTCCAAAACCAAAATTAGTTCAGAAACTTTTCCTGTTTTCCCTCCAAAATGTGTGCAAAAAGAATTGGAGGTTTCCTGCCTGCTCTGAGCCAGGAGGAATGGAGAGCAGGTATTTATTCACATGTTACTCAGCTGCCCATTTGCGAATAGGGGGGCCATGTTTTCATAGACCATGTTTCATAGGCAGCATGTGTTCAATAAAAACCTTTGTACACTTGCCAGAAATCAGGCTGCCAGAGTGATTTTCATGGATTGTGTCAGCAAATGTTATTAGCAAATTGTGTAGTTAACCTGGTGTAAGACTTTTATTACTGCTGGGTATACTTACATATCAAAAAGCTTCTGATCCCCGCCCACTCTAAGCCTTCAGCAAACAGAATCTGTAGTTTTTTTAAGAGACCATGTTTACAGCTAACTGGTATTGTTCCTAATCCTGTAAAATCTATGTGGGAGAGAACCCCATCAGTTTCAGTCTTAATTAGTTTTGGCAATTAGTTCTCCTGGAAAGGACCATGAACAAGGTCCAGGAGGCTTCTCAGTGCATTATTCCTCTTCAGAAATGAGCCTTCCCCTGGCTGTGTGAACTTTTGCAGGCATGAAAACAAAAAATAAGCAGCGTAAGTCACTACAGATATTGCCAGCCTGACTGAACAAGAAGTTGTGCTGCAGGAAGACATGGTGAGAAAGCTGTTAGGGTACAAAGGAATAATCTGTGGCTATTTTATCTGTAGGGAATTAGAACAAAAAAGCTGTGCACTACATCAAAGGCTCCATGACTGGAGACTAAGTCTTTTCTTATTTAGCATTATGTTAGTAATTACTGCTTTAGTGAGAAAGAGAAGGAAAATGTATAGGACTTTCTCTCAGGATATGTCATTACATCATCATTGGTACTCCAGATTCTGTTAGATTATCAGATTTTATAGAACTTGATTAATTAAAAAAAGGTTTGTTCCTCTGCTGCATTGTAAATTATTCAAATCCCAAAGCAGCTTAACTTTCCTGGTTTTCTACTAGGCAGTCATCTTGGCCAGGGAAGACAAGAGGGCAGATGACTTTTCCTCAAATAGAAATGTAGGTACTGAACTCAGGACCTGAGCTTGTAGCGCGTCCTTAGCAGAAGCTGCTTGGATTTGCTCTGGCTTTAACAGCTGTTAAAAAATGCTGGACATGAAGCTTCCCCCCTTTCCCTCTTTAGGTGTCCCCATCAAATGCTGTGTGAAGAGGCATCTCCTTACACAGTAACAATCACATTTCTGCGTATGCCCAAAACCTCTCAGAAATACAAAAAAGTACTGAGGTCTGCTTTGTGTTTGGAACAACAAGTGCATGATGTGGGGTTTGATAAAAGTTGAAATTATTATTTCCTTTTGTCTTAATGCTGACCTCTGTATTTAACTGGATGATGCTGTGCAGCTGGAATGTTCTGTTCTGGAGCACTGGAGACACTTTGTTCCAGTCTGTCCAGTACAAATATGTTGACAAATCCACCTGTGCTTTTATGTGTTTGTTTCAACCAGCCTGAAGAATATACTGGGGAAATGGAGCAACATCAGTTTGTTCAGCTATTTTGTCTCTTGAGGTTGATTGTTTTATTTCTCTGTGTCCTGGTGGCAGGGGTCTTTAGTGTAGGTCACTGAGATGACAAAGAAGAATTTCTTACAATATCTCACCTGTTGGCCAGTGTGATGGGGTATATAAACTGCTCTCATTGTAAAAAGCATGATGCTGAGAGATTTGTATAGTTTATTTTTGGTAATATTGTGAAGCTGTGCTATTGAGATCTTGGCAAAACCCCTGGAAACCAAGCTGAACTGCAGTGGATCTTGGTCTTGGTGTGTAGAGGCTACTGGTTCCAGTGCATCAGACATTAGGATTTCTTCATAATCTTATAATTTTAAAAAAATTCTTAAAGTTAGCAGATGTATTAGCACTTTGTTGCACATGGGAATCATATTTATGTCACTTACAAAACATGCCACAACACAGAAATCTCTCTTGTTTTAGGTGTTAAATGTCATTCAGTTATTTTGGCCATGTAACAGCTCAGAAAGGAATAATTGCACAGTCAGGCCATGGGAGACATGGTGACTTTCTAAAGGTGGAAGGAATACTCACACCTGTGTTATGTGTATGAAAAAGACAGAGTCCCTGACATGGTGCAGGTCAGACTGGGGTTTGTGTCAAGGTCATTACTTTGGTGGTTGTGTTTCAAAATAGATGGTAGGAACAATTTTTCTCTCACAGGTCAAGTAATGACCAAAGAGCTGGAGGTAAGATACAAAGAGGTGGTGGGGAAAGAATATTTAGAAATTATTCCAATTTCTTTGCTCCATAATGAGGCCCCAGGGTGTCTCACAAGTTTTCCTGTTGGAAAACACTTGGATTTTCTATCAGGCTTGAGTAGGAAATGGTTAATGCCACCAGCACCAAGAATTGCAGTGTGTGTGGAATAAAAGCCAGGCACTCTGCCTATCATCCACCAAGTACATGTTCTGTGTTAGACATTTAATCATATTACTGCTCCCAAAGCCATCGGAGCCAATTTAATCAAATTGTATCATGGACGTGGTGTTATTGTTTTTAATGCCTATTAGGAAAATAAAAGTTAGCACTTATTAAATGAGGATCCTCTTGCATGTTGATTGCTTTGCTAATTTCTTGCTGATAAACACTTGTTTTATCTTCAGAGAGAATGGTGGATTTTTTATCAAGTTTCTCAGTGAAGGCTGGCATGCTGCAGGGGCTCAGACATCAGCTGCACATAGGAAATGAAAAATAAAAATAAACCTTGTCCTTCTCTTGGCTTGTACCAATACCAAGTCAGAACAAGCACAATAAAGTCAATGGAGTTATTTCAGTGTAAAATGAATGGATGTCAGTGTGACTGAGAGAGGAAGAGGGATGTCCATCCATTTTTTTCTGGCAATAACTATATTATCACTCTGTTGCAAGAAGGTGCACAGAACATAACGGTGAGACAGGCAAACAAACAAAATGTGATAGAGTTGAATTTTGGAGGTAGAGCATTTATCTGCTAAAAAATCACCCAGTGGCTTTCAGGAGGGAAAATGGGCTTTGACAAGATGGTGATATTGGAAGGGTGGTGGGTGGAGGCTGGGGATATTAGGTACTGATCTGATCTGAGAAAAAAAAGCATTGCATTTGGTTTGAGGCAGAGGTGACTGGAACCAATTCTTGTTATTCCTCCATGATGATGTGTGATGGATCTCTGAAGGGTTATTACATATATGAGTTGAATTCATTAAGTTTATTTGTTGGGCATCCCAAGGCCCTCATACTAATATAAGACTCTACTTTTCAAGCCATGTTAAATGATAACAGAAAGATGATCCAAATATGAATTAATGATCACAGAAGATCACCATTAGAATTAGAGGATCACAGAAAGATGAAGTACTTTCCTTTTCAGCATCAAATGGCAAAATGAATGAGGCAGATCTTGTGGGTTTTTTTGGAAGCATCAGTTAAGAGACCACTGCTGAGACAGGGAAGCTGTTTTGATGAGCCATTGCTTTGTTCCATTAAGGCAGAGCCTTTGGCAACAGCATGAACAAGACACACCACACTTTGAGGAGTTCCCATTACAGGAGTACCAATTGCAGTGATACTTGAAGAAATTGTATTTTTCTTCCTTTCTTCCTGAATCTAATTTAAGTTGAAAGAAGTTTTCTGGAATGGTAACAGAGCAACAGTAACCACTGGTTCTATTCAGCTTACACCCAAATAAAATGGTTCATTTCAGCTAAGTACAATATCATGCAATGCTGGTTAGTTTAAATGCTTTGTTTAGAAGGTTGTTTTTTGCTCAAAAAAATTATGCAGATACTGCTGAATGAGCAGTTAGGAAACACATGTTTCCGAACTGCAGTTACAAGTATTGTAAAATATGATTGATACCATATGCTTTCATTCTTTTCTTTTCTGCCTTTTAAAATGCAAATTAAATTTTGGAAAAAGGGTTTATGCTATTTTTATATTTCAAAATTAATAATAATAATAATTTTTAAATGGTCTGAGACATGTGGTATGAGAGGTTATTGCTCTGTTCTGCCACTAAAGAGTCCCAGCTTTGATTCTGGGTGGAACATTTGACTCCCTGGGGCTGGAGGCTGCTATATCAGCCAGCTGGTGGCCAAGTACTTGAGCCAACTCCACCAATTAGTTGAGTCCTCCCATCCGGTGGCTGGACTCGTTCAGGGTATGTCTTGCACATTTTTTGCAGCTGAGATGGGAATCAGGCCTCTCCTAATATATTTGTGGCAGTTCTGCAAAGCTTACCAAAGGACCTGTAGAAAACAAGTTTTGGTTGGAAAACAGTGTGCAAATGCACCATGGAGGCACAAAGGAGTTTTGTGATCAAACCTCTTAATATGGTCAAGTAAGGGAGATGTTACTTTTGGAAAGTGTCTCTGGCAGTCAAAAAATCAAAGGAGTTTCAAAGATTCTGTAAACCAGAGATCAGCAGACATGTGAAAGCTTTATTTTCTGAAAAGACTGGTGGAATTAGTGAGAACAGTCAATGCAGGGCCAAATATGGTCAACATTTAAAATGCTTTGCTATACAAACTGCTTGGGTATGTCCTCAGAAAGAGCTGCACCCATTTGTAAGAAATCCTTGCATGGACTCCATGAGCTCCAAACCTCATTTAAGAGCTATGCTGACACTGAAGCAAACACAAAGAAGATTCAGAACTCACAGCTCAGGGGTAAAAAAAGGCTACAGTTGCATTTCAGTGATAGTCCAGCATTAAGACCCCCAGCACCACGTGAAAAGCTGTGTGACTATGTAATAGTAAATACTCCTCTTACTAAATTTTTCCCTTACTGACTTAAGTTTGTTAAAAAAAGGTGTCACAGCTTAACTCTGTCCTGCCAGGCATTCTGCCAGCACAGATATTGTCTGTTCATGCCACTCTTACCTTTAAGCCAGATCAGATATTGTCTGTCTAGACACATCCAGTGTAAATCTGGCATAAACTCTGCGTTATGCAGCCTCGTTTGCTCAACAGAGATGGAGCTGTATGTATCTGCCCAATCTGAATTAAGCTGTTACTGCTGAACTATCACTTAGCTCAGAAACATGCTGCTAATGACAGCAGGATGATGGTCAGCCCTTGAAATTCACAGAAACTTGGCCTCCCCTTCCCTCTGTCAAAATCTAATATTAATAGGGGAAACTCTCTTAAAAGCCAATGATATAAGTACAAATGCAAATCTTATCTTTGTCTTGTTATTTTAATATTTCATTTCCTTCTTTCCATATGAATTCAGCAACTCTATTATTGCCAACTGTCAGAGATATGTGGGAAAGAGGAGGTGGTGGGAATAAAATAGTTTTATTTATTAGAACAGTAGGAACCATGGAAATGGACCCTTTTCTACAGTTTCCCTAGAGTACCACTGTATCCTGCAGCATTACATTTTGTACATTGATGTCAGCGAGGCAATCCCACAACAAGGTACTCAAAAAAAAGGGGAAATACAAATGTAAAATTTTAAGAGTGAACACTTCAAAAGCTTTTCATGTGTATCGTATTTCACCTGTAATTCCCTGTCATTATTACCACTATTTTCTACTTCAGAGGAAATGGTGTGGAGTAAATAAACACAATCCTTTTGATACGTGTCTCTGGCCTAGATGCTTTTGTAGCTCAGCACTGAAGTGAATTAAGTTATGAAAAATGTTACTTATACCCTGTTTCACTGTGGTATCTTTGTAGCTGGGCTGCACTCTCTGGGAGTAGTTGTCTTTGCTCCATGTGTTCCTGAAGTGCTGTCTTGTTCTGAGAGAGCCTCATATTGCCAGAGCAATAAACCACAACCCAAATATACGATCCTGGCAAAAATACCCAAGAGCATTCCAGGAGCTCTGTTGTCCAGCAGCAGGTTTCTGGTACTAAGGAGAGGTGTGGATGGGGTCCATGCACCAGGCTGTGCAAAGGAATGTTCTCATTCTTGTGGGCAGCAAAAGAAAGAGCTGGGTCTCACTGGAAACCTTGTCTCATCCTCTCTCCACCTCATTCCTCCACCCCCTCATTTCTCTCCATGAGCTCCTCGGTTTTGTTTATGTTTTAAGTGACAAGACACAAACCAGAAATGGGAAGGGGAGTGAGTGGGGCTGAGTTTGCAGGGCTGTGCTGGGAGCAGCGGGCTGCGATTCCAGCACATGCATTTGGCATTTTGCAATATACCGCCTCTTCATCCTATGCTCTGCGTGGATTCCAAGGGGGTGATTCATCCTGACAAGGGAGCCCATGGCTTCTTTAATGCCAAGCATTTACTCTGCAAAACGTGAGAGACAAGAGGAGAGGTCCATTTCTTTCTGTGTTTCCTGAAGAATTCCCTCCTCCTTCTCTCCCCCTGCCCAGTCCAGCATAGTTGAGACAGAGACTTTCCTATGAGAAACTTTGTGTTTATGACATAATTCCATGGTTTTCAACCCAACTTCTTCTGCATTTCCCCCCCCCCCCCCCCTCTTCTCACAATTCACAAGCTGTATGAGATTTCCAGTACAATTAAAGCCACGGGAAGAGGAAAAAACTGGGTATAAGGCCTTGATAACCCTCTCAGGGTCATTTGCCAATAGGGAATGGGGGTCAGCCACAAATTCCAATTTTAGTGTCTGTGACAAGCAGTAATAATCAAAGGAACACAGGAAAACAGATACGTGATCTGAAATCATCTATAACCAGAAGTGTTTATCTAGAAATGCTACTCTCTGGCAAGATGTCTATCTTCTCTTTTTTGCGTGTATTTCTCTTTTGGAGAAAAGTCCTTATCTAACATCTAACTCCTTTTACAGTCCTAGTTTGGAAAGGTCTCGCTGGTCACACGTACCTTTGCCTAGAAAGGAAGGCGGCTGATTACATATTTTTCTTAACTGGCGAGCGACTTGCAGAGAACAATGCAAGATATAATTATAGAGTTGCTTTCAAAGATGAAGATAAATGAAGCTGTTGCAGCCATGGGGGTAAATGTTGAAAGGTTCACTGCCCACTGAGTGCAGAAAGAAACCATTTTGTGACCAAAGGAAAACCCAACTCCTAGGGATGGGCCTTATGCTTATTTGCACCAAAGCAGGGCTGGGGTTTGGAAGAGCTGCCTGAAGAACACCTCTAGTTTTGGTCAGACCCAACTTTGAGCATGAAGAAGAGGATCTGAAATCAGATTCTGAGAGATTAGTGAGCTACAATGAAGGTGTAGCCCAATTGTTTTTATTTAGGGCTGGTTTTGTGCTTTCTTTCTCAATTTTGATGCAGTTTTACTTTTTGAAGCAATGAAGATTCTCCCTAGAAATCTTTTGCATTCAAGAAATCAGGCCAGAACTGCAAGCTGATTCAAGCTCTCTATAGGTGACATGATTTTCTCTGCTGATGATACCCCAACACACAAAATTTCTGGATCTATTTTCTGGCCAGAAGTAACACCAGACTGAGACTGCAGCTGGGGAAAGAGCTCTGAGGCTTGGCTCGTAGAAAAACATGGGGACTATTAACTTTTAGTGAAAGCTTCTGTGGATTTACCCTAAATGGGGTTGGTCCTGAATTTTGGGGCTCTACAGTATTTCGGTTCTAGGGTTATTTTAAAATCTGGGTTTTCCATTCTGGTTTACATATAACCTAGATACTTGACAAGGAGCTGAAAATGTGAAAACAGAGATTCTAATGAACTGTAGGTCTTTCTCTTGATTAATTTGTGCTGAAAATATAGTGAAATTAATTGTATTTTCTTCCCCTGACTGTATGGAATTTCCCCTTACTGTCTGTGGCCATCATTAGGAAGTGCACATCCATGCAATAATTTACAACCAGCAACAAAACAAAAATAGGCATAGGAAAAAAACACCTTTTAATATTTTCCAGAAGATTTGGTCTTTTCCTCTAACCCATCCACTGTGTTTAATTTAGAAGAGTTCTTAATTTAAGGTAAGCCAATTTTCTTACCTGTCCTCAGCCTCCCCATCATTAAAAGAATAATGATAAATACTGATGTGTGAGGTGCATTGATATAATGAATAAAGCTCCTGTACTGTTCACTGAGTAGAATCCTGGAGATAAATGCAGGAAGGAGACAGTTTGTTTTTTAAAGTCTTGTTTACTTCTGGTCAGGATGAGTGAGAAGAAATCAGGATAAACACACCCAGCTCATCATTGACTTGGAGACATGTAGCAGCATGGTGAATAGGTATTGAGCTGTGGAAAATAAACAGCTGGAGAACCATGAAGTCTTGGACCTGAGAAATCCACTTGGCTGAGTCAACTGTATCTGTCTGCAGGTGGAGAGCAGTGCCATTATAGCACTTTGACTTTTATTAGATTCTGTGATTTCTGGTGACAGGTAGGTTCTCCCCTTCCCTACAGGTTGATGATGCTGAAACCAGGAGAGCAGAGGAACAGCCAGCTAGCCAAAAGTCAGAGTGCTGGGCCAAGTGGATTGCCCTCAAGGAGGCTGAGACCCCGAGCTGAATCACAGCCCTGCCACAGCAGCGTGTGAAGGGGATGTGCATATAAAAGTTGTACTCGCAGGAGAGAGAAACCACGGTCAGCACAGAATCAAACAATTTCCTTGTGCACAGCCGTGGGCAAAATATTCAGGCACATGAAGGAAAACTTAGAGATATTTGGACAACAGACAAAAACGCCCACAAACAGTGGGTCAATCAAAGCCCGTGCCATAGGGCCATTCTGGTGGTTATGATGTCTGACTTGTGAAAACACCACAGGACTTTCCAAAGTTGTTAAGAACTTAGTGAAACCCAGATGGCAAGATGGGGGATTTTTTCTGTTTCTTTGTCAGCTCTCTACAGGGGATGTGAAAAGTTATCTGACCCTTAGCTTTACTTCACATAATCCCACCATAACTCATTTCTGTGTGGCTCTGACATAGGATGACATGCTATGCTCAAAGCCAGCCTGGAGAAGCATGCCTGAGCTTGGAAGGCTATCAAAGTATATCCAGACTTCCAGGGTCTGAGGACAGGTCTGCAGTTCTCACAGATGGCAATGTTTATCACTCTGCCTTTGGCACCTGGAAGCAGCACAGCAGGTACTGTTGGGGTTTGTTCATAAACTGGTTGCTTTACCATGTATTTTAAACACCAACCATATTTTTAGTATATCTAAGGTCCATTAATGGCAGCATGCTTTATGAAACCACTTCCATCACAACATAACATTTGTGTTTTCTGTTTCATTGAAGGCAATATATTTGTGGTTATTCACAGTCTTTTGGCCAGGGTCTCAGCTGGTAATGATTGGCATCATTTCATGGACTTCAGCTTTGATGACTTACAGAGAATCTGGCCTCTGGTATGTGGATGCAACTGTAGTGATAAATTCCTAATCCCATTTCTTGGGAGTTAACAAGTTTATTTATGCCCAGAACAAGAAAGACAACAGCCAGCAGAGAGCAAATTTCTCTACTGTCAATATTTCTCAGGGTTCTCCCCTATTGCTGGACACAGAGGCATCCCCCCATGACTGAAGTCAGCTGGATGAGAGCCATTCTAGTCAGAAAAGCAAACACAGATCTAAAGTGAACAAGTGAAAAGCCCAGGGCATTAGCCCAATCACAGAACCACATGTGTGCCATTTTGAAAAGTCATGACAGATTCATGCTGAGGTTAATGTGCCACTCATTATAATTAAAGAATTCCTATTTATGCTTCTTGCTTTGATGCTGACTTTCAGTCATTAGCACTGTGGGTGAGAGATGTTCACTGCAGTCTCAGTGCCTTCAGCTGCTGAATCTCCACTGAAGGAGAAGGTCAAGAGTTGTTTGGATGGGATGAGTGTCACTCAGTATTGCTGGGGACAGTCTGACACTGCTTTTGTAGAACATGTTAAAACAGTGCAGAAAGACAAGGCTCAGGATTAAGTCTGGTTGGATAAATCTGTGTAAACTTTCACTATATTTTATGGGGTTTGGAAAATGTCCAGCCAGCAAAGGACCTCCTATTTGCCTGTGTACTTTCAGTTATAAAAAGTAAAAGAAGGAAATTCAGTCATGGCCTTCCTTCAGCCTCTTGTCTTTAAAGTAAAAAAAAAAAAAATCTGTGTCTGCTACACTGTGAAAGACAGCCTGTAGGCTGAAACACTTTCCAAAAAGCAAAGTCCTGTTTTAAGAGCTGCTGAGCACCTATCTGTGATATCCATAGCCATTCACCAGCTCTGAAAATCTGTTTTTGAGATGCTTGGGTTCATCTTTATCCAAAAAATGAGAACCACTTTGTTATCTGGGTCTTTGGTCCCTTCTGGCCGTGCTTCATCTGCAACCTACTGAAGGAAGTCATGGGAGAAAAATTAATTGAAAGGCTATTTTGTACTATATCCGTAGGAAATATCACCACAATAGAAAAACCACAGAATCAGAGAATGATTGAGGTGATTCTGTGATTTTCGCATTGTGGTGATTCTCACCTCTAGTCTGTCTGAGTACAGAGTTTGAACATTCAGACCCACACAAACCTCACATGCCTTTTCTTCAGTGAGTGCTGTCCAGCCCAGTCTGTAACCACTGTTCCTTTCAGCTGCCATGCAGAGCATTCCTACCCAGCCACTGCCTGGTTTTATTTGAGGAGTTCATGTCTGTGTTGAGAGATGTCCTTGGAAATCAGCAGGATTCTAAAGATAGCCAGTACCATGTAAATCAAATGCAAAGCAAATGTTTTTGCAAGGGAGGAGATGATCCTCTGAGGAGATAGATCACCTTGCCCTGTGTTTCTCTCTGAATTGTGAGGCCACAGCAGCCATTTGTCCAGCAGAAGGACGAAGATGGCAGGCTGCAGGCTGACAGTGTTTAAAGACAGCAGTTTCACTGTGTGACGTGTTTGTCCATGGTAGGATTTATATCTCCATCAATGGGAATCTGAACCAAGTGCAGCCACATCCTTCTTGAAGTTTTCTTTTCCAGGAAGAGTCTGAACATGAGGGCAGGGGACACAGGGGATACAGGCTACAAGAGAAAACAGCTGACTGGGACATTCAGGTGACATGTCCCTCAGAGCCAAGAGCTGGCTAACGTGACTAAAAAACTGCTGCTGCATTGCAGAAGGCCTATATTCCTGTATACAGCTGAGAAGCAGAGAAAGATTTAAAGTTTCTGTCTTACCCATGATAAAAAATATTGGTAATTCAGGTTAGCTTTCAGCTTCAAGGCATCTGCAGTCCTGGTACTTGTGCCAGGACTGAATAATTTGGCACGCACCACTAAAAGGTTTTCAGGTAGGTGAGATCAGTCCATCCCAAGTCCATGTTTTTCCCTCTTTTGAACATCAGGTTCATCAGGTCATTATGGAAAAAGATGTGAGCAACTGAGGCCTCATCAACTTCAGTCTCATAATCTATGTGCACTTAAACTTGGTTCCTTTATCCAGAGACAAACTAAAACAACACAAGATTACAGTTAAGGGCTTGCACAGATGTCATTTTCCTCCAGCAAGGTCTGAAAGAGAAATTCAGCCACTGCAAACACCTATGGACTGCTCAAAATCTAAAGTCTGGCCAATAAGTGGGTGACAGTTTTTGCATGGTGTGGTTTCCTGAAGATGGTGACAGAGAACTCAGACTTGTCCTACCTCAGTTTCTCCCTAAGTAGAAGCTAAAGAATAAATCTTACCTATTGGTGTAATTGTTTCAAAGTATTTAGACAATTAAGAATAAACTGTGCTGAACAGCTTTTGATAATTAACACTGAGATGAACTCTGTGGATGTTGTGGATGTTTCAATGTGTCCAAAAAGGTCTGGTCAAATTCATGGAAGGATCTTAATAAATGCTTAGAAATCATGAGTTATGAGTGGGTAGTGTGATATGCTTGACCTGTTTTTATACTTTTGGCTAAGAAACTGCTTTTGCCATAGATAGAGACAGGATCCTAGTCTGAATTGAATTCTGGTTTGCTTCGGTGTGGCCATCCTTCTATCAGTGCTGTTCCTGTCTGTCATGAAAAACATGGACATTTGGTCTTTGCTAAGTGCAGCACAGGGACAAGTGATTCCTTTCTATTCATGCAAGGCGGTGAGCTTGCTCTTGTTCCAGCACACAAGGAAGGGCAAGCCCTTCCTTACCCATCCCTTGCTCCCACAGCTGCTTCTGTGGGTGGGAGAGGCAAACCACAGCTCCCTCTGGAAAAAAAAGCTCTGGAAACTCCCTGAATTGAAACTTTGCTTTCTTTCCCTGGCAACAAATTACTCGTGTACAGCCAAATCCCACAGTCACCATTACAGGGATCTGGTTTTTCATGAGGGGGAAAAGGGCTTTTTCAAATGCTGCATCAGAACGACCCCTAGATGTGAATTTGACAGTTTTGGTTATGTTTATAAAAATTGTAGCAATAAAAAGGATAAGAATATTACTGTCTTTATTTTCTCTTATTTTTAATCCCAAACTCACCTCAAAGAATCTGCTCTGTGATGTCATTATGCTACCCCAGCAGCCAGCTGTGACATTACACAACATAAGGGTTTCAGGCTTCAGGTAAGGAATTCATAAGCAAGATAACTTGTGCATCAGGGCATAGAAAGAAGAAGAAGAAGAAGAAACTCATTTTTCCTGCAAAAATCCTTAATGCAGCACCATAGCAAAGAGAGTGTGGGTGTGCAAATTAAGTATCTTCAATGTATTTTTTTTTCCTAAGGACATTTTGTCATCAGACACCAAGAGCTGTTTAAGGGATGTTCAGTAGGGAAAAGCTGAAGGTCCAAGGGGTTCTGAGTTACTTTTTTTTTACAGAATAATTCAGCTCTTTGCACAGGCATGCACAGTCTGTGAAATACTGGATATTACACCATTATTTCTTTCTCTTCTTTTAGGTGCCCAGTAATAAGTACTTCAGACATTAATATAGTAATTTCAATAAAAATAGAAAGAGCATGAGAAAACAAATGACATTTAAAGTGTAAATATGCAGCCATGGAATCATTACAGAGACACAAATGTTGAAAAAAGGAAGTTTATGAACTCCATGTCTAACAGAATCTGGCTGGAAAAGAGTTTAGCTGTCCTTCTAAAAAACAAAAATTAATTTGCTTTGGCCAAATTAAAATTAATTAAAATTATGCAATGTTGCCCTTGTGTTAATTTTAACGGCGAGGTTGTTGTGATTTAAGGCTACAATTAGTTCTAGTGTTTGAAAGAGAAGCACTGTAATCGAGACAGGACATTTTAATAATCCTGGTTATAAACATTTAATACATCATCTTTAGGGACTCACAAACACATTGTAATTAACTTTTACAACTGAAATAAATCAGATTGCATTAGCATATTGCAAAGGAAAAAATCATTTGCATGATTGAAAACAGCTTCGGAAAATTATGTATAACAGGCTTCATGTAAACATCAATGCAAGCTAGTCTCAAACTTTTACCAAGATTTTTTTAGGTTATTTTTAGAAGAGTTTAAAAACCATTCACATTTCTTTTACCCCTGTTAAATCTCTCCCTGCATCAGGAATGTCACTCACTCTACCTTGTACGTTTTCATACCAGTAATAAACGTGTACATGACCAAGGTCAACGAATAGCATAAAACACAAGATTAAGGTCCTGATCCTGCAAGCACTTAAGTCATGTGAGGAACTTTGCTTGTGTAAAAGCTCTGTTGACTGTATCAAGCCTGCTGATATGAATAAGTTATGTTCAAGTGTCTTCAGGGTTGTTGTATTCATCGTTTGTCTCTACTCTTCACCAAAAAAAGCAAAAACAAAGTACACTGCAGGTGGGGGGAAACCCCCACAAAAAAAAACCCCAGGATCTGAGCTGCAACTTCACCAAGGGAAAAGGAGAAATTGTGAAAACAACCAAAGGCCAAGTAGGAAACCGCTTTCAGTTTATTTCATTTATTGCAGATACAAAGGAATTGGCTGACCTTTTGCCCAGACATGCAGATCCACCTGCTTCCAGGGGGCTTTGATACAGATTTGGACAGTGAACATGTGAAAATTCATGCTTATAATTATCTTTCTACCTCTGAGTGTTAATCTGGACAAAAATTGTGTTCCTCTGAGCTGAGAAATTCCAATAGTGGCATAGATAATATGGGATCAAAGTGGCTTATTAAAAATCAAGCAAGAAAAAAAAAAAAAGAAAAATCTCTTTTACATAAGTCTATAAAGTAGACCTCCACTGGATGAATCTGACTTTCCCTTCTTGAGAGTGGTCTGTAACTTGACCTAAGCCTGTGTTGATTGTTTAAGATTTATTTAAGATAGTCAGGTCTGAAGTTCAGAATTCATTTAAACACATACTTTTTTGAAAGTACAGCCAACTCTGGGGATAGTGGTGTAAAAATGGGTGTAGGTCATTCTAACTCTTGTCATTAAACAAAGACTTGATTCAGAGAAAGGAAGCAAGTGGCAATGTGTAATTTCAGTGGGAAATAAAGATGTGAGACTGAAAAAAAAGGGGAAGTTTGAGGTGAAGTCCTTACAGGATGAACATTATTTTCATTTGTCATTGAGAAGGCTCTGGATTTCATTTCTATTGGTTGAAGAACCTGGCTTTCTCCTCACACTTTTGCATTCTCATTTAATTTTTTTTCCTCTCACTTAAATTGATAAGTTGAGAAGTTGAGAAGTTGTAGTTTCAGAAATAAAAAGAGGAAAGGAGATGAACAAAACCTTTCTCTTTTTTTTTGCCCCAAAGACCAGGGGGAGAAAGCTTTTCCTCCTGAGGCCACAGTGTATTGATTCAAAGGAGCAGTAAGTTAATTAACACAAGTAGTGAAGCCTCCTGCATAATTAACAAGACATTTACCTAAAATCAATAATCTAATTGCCACACCTACCGTACATGGGGGACAGTGTTTATCCTGTTGAGAAAGACTCATTTATATCTGCATGTTAACATGGTGATTCGTGGTTTGTTTAAGAGCCTAACCTGATCTGTAAAGTGATAATTTATTGAACGATCAATTAAACTTTTTAACCTTGCAAATATAAACAGGTAATGAATAGCCACAAACCTATTTCCATATGAAAGTTCACACATCACAGAGATTTTCATGCTGTTCAGATTATATTTCATCAGTCCACTTTGAGACCTAGTGAAGAAAAATGAGAGAGGAATAATTTCTCTTTGAGAGGCATCATTTCATCATCCTCCCTGGCTTTTGGTCCTGTGTTTATACTCCTTAATATCAAGCTGATCTTGAATTACTCTGCCAGATTTCTTGTCCCTGGTGGTTGAAAAGAAGGAACTGGGGAACATGGAGTGTCCTCTTCTAAGGAAAACAAATTGTGTCTTCAACAGAAAGTGACAACCAGAAGAAGCTGGGCAGAGATATGACAACACAAAGCACCATTAAATTGCCCTTATTGCACTGAAGGACAGCCCATTGTAGATCCACCTTCATGTGTTTTTAGTCTCACCACCCTGTGACAAGGAGAAGGAAGGGAGGCAAGTGAGAGTAGGTGGTCAGGGGGTTTACACTACCAGAGAATTGCCTTGCACTCAGGCTGACAGCTGGCATCCCTATCTGAAAAGCTGGGTCCACTGAAAGCTGCCAAAATCTGGAGCCTGAAATTGTTTAGACTCCTTTAAAAAGTCCTGTCTTTCATCTTGCAAGTGCAAAATAGGAATTGAAGATATCCCAAGAAGTAATTTTCTTCTGCATTTTAAAGTATACGTCCCAGCTTGTGCTAAAATGGCATGGGGCCCAGCACTGAGGTGTCAGATTGTTTTAAATTGTATTTTTCATTTTGGCATGTTGATGTTTTCTAGTCTTACCCAGATTTTGCTGGTGTGGAGAAACAGGAGACAAAATAACAAATGAACGTAATGGTTTTCAAACCTTATCTCCAGAAAGCTGGGACTCACAGTGATGCTGCTTTTCCAGAGAGAAGTTTTGATTTGGTTTGAGGCAATGCTTTTTTTTTTTTTTTTTAAATACTATTTTGCAAGACACAAATCAGCACTTTGGTCCTCACCAGGAAACCATTGGGATAATTCAACTTACTAGTAACATAAGTGATTGATAATGCACAGCACCTAATAATACTTGATAAAATGTGTCTGAGAGTATATAAATTGAACAATAAATCTATCTTTGAATTCTTGGGGCCTTTTGACTTTTACAGGCACTACTGTGAAAGAGAGATTTGAACCTGTCAGTCACCATCCTTAGTAGTACCTTAAAGCCATGGACTGTGGCTTAGCAGAGGTCTTGGAGGCACCAACTCTCCAAGGTGCCTCCAAGACCTGCAAAAATCCAAGGTCATGTGTGAAAGAAAAAAAAAAAAAGAATAAACCCAGATAAACGAAAATGCTTTTAGCTTCTCTGCCAGTAGCTATGGTTTGGTAACAAAATTTTTTACTTCAATACATTTCAATAAAATTTGGACTACCACAGTCAATAAAATTTGTAACAGGAGTGAAAAGAGCAACTTAACTGTATGTGCAGGAGATTGGGACCACAATGTTGCAAGAATTTCAGTCCCACCACGGATGTCTTGCTGGAGTGTAGCATTATGTGTGCTAATTAAACATTTGGGGGGTAGGTGAGGAAAAAAAACACAAACCAAACAAAAAAGACGGCTGGATGATTTAGATACATATAAAAATAGTTTTCAGTATTATTAAGCTTTCTACCTTAACTGAGATAACAATGAAGTGTGAAATATAATGTCCTTAAAATTGATTTTTCACTAAGATGGTCTCTGTCTTAAAAGGCCCTGCTTTTTTAAAGTGTAATTCTTTAGTAATTTTTACATCTCTCATTTCTTCATTTTTATTTGTTTTAAGTCCTTCAACTTTAGTTTCATCCATTGAGGAATTTAAAAATTTGAAATAGCACCCCATCTTTTTCCCGCTTCTGGCAATTGTAACTCTCTTTACTGCTATCTGGGATCTTGTTATTTTGTCTGGTGTGCCTGCTGTACACTAAAAAGGAAGTTCCCCTGCTCTGGAGCTCATCTACTCACTCATCTCTTTGACAAAAAGTGAAATTTTGGAATATCAGTAGAATTAAAAGAGGTAACAAAGACACAGCAATAGGTGAGAGTCATAGCCAGTGGCTAAAGCATGAGACCACAGTCCAAAATCCTTTTATGACAGCTCAGCCTCAAGACTTATGTGATTTAAGTCTCTTTTTCAGCAATATTTTCTGAACCCTTAATGAATTTTTAATCCTTGTTTGACCCAGTTCCACCAAAAATAAAAATTGTGAAAACAAAACCCAAATATGAATGTGAGATAATGCTTGTTATTCTTTTCTCTAATCTTGAAGTAGCTCAGTTTCTCCACCTGTATGCAGGGAGTTGGGGCTGTTCCTCTGTTATGTGCAACATGCAGCAGTCTCTTATGGATGAAAATTTCAGAAGTGCTGTGAGAAAACTTCTGCCACTGGAAAAAGGGCATTTTGCTAGGTCAAGCCTTTCTTCTCAGGAATTGGCGAACTTTTTTTGGTTTTCTTAGCTGCATGCCACCTAGACATTCTAATTCTGGGTCTGGACATGCAGGGCTATGGTTAACCACTTTATCTGGCAGTAATTTTTGTGGGTTGCACCAGGGCTGGGATCCACCTCTGTTTTTCACCAGAAGATTTACCTGAGTTTGTTGAAGTAACATGGTGAGAGATGCAGCACTGCCAAGCCTCAAAAACGGCTTGATGTTGCCACGATGTCAATGCTGCTGCGTGGACACTGCAAGGGAAGAGTGCAAGGAAAAGATCTGGATTTTCTTATCTGAGGAGCTGGGAGGGGCTCCTGAACAAGTGTCATGTAATTATATGTAATTATATCCCCCTTGTATTATCAATGATATATGCTCTGCCTAATGATCTACGTATTATCAGTGTTTCCTCTTAGCCCCCTCCTATGTTTTCTCCATGTTTTATCTTTAACCCCTTGCAGATTCCTCTCCCCTTCCTGCCTCACCATCTTCACCCCGCTGACCCCCATGACAAGAGCGGGGCTGCGTTAGTCGGACTTTGTACATGCACCAAAAAAAGAAAAAGAGATCCCAGCTAATGTTTTCAAATTAGCACAGCTCCAACTCTGGAGATTCTCATTAGTTGTTGGCTGAGATTTATCAGCTCTCATTTGCCTAATATGGAGCCTAACTTTAGGCGCCTGGCCCTTTCGGTGGGGGGTAAGAGAGAATAGGAAGGGGTCTTTTGTCATTGCCATGTGGGCTCACTAATTTGCTCTGCCTAATAAAATTACAAATGAACACAGCTTTGCTCGTGTTGCCTTTATAGGTTATAATAACCTTGGTACCCCATAACCTCCCGCTAGCTGAATTAATCAGATCATATTAATATTTCTTCTTACTTTCTTTTAACTGGTTCTTCTCTTAATTAAAGGGGCCAAAGATGTAAACAGGGTAGGTGACTAGAAACATGGCGTCAGGTTATAAACAAGGCTCATTAAAAAGATGGATGTGCCAGCAGACTGCGAAAATTGCTTACTCCGCAAGTGTACATTTTGTAATTTCCTGACGACTAAAAGGACTAATACCAGATCCTGCTTTGCTTCCCTAGCCCCCACCCTTTTCTTTTTAAAGCATGTATAAAAGATGATAATTTTTGTAAGCTGGGGGAACACAGGAGAGTTCATTCATCAGATGGGATAAAGGCCATTTTTATTAAAAATCTTTTTGCCCCTCCAACAGATTGAGATACAAAATGGGATGTTGTTATAACAACTAAAAGTGAAAGAAATCAATCTGAAACCTGAAGATTTTGGAAAGGATGGGGAATACTAGCAAAAAAACCCCCAGGTTTATGACTAATATTAAATTATTTTTTATTATAATTATCATTAAAACTTTATTCAGCTGTAGTTGTATTTCCAGAGCTGGAATCAATAATATTTTTGTGCACAGTTTAGAGTTGGCAGGGCCTGTGCTAATAGAGACAAGCAGGGTGTGCTGTGCCTGCAAGACTCTCCTCAAGCACACAGATCCTTCTGCTGTATCCAGGCAGAAATCTGTCTGTCCTACCTGCTTGAGTTGGTACGAGAACCCACCAATTCACATTTTTAAAGTTATGTGTGAACTTCATATGAAAAGACGATCTAGTTATCTTACATAAATAATTTATGTTTTCACTCATTAGTAACTTCAGTCGCCTTAATATTGAAACTTGGCCTTGTAATACGTAATATTAAATTCAGCTCCAGTACAATAACCACTGAATAAAGCAGTGCACAGTTTTCTTTCTTCCAGTGATTATTAGTAGGAAAGACCAAACCCCTGATTTTTCTATCTCCCTTTATCCCTTCTCAAGAAGAAGGAAAGTCATTCTGACAGGATGATGCACAGCATGACCAGAAAAGACCTCTCTCCTTCATGAATAAATTAGAGATGAAAGTTTCACTGATCCCCTTGCATTTTTATGGAGGGACCTCATCCTAATTTACCTAAATGCTTTGAACAAAACGAAAGAAAAATGTAAGCGGCAAAGGTGAAAAGGTTAAAATCTATGTTTAAATGGAAGGGCATTTTAACAAGAAGGCTATGTGGGATACCTGCATGTGATTGGGGGATCTTATTTTTAAGTTTAAGCATTTAAATGGATAAATCACAACACAGAGTGTTTGTTTCCCCCCTCATTATTGTTAAGTTTTTGCATTATAGAGCCTGTTGTATTTTCATTCTGCATAAGTGCCTAAACTGAATTTGATTGATGTCAATGACTGTTTTATAGTATTAATCNAATCTGAAGAGTTTGTGATGCATTAACTTTATTTGAACTATGGAACAATAAATTTCAGCCTTTAACGTGCTTCCTCAGTTATTTAAGATTCATTTAGGTTTAGGGGGAAGGAATTGCCTTTTCTGTAGGCAATTTCAAACTCTATGAAATAGCCTACACTATTTTAATCCAAACTGGAGAATTCTACAAGTTGCTTAAACATTCATTCCCTGAAGTTGTTCAGGTGTACTTCTGGAAAAGTACTTTAAAATCCTGTGGAAGCCAGCAGTTTCATTCCTATTATATTCTCCAGCAGTTTCCTTATAAGCTAATATATTTTTATGAGTATCACTTAGGAATAATTAAAATACAAAAAAAAAAGACACTCTCATTTTCACATCAGTTATTATAGTATCATTCAGAAGTTTAACGACTTTGGAAGATGTTCTTCCAAGCCCAGGTGTACTTTTCTCACTTTAGTGTCTTCTTTGCTAGTGGAGCTTTAAGCTGGGTCCAAATTCCACAGGGCAGCGTGAGTTGGACATTTGTCTGAGAATGACAGGCTTTTTTTGGTTTGATGCGACTCAAAGCCTTCTGGATGCTTATTAAAAAAAAAAAAAGAAAATAGTCACTAGGTATTTTATAAGAGCTCCAAATACACTTTGTCTATCCCATGGGTGAGAAAAACACCTGCACTGAGATTCAGGGCACAAGTGGAGAATGTATTCTCCAAAACACCCCAGGATTTAATAGATAAGACAGCATTGGACCAGTTGTTGAGGATGTAAAATATTTCAATTTAAATTGATCTATTTCTTTGTTAGTTTTGATGTTTTATCTTTTCAAGTACAGTGCCCAAAAAAATTCTATTTGAGTGAAGGTTTCTAAACAGTGCAGGAAAAACAAAACACTTCAGTGACTGCAGAGAGGGATCCTGGCATGGTGGAAGGGGGTCATAGTCACACCCAGGCTGATGTGGGGATGGATGAGCTGTCTGTGATTGTTGTTTTCCAGTTGTCCTGCTTGTTCTAAACTAAACACCTAACATATAGACAGCTACACCTGGGCCACAGTTCTGATCTCCAAGCTGGTGTAATTTATCCTGTCACTAAAACCAGCCCTGGGTGAAGCCCTATGTTTTCAACATCCTTCATCGTATCAGAAATTCCGAAACTACATTAGAGTAAGTTCAGCTTCAGATTTCTAAGCCACCCTATGTCTTTAAAAAAGGAAGTCAGCATTTCAGATCACCTAAAAAGCCAAAATTTGTTCCCTCAAAATCTCTAGAAGGTTTATGCCTAAACTAAATTTTATAGTTTGAACCAAAATTATGGATATAGTGTTTAAGAGGAATTAAGAGTTTAAGGAACACATATGCAAATATTTTTAGAAATAAAAGGTACTATTCATGCAAAATCATGGTTATGTCTGTGGCTGTGTCATCGCACTTTGCATTAGGATGCAATTTCCCTCCCAGTTTGAACCACCAAATATGTGTTAAAACTTGTAAAAGCCCATTAACCCTTTGTGTGCCTTAGTATTTCTACCTACAGGCTCATGAAAACACAGATTATTTATCTTTGTGTTATCTTTGGACATCTATTTATGACAATACCTGATTTACCTGATTATATATGGTGAGGGACTCTTGTCTCTTTGCTCCTCAGAGAAATGTAACTTGGCCTTGATGCTGCCAGCTTGAAACTAAACATTGCCAAAATAATGAAAGGGGAGTGAGCAAGAAAATTTGGGAACTTTTTTATAAAAAGGACTGAGAAATTCCAAAAGCTTCAACCCTTCAAGAGCTTTGTTGTTTTTTAATTGGGGGTCACTATTGATACAACAAGGCAGAAAAGGCATCCGGGTAAACACGTCCCTCAAGCCAAGCTGTCATAGCACACCCACCCATGTCCATCCATTAAATGTCAGTGTCTTTGTGGAAGAAAAATGCCCCTTCCCAAGGACACTGGCCAGGCCACGTGTGTGTGCCTTGTGTGTGTGTTTTTTGAAGGCTGACAAGGCACCTCTGCCATTTCCTTGCCTGGAGCTCTACCCAAAGGCGGCCACAGCGGCCCCCCTCTCCCAAATGTTATTATTCTGTCATGAGCCCTTCTTCAGTCAGGATGTTACTTCATTTCCACCTTTTGTCTCAGGTTGAATGTGAATGATGCTCTTTCAGCAATATACGGTCGCTCGAGCTCCCCGCTGCAGCCTTACATAAATATACAACACCCGTCTCGGCCTATAACTCACTTCAGGCCTGGAAAAATAGTGACTTCCTTTATTGGCCAGATTCTTTCGCAATTCCCAACAGCTGTATGTTTTCACCTCCGAGGATCCTTATCTTCAAGTTTCCATTTGTCTCAGCACTATTCCAGTGGATTGCCAATAAAAATGATTCCCATTTTTATAACCCCTGAGAATGCGGGGAGAGGGCTTTCCAGAAAAACCTATTTTTTAGCAGGTGGAAAAAAAAAAGGGGGAAAAAATAAGGAGGAAAAAAAAAGTGGCTCCCCACAACTTACCAGAAGGCAGGATTTAGCCTTCACACAAATATTTGAAAGTGTGAAACTTCCCGAGCAATCATCACAACTCTGCCGAGATGGGAACGGAGACTTCCAGCAATCTCTGAAGCTGCTCAATCAAGGACTCTTAATTTTCCATTTGAGCAAGAGGAACGGCTGCAAACGGAACATTTATTAACACATGCGCCTCACACGCACAAAGAGAGCTATATTTACAAAGAATTAAACTTGAGAGCATGAAATAGCCTTGTAACCATATGACAAAGATACACTTAAAGAGATGTAAACACTAGGTGCAGGGAAATTTGCCAGGTTAGAGTCAGCTGTATCACTGTTTTATTACTATACAACTGTTTACTGAGAAAAGACAGATGATGGCTGATATACTCTGTGTGTTATCATAAGGGCTTGCTTGGGAGCTCTTTGTGAGTGACAATTGCTACAGCCCTATGCAAAAACCTGGCCCGGGGAGCTGTTTTTTTCTTTTAATTCTTCTCTGTCCATCATTCCAAAGCATTAACAATTCTTTTAGAAAAGCAAACTGGCAAAGCATCCTGAGTGTTTTGTATCACTCCCATGAGACAGTCACTAAAGAAGTTTTAATCATTCTTTCTTCTCCTTACAGGGTTTTTGGGCTTGGTTCTTACAAGGATAAATTTTTTAAAGCTTCTCCCCTGTCTGGGCTATGTAAATCCCAGATTCTCATAGCCCTTCCCTACCCAAGTCTTGGAGAAAACACCGTGAAATACCTTTATAATAGTTCTCAGCTCCAATTCTGCTGCTAAGAGCTCCTAGAGTGACTTCTAAGAGGAGGTGGTGTTCCTGTGTCTCCCTGGAGATGTGCAAAGCTGCCATCAGATTGCCCTGAAATGGGTTTGAAGGAACCCAGAAGAAGAGTGAATGCGGCACATGTGCCTCTCTCATCTGATTCATTTCCATGACTAAAAAAAGGATTTCTAGGTATCTGAGAGAGATGGTTTAGAGCATATTTGGCTTGCTTAATCCTCACTGGGGTCACAGCACTAAGACTGCTACACAAGACAGCTTCAGTAGTGTTCTCTTCTGCTTCCCAGAGTGGGTCCCTCAAGTGGGGCTGGAGGACTGAAGGGGAAAGGAGGGGAAGAGTGGAGAGCTGTGGAGGCAGGTGTTGCCATCTCCCCATCTCTACCTCCACAGACATTCACACAGCAGGGAATTCAAGGCCCAGGTCATCCTGCTTCACTTCAGGTACCCGAAGCACTGAAGTTCAGAACCAAATCACTCCGCTCTTCCTTTGCAGTCGATGGAGAGAATGAAGGGATGCTCAAAAGGGATAAACCATCCTGCAGGGTCTCTTCCAGCTGGGGTGAACCCAGGCCCTGCTATCTGCTGCCACTCAACCAGAAACTCGCCATCACCTCCCTCTCTTCACTATTTCTTTTTCCTGTCTCTGACAAAAATTTTGGCCTCAGATTCAAGTATTTTGCTCTGTCTCGCCTGAGGAGAAAAGGGGAAGGGTTCTTTCCTTATGGGTTCCTGATCTAAATGAATTATTGCAAGGCTTTTTTTTTAAAGCCTCAGAAAGGGGATTTGAAGCTATTGTATTTATCTGACCATTATGAGCACTGTAAAACATGCTGTTTCACATTGTAACATAAGCTCTTTTTTAAAGTATGCCCAGAGTATTTGTAATTGTTATCAGGCCCAGATGTATCCGAGTGTCAGCATGAAGCACTGAGAGTTGGCTCAGATGTACAGAATGTAATTAGCTCAAAGCCCTGTGTGCTTAGTTTGTAGTGGAAGCACAGACTGATAATAAAACCAAAAAAATGAAAGTGGCAAAGGTTAAAATCTATTGTTCACAGTGCTAAAGCTGTTCTGGGGGAAGCCAGTGCTGGCTGCTGCAGCGCTGGAGTGCTCAGACTCCAAACGAGATCAGAAGTGAGACAGTGACAAAGGTTAGTTCAAAATAGGTGATGATAGACTAACATTAAATTGACATTATTCTCACAATAGTGGCCCAGACATTTGGTCTATCTGCTCTGGTATCCTGCCTCTGACTTGTGCCAATTCCCTCATGTGTCCGGAGGAAGAATAGCATATGATCCACACACCCACTTCCCACTGAGCTTCCAGTGACTTGTGAAATCCCAGATGTGGTGGGAGTGCGGGGATGGTACCAACGGTTCCTGAGCTGCATGGGAACCATCTATTCACTCATGTGCTCATCTACATGGCTGCCAAGTTTCTTAGCTTGGGGATTTTTGTCTGTTGGTTTTTGTCGTATTCAGGAAAAATCTGATTTTTCTGATAGACACTTGCTGGGAACATAGGAACATTCCCCATCTCCACCTGCTGCTGCCCTCTACTGAGTGGGAACACAAGCCCGTGTCCAGGTTTCTGGAGCTCAGCACTGCCCAAATTAAAGAGTCTCCTCTTGCTTGAGTGACTTTGAAGCGTGTGGATTTGATCTCTATCCCTACAGCCGCTATGACATTTCCAGAGGCTTTTGTGTGCACTGTGGTGACAAGCACAACTTTCCAAGGTGGCTATCGGCTCGTTAAAGTACTGACACTTTCTGGGCTGATTGTTGTTAAGGAGACAAATCTTAGCACTTGCAAAAAGCTCTGATAGTTACAGTGCTTTGCACTGATATAATGCATAGGGATGTGGGAGTATTTAAATTTAGATGTGTGCACTTGCATCAGATTCACAAATGCAATAAACAATATCTAATAACATTAATAAGGCGCACGCACATACCAGTTCACAACAGGAAATTCAAATCTGAGGGTGACATGCTGATCTCAACTCCCTCTGTTTAGAAAAAATAAGTCAGAACAGCTTGAGTGAAGGACAGAGTGTCACAGCCTTAACTTGAACATTTCCTGGCTTTTGTTGGTTTGTTTCACAGCCTTCACATTCCTTAAACATAGGTTTGTTTGATTTTAATTTCCTTTTCTCCGTTAAAAGAATGAAGAAACATGTTTGAGGGGAGCCCTGAGCATGATTTCTTTTCACAGCCACAGCTGAAATTTCCTATGTTTGTTTTTTCTTTTACAATGTTTAGTGTTAAAGAGAACTTCTGGGGAGGTGATGCAGCCAGAGACAGGACACATGTTTCTGACAAGAAAGACAGTCTCAGGCTGTGCTGGTCATCCAGCATGTGGTGGACCTTGGTCCAAGTCCTTCATCACCAGCCACAGACTTTGGTGAGGATCTGCATGGGGATTGTGGTGTTCTAGTGTCTAATTCTGTGGGGTTTGCTTTGCAGGTGGGTAAAAGAAAAACAAGCAAAAAACCATAAAACCCACATGTTTGGGCCACATGAAGACTTGGTCAGTGTGAAAGCAAGTCCAGTTACCTGTGCTTCTTTTACAATTTTCACACTCAAGTGCACAAGTGCTGCTGTCCTAAATTCCATCTTCTCCAGAGCTTGACAGCCTTAGACCTTGCTTCACAGTTCAGATCCACAGCCTTTTCCCATATCATATGATAATAGCATATAAATAAAAAGGTCTATTAGATGAGATCCTTCTTTTCACTTTCAAATTGCTGTTATCACCCCAGTTTATCCCTCCTACTCACTCCTTTTGTCTGAAAGGATTCCTATAGAGGAACAAGAGGCTTGGCCATTGTCCTGTTCATATTTTCCCATGTAGAGCCACAACTTGCAATTGTATTTCAAGAAGTGACCTTTCCTACAGGATACTATTTTTGTTGTGACTCTTCTAACCCAATGACAGAGGGATCATTCATGTACTTTCTATTTTTCTGTATTACAAAAAAGAGACCCAGACAGCTAGGAAAGGATTGCAGAGTCATCAAGAAACGTGCATGATATGCAGGAGGGAGAGAAGGGAAAGGGAGGGAAATTCCCAGTGCCATTGGCTCCTTTCATTGGTGCTCATGAATAGTTTCTGATAGACTCTTAATCCAGAGCCTGGATACAAAGCCCAGCAAAGGTTATAAAACCACATTAGTGGGTGCAGTAAAATAGGTCTACAGGATGCTCCAAATGGGTTATCTGTAACAGTGAAATAGCACAAGGGCAGAGATGAGGGGAAAATGGCAGCTTTGAAATTACTTCAAGAGCTTCTCAGAAAGGGAATTTGCCCCACCCACTCTGTTCCCTCTCTCCTGGGATTTTTGCAGGCTCTCACACCTCCAATTACTCATTAATTTTTTCCCCTCTAGCCTCAGTTCTGCAAAGTCAACATGGCTTATGAAAATCAAGTTGTATTCTGTATACTTAATACATCATCTCTAAGAATAATCATTTTGGAATCTGAACTTGTTTCTGTTATCTGGCTCAGCTTGACAATGATTTATGAAGCAGAAAACAAGACAGCTTCATTTTCATAAGGCAGCCTGAACCTTCTGGACAAGGAAGAGCTCTGAAAGTTGTTTTGACTAGTAAACTGAAACAAACATGACACAAAAGTCAATACAACTGCAACATCAGCCTCTCATTTTACAGAGTAACTTTCCTCGGCTAGAGCAATCTGACAGTCAAAATGTTGTGATATTCGATAACATTCTGCATCTTCGCTAATTACAACTGCGGGGTACTCGCCGTGATGGGCATTTTCGATGCAAACGAAATACATGGCAGCCATTCACAAAGCATGTCTGGTTAGCAGTTAAAAGGACACTGTCATCCCATTTGGCTTACATTTTATTCCTGTGGATAGAGACGTTACACATCATATTTGAGCATTAATCTGGATTTATATTAGCTCTCGGAAAATACGGGCTGGGTTGTGTGAATCAGCCCGTGTTTATTCGGCGATGAGCGTGTTGAAATGCATGTGATTGATTCTTTGGAGCTTCATTCTATATTCTCTGCCATTATGCAGCTCTGAGCAACTGGAAGATGCAATTCCCACGAAGATCTCAGAAAAAGTCTCAACAATTTCAGTTCAAGTAGACTCCTGGCCCATTGCTAGTAATATGAAACATGTGGCGTATGCCAGAGACAGTGTAGCTGTGTATATATCTACTGCTTAGCTTATTGCACCTTCTTTTAGTGTGCAATAAGTAATACAGGTAGTACAAATCCTTCCATATAAGATTAATTTATCTTGAGCCTTTCCTTAATGGTTTATAAAACATACCAGAAAAGTAGTTGTGGTGGAAAACACCACAAAATGAGGCAAACTGAAAACTTTTTAAATGTCCAAAATGTCAGGAGAAAAGTTTTATTTTGTACTCTGTATAACAGACACCCAGCAAGTGAAGTTATTCCCTTTATTGTGCTGAGCTAGTTGAAATATTTCAAACCATATTTTTGAGGATTTTTTACAATGATAATGTTATAAAATATAAATATTAAAATAAATATACAAAAAATGATTACATTAACTTTCTAGATTTTATTATTGTTACAGGTAATGTTTTAGATAATTGTATTACAGGTTTTATTTGGAAGTATCCATTAAAAGCTTGGCTTTCAACTAGGTAAGTTCGCTGCTAACTTTGTGCAGATTTTGAAATGATGTATTTATAAAACAGTTATTGCTGAGGAAAATCTATTAATGAATGAATCTGGTCAGACAATTTCATGCACACATTTCCTGAAATCAGCTGTTGGTGGATCCCTAAACAGAGCCTAGAAGATACAGCTGCATACTGCAGCCCTTCATATAACCACAGAATCATGGAATATCCTGAGTTGGAAGAGACCCATGAGGATCATTGAATTCTAACTCCTGGCCCTGAACAGGAACACTCCAACAATCCCACCCTGTGCCTGGAGCGTTGTCCAAATGCTCAAGTAGGAGCTCAACGACAAGGAGTTACTTATGGATTCATTTACTTGCTTTTATTTATTTATTTATTTATTTATTTATTTATTTACTTGAGAAGTGCTTCCAAGGAGGCAAAGCTGGGTTGTACAGTGCTTTTCCTTTGCTTTCACCAGAGCAATGAGGAGTAGCTCCACTTTAAATCCGTGTGGCTGCACGGACAGAAACGTGCCCAGAATTGCTCTTTGACCTGTCCCTCTGCCTCCCTAGAGCACTGATTATTCCTATTCTCAAGCTATGAGCTTGCTTGGAGCTCTGCTCACCTTCACAACACGTGGTTCATGGTGTGGGTGTCCCTACATGTGAGGGTGACCATCCACCATGGGGTCGGTGTCCCCAACAGCACTGTGACAGGTGCCCAAGCTGGCTGGGGACATTCCAGTGACCCAGTGATGAGTGGTCTCAGGCCATAATATACATTCACTTCCATTTTTCCCTCCCAGATCTTTTCCTGCCCCTTCATTCTTCAGATCAGCAAAGCCAAGAGCACACGTTGCTCAGAGAATATTTGATTTTTGAGGCTTTACAGTTAAGTCAGTCAAATATGGGTGAAAAACCCCTGATGTTTTAGTCCCAGCGTCAGTACGGAAGTCGATTGTGTACTTGATTTTAAGAATCTTCCAAGATATAAAGCCATTTGACTGAGGTCATACTTAAGATAATAAAACTCCCTTTGATGAGGTTCATTTACATATTTGTTTTCTTTGCTTGAGCCCACTTTTTTGTATAGATTTAGTGCAGTTGTTTACAATGCTGGAATTTTTATGATTAAGGTCATACATGAGAATATTTACAACGTCAGGAATAAACACAGCTCCTATTTAAGAAGCATATCCTGTTCCCAAATGATATCCAGGCCCTGCTTATAATGTCATGCATTTGTAGAGCACTTAATAAATGTTTATTTTTAAATGTAATTATAAACAATTCTTGCATTGTTGTGGTAGGACGTGGACTTCACATCTCTTGACATTAGCCCAGGAGATATTCATTAGGCAAGATATGCCTCTTTGAGAGGTAGTCTGACCTCCAGCCCTGTCTGCAGAGGGCAACCCCTTGCTTTGTGACACCCTGGGCTGCAAATAATGCTTTAACTCATATCTTGATGGGTTCAAGGAAACACTCTAAATAAATAAATGCACACAGGCACGTCTTGGATATTTAAAAGAAATTAAAGTTAGCAGACAAGCTTTAGGCCACCATTACCTGCTTAGAATGATGAATTTTGGGCTGCTTGAAACAGCAGCGATATCACAAATATTTTCAGAAAAGTGACCAAGAGCTTGGGTTTGGTTTGTTTTTCTTTCCTGCTTGTGGCCCCTTCCCCTTTGTATCAAATCCACAGACATTCTGACAACAGACCTCTGCTGTTGGAGGGGCAGAGAAGAAAAAAAGAATACCAGAAAAAACAATGGGGAGATGTAACACGTGCACTGCAATTAGATAAGGAAGCCATTAATTATGTTGTTTGCAATATCCTCTAAAAGGGTTGCCCACCCCTAACTACATATTTATACATATTTACTTGTTAATCAATAAAGGAAAATGGCTACATTATTTTGATTAAAACGTCAACCAAATGCGTGGCAATAAAATCAAATTTCAGGGGGAAGGTAAAAAAAAAGAAAGAGAGGGAGAATGAGAGAGATAGCTATGTATGCCTTCCTCCAGACTGTGATATATGATATTTTCAGGCTGCTAGGAGAGCAGACACATTAAGAAAATAGTGCTAATGATATTAAAGTACTTTACAAGGCTTGTTACTAAGCGCTGACAAACCTGTCAAGTGTATAATGTAGGAGGCTATTGTAGCGTTCTCAGAAAACCATACCTCTGCCCCATTTCAGTGCAATCTCCTAATAATGGAGCTGCTATAAATTCTAGCCAGCAATGGGACAGACTCCTGGCTTCTCACCCCAATGTGAAGACATGATAAATATAAAAGAAAATGGCTGTCAGTTTTGGCGCCCGAACCTTATTACAAAGTCTTAATCTTACTGGCCTCAGCACCTTTTATCACCGCCTTGTTATGAGCTGATGGCTTTTTTATTTGCTGGGAGATGGAGGATGTGTCATTTGATGTCCTTTTATGTAGCCACTGCTCTGTCCTCTCATGGAAAAAAAATCTTTTTTTATATGTTTATTACAGTAACCGATTAAATGCAAGGCTCACGCTGTGTTTGGTGCAAGCATCTTCCTGGCTGATTTTTGCAGAAGCCTGGATTTAGATAGCCAGATGCAGAGTTATTAAGAATGTGGGCACAATGGAGTGTTATTTTTATTTTCCGGCTCCTGGAGTGTTGGCATCGCTGTTGGTGCTATTATTTATTATTATTTATTGTTTTGCTTTCCGTATGGATTTTTCCCTCTTGCCAAGGTCAGAAAGAAGCCGTAAGTCCTGGCTCATTCTCTTTCACTCTTCCCTCCCCGTCGCCTCTCTCTCTTCCTCTTTGCAAGTGTCAGCCACAAAGATGATGGGCCTGTAAACAAAGTTTGACTCAAAACTCAGCTCAGGTTCAATCAGTTTGAACTTTAAGATGAGATATCTCACAATTATCTAAATATTATTCCTAAACCTCACAGCTGACTTCCTGTCTTCTTCGTTTATGGCAAACAAAAGACTGAACTCCACTTGAAACAATGACCCTGTCAGAGCCCTTATCCCCCCAAGAACTGCAGCAAAGTGCCAGCATCAGGTACTTAACTCAAGATGACATTGATGGGTTGCTTTCAAGCTGTGGCCAGAGACTCCATCACTTGTTCTTATCCTCAATTTGAAGTCGGGGCGGCCTACTTTGTTGCTGCAGAGGAGTCCCCTCCCTCTGATTTTTGTCTGCCAGATGGTGACCAGGCTCTGAGCAGGCTGGACCCATTAGCCGAGCTCCCCATCTAGTGGCTGCCAGCGTTGGGGGGGCAGCAGGCTGGAGCTCCAGCAGGACCTGTCGCCCTCCAAAGGCTAAAGCTGAGTCAAGGACGAGGGCAAAACCAGAAAAAAGTTTAAAACAAACAACAACAACAACAACAACAAAAAGATAAAAAGAGTAGGTTTTCCAACCAAGTTCATCTCCTATGAGAGTCAGGCTGTACTTCTCTGTCTTGTACATTGACCTTCCCAAGACCCTGGCACCACAGCTCACAAGGATATCTGCACATGAGTGCACTCAAACTTCCCTGGCTCTGTAACACAGAAGTGACCAATAGAAATATGCACCCAGTCTCCCATGCCTACTCCTCTTCCCTAGAAAAGCTCTAGTAGGAATGGCCGTATTTAACTGGTCATCATGCAGTCACATTGTCAAGAAATCTTCTTACAAAATTCAATTTACAATCTAAATGGATTTAGGAGACAATGCAGTAGGAACAAGAATCATAAAGATATGAGATAAAGTTAGAGGTATCTCTAACTTGTCTCAGCACATCAGTGTTAGGAATAAAATATTTTTTGGGTTTGGGATTCACCTGAGCCAAACTGGCTGTTCTCCATCTATGTGCGTTACAATTGTCATGGGGGTACTGACATATATGATGTGAGGTTTATTTTTAGGCTACAGCTCATGAGAAATTAGGTTTCTAGGAGTTGCATGGAGCTGAGCAGTTGAGTAAAGGATGAAGACCCTGTAGATCCTGACTCTGGCAAAAGACTGAACCTGAGCTCATACATTTTAAGACATGAGAAAATGTGAAGGGATCAAGTGCTTCTCATCATCCCCTTTGCTCAGTGCTGCCCTGGCTCTGGAAGGAATTTCAATGTGAGTTGGAGATCACAATCAATCATCCACAAGAAGTTTGGTCAGTTCTGCTGCACAACAAACTGTCATAAAGCCCAGGCATGGATGCAGCTGAAGGGTGAGAAGTAGACCCTGCAGAAAAAGGACTTTTCTCTCCCTTGCCAGCTGCTGGGCATTTGCTGTATTAGTGTTTCTAAAGGGTAACAGCTTCTCAAGCTGGTTTCCATGAAGATGTATCTGGTGATTGACATATTAAGAATAAGGACTGATAAAGATGAATAAATGGTTTGACCAGGGATATGCACTAAGTTTTTTACACTTGTGTCTATCACACATAACACAATTCTGACTCTTACATCTCAATACCCCTTATTGTCTGTTATCATCCTGCAGCTAAAATAAAACAAAATAGTCCTTAATGTGTCCTGGAGTATCAGCTTGTTGCATATCTTTGGAAGTGTGTTTGCACTTTAAAAGCAACCTTGAGGGTGAGAGAGCACAGGACCAGTGTGGTAGTTACTGCAATAAGGCACTTGTGGTTTGCTAAAGCACAAGGGGAAGAAAAACAATTGATGAAAAACTCAATAGGATGGGAAAGGCAAATTGCTTGGCTGGAGATTTAATTAAAAAGGAAACAGCCCTCCCCATTTAAAGGTCGGTTTGCACCCCTTAAATTACAAAAAGAACCAGGGGCTGAAATCAACACACAGTGCATGTTAATAAGAGAGAGCAGCAGACTGTGTGACTGGTCCAGCTCTCCTCAGGCAAGGCCAGCAGGCTGCAAGACATGGCCAGTGCATGCCAGTAATCACTGGGACCTGACTCCAGGATCTACCTCCAGCAGAAGTGATGCTGACCTGGATCACGTAAAGCATGCAGAATGAAATATAATGTGGCTTAAGTCTTTGCCATTTTCTTCCTCCTGTCTCCCACCACTCCTCAACAGCCCTTTATATATTACCCTTGGCTTTGTGCAGCACTTCCTCTGCCACGAATGCCTCTCTCCCACGGGAGAACTTGATGAAGGTTATCCATTGTCACCCAGTGTTATACTGGGATGTCAGGACACCTTGAATAAACGGTTTACATGAGATGTTGCCTCTAAGTGCATCCTCAGAAAAACTGCCATTGCCCTTTGCTGAGAAAGTTAACATCATAAAGTGAAGGCTGCCTCCGACCAAATGGGAATGACATTGCAGATTAAGGGCTCTTTAAATTATGCATTTAGTTCAGACTCCCGGGGAGACAGTATATGAGATAAAGCTAACAGACTTACTCTGCAGCCTGGCTCTGGAACCAAAGACATTTTTAAAACATTTTTGCCAAAGAAACTTCTGTAGAGGTAAAAAAAAATCCTACCCAAAACCAACAAATCCAAAACAACAAAAATACCCACTTAGTCACGTCTTTAAGTGCACATGTTACTCAAAAGAGGGAAAAAGAAAGAAGTGAAGAAAGGAGAAAGAACATTTCCCTGGGATTTATAAAGATAGTGACTATCCAAGTTTTCATAATTAGATTTTTATTTATGTCAAAATTCCTGCTAGCAGAACTAGGATTATGTTTCCCAAACATTTATTAGATTAGGAATGCTCTTATTTGCTTTCCAGGCTGATCACCCCCACACACATAATGTCCCTGGCAACACTGAAGTATTCAGAACATCCTCACAGCTTGTACCTGCTGAGACAGATTTGAGAAAAAAACCCTCTTGGTTCCCGTTTGCATGCAGCTCTGTAACCTGTAACTTCCTGCCTTCATTTAGCAGAGTTTAAATTGCAAATTCATGTTTCTTAAAAATGCTGTAACATCATAAGTGGGACAGTTTTATGACAGCTCTGAATTACCAGACAATACTGACACATGCCGCGTGCACTTACTTTGCCTACCAGTTATGGCTGTATTTATCTGCCCATATGTCACTCTGTGTCTAACGCATCTATTTACCACGTTGAGATAGATATTCCACAATTGAGGGCTCTTAGTGCATCCTTTAGAATGTTAAAAAAAAAAAAAAGAAAAAATCTCGTTTCTCAGATAATTTATTTTATAGGTGATAGTTCTGCCTTTTTTTTAGGGATTTTACAGGCATCTTCCTGCAGTTCCTTTATTTCCAGATGACACTGACTTGGAACTCTTCCCTGACAGGCAAAATGGGCTGAGCCTTCGTTTTATTGATGGTAGAACACAGAGACGGCACCCACAGGCATCTGTAGGTGAATCTGGGTTGGATTATGCAGAAGATATACTCCCTTGGCTGGGGGATCGACAGAAGAATTCAAAACCAACATTCACTGAAGACTTGACAGTTTTCTTCACCCTCTTTCCATTCTCCACAAACTCACATACACCCTGAAATGTTGTGAGCCTCCCTGCCCTGCTTTCATGCAGGCAACTGGCACCAATCAGCCACGGTTCTGATGAAAATGACAAAGTCCCAGCACAAAGTCACTGGTGACCAGGAGGAACAGGCAGCTGGGGGAGAGATGTTCCATCTGCAGTTCCACACAACCACTGCAGCCAAAGCAGTTTTAATAAGCTCTGACATTCCTTCTGGATATTTTGCCCAAGCTGGAAAATCAGCTATTGGCTGGTAGCTCTCCTCTCCCTGAGGTGACAAAACTTGGGTGCAATGAGGTGCTTTTGTCTTTTATTTTATGCTAAGTTTTTCATGTGTTTTGTAGATTTAGCTGTATTTCTAAATATCAGGCAGTAAAAGTTCCAAAAAACTTACAAGGTTGTCAAATCTGCGGAACATAAATATATATATGTACAAATGCACACATTTGTGGAGAGAAAGAAAGAAATAAAGGCATGGAGAGAAAGAAGGAGAAGCATATGTATATTTAGGTGTATATTTATTTTTAGATGCATATTTAGATATTATGCATACATATAAATACGTGCTTTTTCAGGACCTTTACCAAGACGTGTGATCTGCTTTGACTGATACTCACCAGCATACTTTGCAAGTTTGCTCTCAATTATTTTAGACAGAATTACAGTGATCTTTATTCATCCAAAAGAAAGCATAATGTTCTGTCCAAATACACCAACAGATGCAGCTCCCTATGATTCAAATCCTCATGAGTTTTGCCTGAGCTGGAGTTGCCTCTGCTCCAAAGGAATCATCTCTGCCATCACAGAAATGTTGCCATTTTGGGGTGAAACACAGCAGCTGTATGATTAAGGACAGACACACTTCACAATAAGCCAGGCCCAGGTCTGAAATGTGGTGTGTCTGATGGTGATCAGCAGGGAGAATTTTGGTCAGGGAATAGGTTTTTTCCTCCAGGTCTTTATCTTGCAAAAAGTTCCACAGGTCGTTAGCACCTACAAGCTGGTTTACCTTATGGTCAAAAGTTATCTACTCCTACCACACAAAGCCATTAAAATTGCACTTTAGGTGCAATTCAGTGATTCTAAGGACTGTCACTCCTTCAATCTGCTACCACTTGCTTGCAGCATTTGAAGCTTGAACATCTGCATCGCACTGGAGAAGGAATGGAAGCCAGGTATTGACCAGACCTGACTGCTCACGAGAGCTCAGAGACAGATGAGACAACCTCCTTCTTCCACAGATAAGGAGAAATCTGGCTTTTTTTTTACTCCACTTACCAGACAGACAGGAAAATTACTCCTTCAAGGTAGAGCAAGAGCAATTGCACTATCCCCTTAATCAGTACTTGCAGCATATCAAGCTCATCATCTTGATGGTAATAGCTGTTTGACAAGTCAGGATAAAAGTGATAGTCTTCTGAAAATGAGATAACAATCTAGTTTAAAAAAGGAACCAAAAGAAAAGAAAGGAAGAAAAGAAAAAAAAAAATATGACCCAGTGTGAGGTGTCTTAATTTAATTTCATCCAAGGATAACAGTTTACCCAAAAATGTCTTCTGTGAGTCACGTACAGTATTTCAATCTGTCATCTTGTATTGACCTGGCTAACATGGAAATATACTGCACTGAGCTTTTGTCAGGCTTACCAGCTTGGTCTAAAATCTGATGATTGCTTTTTTAGATCATAACTGTGCTGAACTATCTGCTTCCACTTTCTTCTCTCACACGCAGAGAGCTCAAAATGGAAAATTCATCCAAATGCAAAAAGAAACAGCGTGATCTGGCTCACAGCTCCTCAGAAGTACAGGCAAAATTGAATTTTACTGTTTTCCTAAAAATGAAGGCCCAGAGTCAAGCCAATGCTATCAAGGAAAAGGGAAATGGCTGCAGTAGAACAGGAATGGCAAGAGCAAAGCAGAGCAGCAACATGGAAATATGCTTTTCCTGCTGTTATAGCGACTCTAATATTGCTTTATTTTAGCAACAATTACTTAAAAAAGTTATTTACAAACTTTTAAAAAAGTCAACTGCAAGAAATGGCTTGTTGTATACATAGATCGTTTCCAAAATAATTATTATATTAAATATTAATTTAATAGTTATGGCATTAAATATTTAAAATATACCATTATTCTGTAGCAGAAATTAGTTCAGCCTTGCATTGGTTAATTCTGAGAAAAGGTACCAGTTGGTCAGCTTGCTGCTCTTTAACTGCTGAAGTGTCTCTGAGAATTTAGTCCCCAATTCAAATATTTATTATGTCAGAATTAGTTTTCTGGGAACCTTCTCTACTCTTCTCTTTAAGGTAACTAAAAGAATAAAGTAAAATTCCCATGCTGGTATATGAGTATTCCTGACAGTGAGCTTGGTTCCTGGAAGAAGAAGGGGAGAAAATACATTTAAAGCAAATGTATTTAAAACTGAATAAACCTTCACAGGGCTTTTCTTGAACATTTTGTCTCCTCTGGTATTTGCTCTGCTCTGCTTGTTGCTTCTCATGCTTCAGATCAATCTATACTGTTAAACTGTGGCACCAGGAAGCTGTTGTAAACCGCAGCAAATTCTGAGAAATCCAGTGTTCATGTAGCCCAGCAGTGGGATCAGAGATTTCTTACTGAACCTCTCCTCCTCAAAAAGAAAACCAACAAAAACCAGAAAGCCCAAACCTACCCAGAACAATGGTCTGTTTTTCAGCTGGAAAAGGAGTATTTCATGGAAGCCACGCTATGCAATCTGCGATCTTAGAAGTTGTGCCAAATGGCCACAGGAACAGGAAGCAGAGAATGGCCAGGCATGTGTTCTTACAGGGTGTTCAGCAGATTAAAGGCTTACCTGAGACTGATCACAAAAGCAATCCTAAAAAAATGAAGCTGGGATTTTCATAAGCATGACCTCCCTTGCAAGATTCTTGCAAGATTTGCAGAAAGCTGTCCCTGTGCATGGCACTGGGGTTAGAGCTACATGATCTTTAAGATCCCTTCCAACCCAAAGCATTCTATGATCCTACAATTTCCTGCGTTTTCAAAACCCACAGGGAACTGGGTCTTTTTAAACCTCTTTTTGAAATCTGTGGTGTCAACAAGGTAGCTTGTACCTTTTATTTTCCCATACATTTCCTTAACCTGGTAATGCCCTTTACCTCCAGCTCTTTGCACTAGTAGGACCTTCAGATCCCAGCCAAAGTCCTACAAACATGCAGCACTACATTTGTTGTTGAGAAGACCTTGCAATCTAAACAGATCAGACAAGGTAAGAAGAGAAATGGAATCACATTAAGGGATAATGATTTGTCCATGCTCTTAAAGAACTCCTTGGCACCAAAATAAGCCCAGCTCTCTGCCTGAGGCCTTACTGTCAGCTCGCCAAACAGATATGGAAGGACTAATAAAAGTCAGTCAATATTTAGATGGTGCCACAGTAGCTTATTATTTAATGAAACTGAGTGGGAAAGTAGGAAGGTAGACGCAATGCATCTAAAGATCTGTATTTCAGCAGAATCCTTCCTTTATGAAGATTAATAGGGAAGCACTGGGACAAGGAGCATTTCTTTCACTGCCTGATAACACTTGAGACAAAGTATTTTGAACAACGATAATTGTGCCTCAGATTTCTACGCTGCTTTATGACAGAGAAAATATTGCCACAGATACTTAATTTCTTCCTGGAAGAATGTTTTATACCGGCCACTTGTTGATACCCATTTCTATTTTATTTTTCTGTCCTCTGGTTCATCTCTGCTTTCAGCAGTGTGTTGTAAGTTCTTTATCCTGATCTATAATCCCGATGTAGCAATCTGGGAGTTTTTACCAGCGTGACAGTCTGTCTCTCTCCTGCACAACACAGCCCCTTAGCAGGATCTCTGCTCAGCATAAAGAGGTTATCTCTGAATACAGATAAGTGGCTGCTGAAGGCCAGTTGGAAGATTTTTGGAGAAGCACTGGTCACAGGCAGGCGAGGTCTCTAACCCACATTCTACCCCAGTAACATGAGAAACCCTGTAACTTATATCATTCTGAGTAATGTTCTCCATCACATGCAATTCACCTTCCTTTCTTTTTTTTTCCCTTTTCAGCTGGCTTTGTTGTTTGCGTGGTGTCAGTAGGAATGTGCTTGGAGC
The DNA here is from genome assembly GCA_013399835.1 of Leptocoma aspasia. Classification (NCBI taxonomy): domain Eukaryota; kingdom Metazoa; phylum Chordata; class Aves; order Passeriformes; family Nectariniidae; genus Leptocoma; species Leptocoma aspasia. The sequence continues at coordinate 776,056 of VXAX01000697.1, forward strand.
AGAGTTATATGGCATCATTTGGAGAAACATTGCGTTAATAACCAGAGTTCAAGGGCAAAGGATATAAACGGAGCAAATTACAAGTCTGAGCAGATATATGGCTTTTGCTAAAAGGGACACAGGCTGCTACTTTTATTTACTGGGCGCTGGAGCGCTTGCAAAAAGGTGCAAGAAAACATGAATACATTTTTAAATGATACTTGGTGGTTTAGAAAAGCAATGCAGATTTTTAATCTAGAGAGAAAGGCTGTCCGAGGGTAAAAATAAATTAAAAATTGCCTATCCTTGTAGTGACTTTTTATTTTTTAACCCTACGCTCCTCAGGTGCTAGCATCATTCAGATGTTACTGACCCAACTTTGTCCTGACTGAAATTTGGAGGTATTAAAGCAGCCATTAACAATAAAACAATGGCAGGTTCAGAGCGAGCATTCCTCTAACCTCTACCGTAATTAAGTTTCGGCTTTGAATGTCTCAGTCCACTGCCTTGATCCTCTGGGTTCAGGCACCACCTCTCTGTTATCTCTGGATTAGGTGTCGAATCTCCTGCCTCCGTGACTCAGCACAAACCCCAAACCCCAGTCCCTGGAGGGATCAAAGTCTGCTAAAAGGCTGAGGAGTTTCAGGCAAATTCTGTCAAGCTTGTCACAGGGTGGGATTATTTCATTTCACAGCCTGTAATACAATTTCATGTACTGCTATTGACTGTGGCAATAACTAACTGGAACATTTTGTTTATCTGATTTTCTGAGGCTGCAGATTCATCACTAGTTTTATTTCATTTTTTCTTAAGTGTTTCATAATTTATTTTTTCTAAACTACAAGATACTACTGAAATTCATTTTTCTGCTATTGCTAGACATACATTACTGCTGATTACCAAGCAAGATATATAATGTAGCCTATAAATAATAATCTCCTCTGGTGAAAGGATATCCAAAATAAAATCTTTCCTATTTCAAATTCTTTGACTCTCTATTTTTGTAAAATCAGCTCATTCTTCAAGTATTGTTTTTACAGCTTGTTCTACAAGTGTGCAAAGAGAAAAAAAAAAAAAAAAACCACACCAAAACCCAAAGAGTTTAAAAAATGAATTTTCTGAAAACATCTGGTCTCCCTCCTTTGTCACAGTGCCACAGAAAATATTTCATCTAGCAAATTGCAGGTGATTTTTAAACACACAGAAGTTAGGAAAATATTAAGGAAGATTTATTCCCATCTAAGAAAGGTTTTATGATGCAAAAATGAGTACAAAAATGAGTATGTAGAAAAAAGATAGGAAAAATTGCAATCTTTGTGGGGAAGAAGAATGCTAGGGGAGTGTTTCATTTCATATTATTCACCAAAACCCCCAAACTTCTCTTATATTTGCTGTTTGCCATTTAAAGGACACTTCCTTGCACGGTGGTTTCTGAGCTGGTGTTTTTACACAAAATAAAACCTTACTATGATTTTAATGCCATACAATGTAACAACAGCTGTGCACATCGGAGTAAGATACAAGTAAGAAAAACAGAAACTGGCTGTAGTCGATTGAATTTTGAAGGGTTTTGTTTTTTTTTTATACACTGTGCGCCGCTCACAGCAGCAATCACAGTTGAACTCACAGAGCGGCAGAGTTGTATTTTATAACCAGTGGAAGCACCTGGGCTTTTTTGGGAACCTGTGAGCCGATTGCAGTGGCAGCAGAAGCCGAGCCCCGCCGGGGAAGCGGGTTCTCTCCCCGCTCTGCAACATGAAGCCTATCCAGTTTCCCATATGACATATTCCTTTCTCCCACTGGGACATAGTAGAAACTAATCTTCGACATCTAAACATTCGGAGTCGAGTCCTTTTGTTAAGTCCTTTTATTCATTTCAGCCGGTGCCGGTGCAGCGCCGAGCCCACGTGTATTTACATACACGAAGAACCCCGCTGCTCCCAACTCTCGGCTCGGAAGACAAGGCAATTAATCATGCCCAAATCCTCCCGCCGTGCGCGCCGCGGCTCCGACAGCCAGCATCACCAATCAGCCAGGGCAGGTGGGACGCGGGCCGGCAGGACAGCCTTGCACCCTGACCTGGCACCGGTGTGCTCTCTTCCTCTCCTCCTCTCATTGCTGAGTAAGAATAACACCATTAACGGTGTCCTTGTAATCAGCTAAACACATTAAAGTCAGGAGCGGACAGGTATTGCTTTTGCGGTTTTGGGAGGTCGAGGTTTCTCTCTCTCTCTCTCTCTCTGTCATTGTTTCTGAGGTGGGAGTGTGGAAATCCAGAGCTGAAATCCAGCCCCTGTTGTAGAAAAAACTAGGTGATTTTGTGATAGTTTTCCGTTTGAGAACTGAGTTTGCCTTGGTTGGCATGTGTTGCCTTTTGTAAACCAAAACCATCTGAGAGCCAGTGAGATGTTTTTGTGACAAAATAATTACCAGGGACTGACCTGGTTAATTGTACCTAACAGCTAAAATGGTGTGACTGGCAGCTGTGTGAGAGCCTTTATCCAAGGACCTTCCCTCCTGCCATAGGCACATGGCCATTAAAACACTCACTACCTCTGTCCTCCTGCTTTTCTTGCCCTACCTAATGCTTGCCTTCTTCCCTGTCATCCCTGCTACATTTTCATATTTGTATCATCCCTTTTTCTCAGTCTCTGGACTTAAATTCCTGTCTTGCTTAAATGCTGCTGTTTGCTTTTAGTGTTTGTCCATTTAGCCCACGTGTGGCAGGACACCATCCCTGACAAGGTGTTTTTCCCTGGAACAGCCACACCTGTGCCCAGGGAGACAGGGAAGTCAGTGGAAAGACACCCATGGACACACTGAGCTCAGAATTAAGCCCATAAATTTGTTACCAAAGGTGTCTTGCTCTTCTTTGTAAATTATAGGGACCGTTGAAAATAGCTCAATAAAAGCAGCAAAAGTTAATTGTTAATGATACCTGGAATATTAATTCTCCAGGACTGTAACTTCTTGGTCAGGCTTTCCTGAAGACTCTCTTTTTTTTTATTATTTCTAAACATGACAGGTATTCTTTCTTTTTTCTTTTTTTTTTTTTTTTTTTTTTTTTTTTTTTTTTTTTTTTTTTTTTTTTTTTTTTTTTTTGTTGTTGTTNTTTTTTTTTTAATTGCTATTTCCAGCTCCTGGTGAGTCTTGCCCTTCAGCTGCATTGCTGCATTGTACTAAGAGCATCTGTGATTTTGTCATTAAATGTTATGCAGATTAGGATGTGCCAGGACAGGACATAGTTGTGTTTGGAACTGAATTAAAGTTTTGAACACTCTTAGCTGGTTTTAATTAATACAGTGGCAAAATATGCCATTTTTTTTCATATGCAAATTGCAAATGACTTCTTTTTAAAAAAAATTAATTATGATACTAGAGATGCATTTGTTACAAAGTATATTGCAATTGTTCATGGCATTTTGAAGCAAAAAAAGTCAGTGACTGTGATATATGATGTCAGTTGACTATAATTAGTTTCCAACGAAACTTGAAATATACGTACCTTTAATATTCATATACTGAATAATTTAATAGTTTAAAAACCTGTCCAAGTATTTTGGAGAAAGAATATAGAAGACCTTGAAGTGCAACAGAGATTTCTAGCTCCACTGCTGTTGTATGCTTTGAGACAAAAATAGTCCAAAACCAAGAAAACATCTTGGAGATAGGAGAAAAGTATGTCTTAAGTACAGATAAACCACATTGTTCTGCACCTTCCTATCCAGGAAAGGCAGCTGACTGTATTCCTTATCTCTAATCATACCCAAGAAATGGCTGTTCTCTTAGGCAGAAATTGGGCAGTGTACTGAAAACTTGACAAAACCAGGTTTTTTGAGGAGGGGGAGGTGGGGAAAAGCTGGAATAATTCCTTGTCTGCATGAAATGATGACATTTGTGTCCCTGCAGAGGACCTACTCCTTTTGGTGAGCACCAGCTTACCGAAGCTATCCTATTGATTTTAAATCAATAGTAGTTTCAAGGTCAAAGGAGGTCTAGGCACTGCTCTCCAGGACTGGGATGTACATCCACTCCGGCCCAGAATCATTACATCATTACTGATGTAAATCCAGGGAGTTGGGCCCATCAACCCTCTGTCACCTGCTCCCTGGAAAATGCAAAAGGGAAACAGCCCCAACAAGTAACAGAGGTCTTGCTAATGATTTTCTTCGCCCCTGCCCCATAGCACTGACAGTCTGCTTCTAAGGAAAAAAAAAAAAAAAAAAAAAAATACAGCCCTTTTTTGGCATGGAAATTGCTTATCTCTAGAGTGCAAATCATAAATCATTCACAAAGATAGTAGTGACTCCAACCTTTGAGTGTTACTTTGTTAACAGCACAAACTGGTACAAACCAAAAGGAAGAGAAATTAACATTTGAACCATATTGTTTGTGAAGGGCTGGGAGAGCCCTTGCAAGCCTTGGCTCTGGCTTTGTGATGTCACTCCTGGCGTGGGATGAGGTTCTGGTGAACTCTGGTCCCCAGTTCAGTCCCAGAGCCTTGCTTGGAGGATGATACTATGCAATCTGCCTGCTTTTCAAACAAAATTGGGAATCAGGAACATTCCTCTGACTCTCTCAGCACTTCTTTCAATTAGCATTTTTTTCTTCTTTAGTATGGATCCCTTGAGTTTAGCATCCCTGCATTCCACATTTTTGATTACATAGGCATTTCTTTATTAAAAAAGGGGATGGGCTTTCTACGCTAGCCTTGTGCTAATTATCACTTGTTTTCCAGATAAATAAATATTTGATCAATTGCTTTAGTGGTCTGATTATAAATTGTCTTTCAGGCTTTACCTCAGAATACTAGAATATTATTTAATAGTAATTTCTAAGGGACACTGCCAACTTGAAACTGGGTAATTTTTAATACATTAAAAGCACTGTACATAAAATACCAAATCATAAAGCCTTATTCAAAAATTTGCATTTTAATTACCCCATTAAGAAAATAAAAAAAGTTCTGTGGTGGTTTTGTAGGTTTTTTCCTTTAATTTCCCTATGCTGAGGAATGAGTTCCAGAGAAGTAGGGGAAAGTGGAACTAAGTTGCCGTAACAGAAAGAGTAGATCAAGTGATCCAAAACTCAAGGGAACAAAATTAAAAAAAAAAAAAAATAGAGCAAAATAACTTTTCCTCCTAATCCCCTAGAGTTACAATAACTTTACTTACATTTCAATAAGATTTATATAAAATCAATTTAATTTTTAAGTTGACATGCCTTAAAAATCTATGCATATGGCAAAAGAGAGAGAGAAAATCTAAAGTTTTCATCATGGCACGGAGACAGCATTTAGGTTTTGATCCTTCTGCCAATGAAATCAGTTGCAAAACTGCTGCCAGATTCCCACGAGGGAATCAATCCCTTTAGAAGTAACAGCAGCAACAAGGCTCGTCACAATCTGCACCCACCCCGACACCCCTCTCCTCCAGACCACCAAAATTCCCCAAAGGTGCAGCTCCTGGGGTGGGGTCTGGGGGCAGGGGTGGCGGATTTCTGGCTCTTTGTGCTCTTTTCCCTTCACAGTATTCTGTTCCTGGCTGAGACAGCCTGGCCTTTCACAGGCATTGATCCCCCACCTCGAGGCCAGCCAAGGTGGACACCTTTGCTTCTGAAATGATGCCCTGCCGCAGGCACCAGAGGAGAATTCAATTTCCAGCTCCAAGCATATACGACGGCAGAACTCCTCCACAATTAGGATGATGGTTGTTATTATTCTACTTTTATTAAGCAAGCTCCAGCCCCTGCTTTCCAGTCTTAGCTTTTACTTACAGTAATCAATTTTTCAGTATAACTGGCTGTAATTGTTAGCCAGATATTGAGCCTTCATGGTGCTTAGACAGAGCATGTTACTGCGAAGCATCTTCCCCATACTTCTCAGACAGATGGGTAATAATACTATACATTAATACCTCCACATTGGTTTATGTGTGTTTGACCACAGCGCTGGCATAATTATTTTTCCTCAGTAAAAGCTATTAGAGATCTATTTGGTAGGTTTTACGATCAATAGCTCCTGTGATATTTGTGTAGCAGGCCCAGAATAATCAATTGAAGGTCATATAAAGTAAATTACCATCCTCCTATAATGATTCTTTTTTCTAGATGAGAATGGGTTTTATTATTTCATCAGGAGAGCCCTCTCAATGTGTGCTTCTTTTTTTTTTTTCTTTCTTGAGAGAGAGAAATAAATGTTGTGGGTGTATTTTGAAATGTGGTATTAATGTCTATTATCCAAATTTATATTACTAGATTATTGAATTAGTGGATGCCAACATGTGGAATAATTTTATATGCTTGGTGACACGATAAATAGCCAGTTGTGAGGGCATCCTGGGCAGTATGTTGTTGCAGGTGACTTAGCTAAAGCCATTTCTCAGTAGATTTAACACTGGTCAGGCACTGCTCTGGATGCAGGGGGTCACTGGTTGGTCACAGAGCCACAGTCCTGAGTCCTGGAGGGGCAATTTCCCCCCCGTGCTGCTCTGCTGAGGCGTTCTCTCTGTTTCCCCCCAACATAGTCTCCAATGCCCATAAAAACACAGCCCAGCCCCAGCTCTTCTCTGGGGTCCTGTGCCTCCTTATTTCAGTTACAAAGTGCTGGAAGTGGGGAGGGAAATTTAGCAATGTGGGAGATCCCTGAGAGCCCCCAGCTCCTTCCCCACTGACCAGAAGGAGACGCCTGTGGATACTCTTGACCTTGGCCGCCCAGCAAGGCTAGGGATGTTTTGGAGATGGAAACACAATTGCACAAACATACTTTTCCTTTCCAATGGACTATGTGTGTGGTCACAGTCAGTTGGATGAATTTTAATTTCCAACCGATTCCCATCACACATGAGATAAGCTGGAGCTCATAAATGTAGCATTCATACAGTTTATCCTCTTATTTAGTACTGAAAGGTGGCTACGGGACTCTTTGTCCCCTCTTGTCTGAAAACCTTTGCACTCCTAAATTTAGTCCCTGGAAGGCTGCTGCCTTCCCCATGAACAAAACTAGCTCTAATATTTTTAGGAAGACATCAACTTCATTGAAATAGATCTACCTACCCTCATGTGACCCTCGTCACCACCATATTTGAGTAATTCATTGAGATTAATTAAATCACTTCTCCTAAAAAAACCCCATGAAGTATAGTAGCATTGCATGAGTGCTCCAAAGAGGTGAAAGAAGGGTGTTTAAATGAACAATTTCCACTGAGTAATGTTGTTTCATCAAAACTATTTATTTAAAAAGGCAATCATGAACAATTAGGGCTGGGGAAACTGAGGCACGAGGGAATTAAAGTTCTTGATTTTATATAGAATGGTTTGTGGTTGAAACAGTCACCGAACAAAAACTTTTACAGCCTCCAGCTGGGTATTTCATTCACTGGACCAGCCCTACTTTCCAGGAAAAGGAAGTCACATTTCAAAGTAATTATAGTGAAAAGACCCCAAGTCCCTCACTGTTGCAAAAGGCTGCCCAGAAGCTATTTAACATGAATCACTTTAATCTCTTTTTTTTTCTTGGCTAGAAACTGGTAAATGTTAACACAGAAACAACCACAACTGGACATTTAGAGATGATAAAGTGAAACAGTTGGGGAAAGGACAGAGCTCAAGGAATAGATGCCAGGCTGAGCAGGTTGGAATATCCACTCATCTGCTCTACCTGCCACCATCCTTTTGCAGGATGAAGTACCCCTGCAATCTGGGTTCTTTCCCTTCACACATCAGCAAAAGTTCCCACAATCTCTGTCCTTCAATACTGAATTCTCCTACCCAGGCTGACTGTTTCAGCAGGGCTTTGCAAGGCTATGATGATGGGGAAAAAAGGGACGTTTCTTCCCAATGGCATGAATTAATAGTTATTCTTTTTGGCTGAGGCATAAAGACCTCTTGAGACTGCTTTTTTTACAGGCTGAGGGTGGGTGCTGCTGTGTGTGACATCTGGGCAGTGAGGTGCATTGCTTTGCAGTAGGAGGGTCTTTGTGCTGAGCCACAATGGCTGAGGGAGCTTTGCAGAAAGGAGGATTGCTCAGCTGGATGCCACTGTAGGAAAGCAACAAGGCAAAAGTGTGGAAATAAAGTGTCTGTTCCTCAGCCAGGAAGAAACAAGTGGGGCAGTCTCACACCTACCTGTTAGACTTAATGGAACAGAGGTTAAGACAAGGGGTGAGGAGCTTGCAGCTCCTTGTCCTGCTGCAGATGTTCTCACTGAACAGGACACCACCCAGTGCCTCAGTTTCCCCAGATGTGGAAGGAGTGTAAAAACCCCCTGGAGAAAGAAAAGCCTTAATGCCTTCAAGGACTGCAGTGTCAGCATCCATGTGGCTCCATTTGGAAACAAGGCTTCTCAGAAAGAACAATGGAAATCCCGAGCAGCTGAGCTCCGGGGTCCTCCAGTTGCACAGCAAAACTCATTACAATATCCCTGTATTTATTTCCAGCTGCATGGCCAAGTGGACCCAAGGGCAACCTAACAGAGAGGAAAAAGGCCTAACATAACATCAAAGCAGCTCAAAACCCGGGTGGATTGCCATTTCATCAGTGCTGTGTGACATCACTTTCCACATGACATCAGTCAATGACCCTCTTCCCCTCCACCCCCGCCTCCAATTTCTTTTTAAAAAGATGATGAAGCTGCTTGAAGTTCAGCAGAAGTTTGGGGGGGAAGAAAAACAGACTCTGTATCCCTTCAGCTGAATATAACCCAATGTGCTACACAAACAATATTAACCAAAACAAAGCTAGCAGGAAACGTTTGCACACAGCATCTGTTATGATCACATAACCACCAGACAGATGTTTAATCCCAACTGCTAACATAAGATCATTTGTATGTTTGAAGAGGGAGAGATCCCATTTGGGTTCTTTCCCTTTTATTTATTTCTTTCCTAAAGGGGGAAAAAAATAATAAAGGGAGGGTGATTTTCTCAGCTGTGGGAAGCAATTTTGTTTTGTTATTGTTCTCTTTCTCCCCACTTTCACCATCAGCTGCAGAAAGGGAAGGAGCTGTTGCAGCCTCTTGCAAAGAAGGGAGCCTGAAAATTGTGTGGCTGTGGTAGCGGAGCTCCACACGATCCTTTTCCATCTTAAGGGACCAGAGCTGGGTTTCTCAGAGGGCTCATTAAATAATTCTGGTCCAATGAGGCAAAAAGGGAGGCCACACATGAAACAAGTATGGTGGTCTCAGCCAAGTTCCCGGGGAGCCGCGCCGCGGTTTCCCAGCACCACCCCGGATTCCCTCCGCCCCTGGAAATTTCATCTACAAAAGTGAAAACAAACTCATTAGCTCTACGTAGCTCTGCAAGGGTCACAAAAAGATGTCAGCGTTTTGTGTGGCCTTTTTTTTTTTTCCATTTAGCAAACAGCCAGACACCTACAAAGGGAAAAGAAGGTTTGAGCTCTTCAGCTGTGCTGTTATAATGCTGTTATAATGATACCGGGAGGATTCAATGGAGATTTATGCAGATAGGAGAGATTATTAATAACACATTGCACTTCTATAGCACCTTCCATTCAGGGTTTCTCAAAGAACTTTCCAATCTGGAATGAATTGGTCTTTACACGCCCCTGGTGAGTGGAGTAACTGTCATTAGATTAGGAGGTAACTACTGCCATAATGAAAAATCAACCAGGGTATAAAATGTAAGTGGGATACCAGGCAGTGCTGGACCTTGCTCTTCCAGAGATCACATATGACCATAGGGAAACCACTGAATGTCTCGTTGTTTTAGTCCCCAGACAACAAAAATGTTTTTATTCACAAACAGGCATCATGGTTTTGGGTTTTTTTTTTTTTTCCTCTTGGGTGTTTGGATGATACAACATGACCATTTTACTAGGTAGCACTTATAGGAGTGATATAAAGAAATTGAAGCACAAATATGAGTGATGAACTATCTCTATTTCCAGTCACTACTGAATCAGGAAAGAAAAACTTCAATTCTGACTCCTGGTCCTTTTCTAGGCACAAAACTCACTTTCTCCTACCTTGCAAATATAGAAGACCTGTGAATGTTAAAAAGGAAAGTGAATCTCTTCCAGCACCTTAATATTCTCCTGCTGTCACTGGTTATGAGCCATAGGATTATAAGAGAAAATAAAAGCCAAAGTTTCCCAAGGCTGGAAAATAATAGCTTTACTGTGCATTATTAAAGTAAATAGTAGTAGACCAGAGAAGTAGTAGATTCTTGCATGCTGAATGAAAAAAAAAAAAAAAACAGAGGGGAAAAAAGAAATGAAAAGAGCATATCCAGTCAAAATAAGAAGGGGTTAACAATTTTCAGGCCTTTCTGCTGTGTGTGTGTGTTCGCACTGTGCACAGCAGAAATGCATTCACCTATGACATCCTTTGGCAAAAAAAAAAGGAAAAAAAAAGAGAGAGGAAAAAAAAAGAGGCTACATCCCACAGTGAGGACAGTTGTCCCTACAGATTAGGAATATCCATCTTAATGTGCAACTTCCCCTGCACGGGTCAAAATTGCCAACAGCTTTAATGGGAGAAAATGCTCTGTTGACTGATTCATTTCCACGTTTTGTTCCTGCTGCTAGACGGGATATCCTGTAAGGTGGCGAAAAGGGAGGGAAAGCCGGCACTATATCAGTTTATGATTGACCATTATTATTATTATTGTTGTTGAGAATTTTTTTTTTTTTACTCTGTTTTAAAGTTTGGTGTTCCATTTGTCTACTGCAATTCTCGTATTTTTTTTTTTTTCTTCGAGAGGTAACAAATGATATCTCCGGGCTTGAACAGAGACGCCCCAGCTCTGGCAGACAATAATAGTGATATATTAAGAAACTCTGCCTCGGATCTCTTCTTCCTGCTTTTCCCATAGATATTTTACAGTCTCAACATTGCCTTCAGATATTCAGGTAGCTTCATGCCCCGTGGTAGGGTAGCTGCTGTCCAAGTGCTTTATACACTCCTCCTGTGCTGGGTCACAGGGACAGAAGGAATACATCCAGGAATCACAATAATGAGGAGAAAAGCCCAAGCAGACTCTAGTCCACAGAGCAGCACAGCTGTGCTAGCTCAGCACCCACCTGGGAGATGATACCCCTTCCAGAACCTGCTGGGGCATGGCTGGGGCAGGTCAGGGAGGGACACTGGTCCTTCACCTCGTGTTTGCAGCTCTCCCTGCAGGAGCACAGGTCCCAGCCCCAGCGAGGTCAGATAAAGCTGTTATAGCACAAGGGATTTTGCACAGTGGAGAGGCTGCTGTGCCATGGAGGCTGTCCCACAAGCACTCTTCCTCCACTGCTCCTGGTTATTAGGTTGTCCCTGTCCTGTGGATAATTCTGTTGTGCTCAAATATACATAAACTCCAGTTTATGATCTTGCCAGTTGCATATGTAGGGGTCAAAGGGACGCTCTGGTCACACATCCAGAGCATCCCAATGTGTGATTTACACTTTCTGAGCATTTTCTGTTCCTACTGAGGCCTGAGTAGGATTCTGCTGTTACCAGCCAGATAGGACTAACCACCACTGTGCTGTCAACTACTGGAAGGTCTGGAAGAGACTAATAGCTCATTTGATACAGTAATCTGATTCTGAAAGCAAATGGTTCTACATACTCTGACCCAAGGATGGAAAAAAAATTACTTTAGTAAGTAGGTATGGCTGTGCCATGAGGAGAAATAAATAATGTTGGGTGAAAAGCAACAAAAGCTTATGAGAAAGCACTGGAAGAAGCCCTTTTCTAGAGAAAGTGTCTTCAAACACATACAAGACAGCTCTAAAGATGAAAGAACATGGGAGGATGGTGTATTGTTGTAGATTGAGTTTACACCAGAGAAGAATTCTTACCGTAAGAACAGTAAAGAAACAGAATAAATTTCCTGGAGAGATAGTGGAGTCTCCATCGATGGAGGTTTTTAAGAATGGATTGGACAAGAATGTGTAGGGAATTATATAAATGCACTTGATTGTTCTTTAGGCAGAGGGATGTACTAGATGACCTCTGGAGATCCTTCCCCACCTTATTTTCCATGATTTCTCTGGGCAATCAGACAAATGATTGCTTGTTGAGCTCAATAATCGTGTAGGAAGCATAATGTAATTGAAATATAATTGTACAGAGAAGAAAAGTGAAATGCATCTACTGCAGGCTCATTCCCCCTCACCCACCACCCTCAAAAAAAATCCCCAAAAGATAGGCCAGCCTTGTAGCTAAGCAATCCTGCCAGCAGAGAGCTGATTACAGAGTACATATGACCATTTGTTTGAAAAATGCAATCTCAATTCAATGGGAAGTCAGGATGTTTGTTTTTATTCTAAAATGGGATGAAAAGTTGAAATATGAAGGAAAAAAAAAAGTCTTTGAGGAAGAAAATGTAGCCAGGATACGACTGTTTTTGACATTTTCAATCAAAACTAAACTCTTTGCCTGGAAATGTCAAATAAGAAAACATAATGCTTCTTTTCAAAATGTCGACATTTCGGACATTTCAAAATGTCGACATTTTAGAGATTTTTCAACACTTCCAAAAGTAGAAATGTCAAAATGTCAGTTGAAAATAAAACATTTCCTTTTGAATTTTCCCATCAGAAAATTAGAAATTTTCATCCAGTTTTGACATTTTCCCATAAAAAGATGTAAGAAGGTTGATTTTTTTCTTTCCTGGAAAACCTACATTTTGCTGAGAAAATATTTCTGTTGAGGAATTTCAGCCAGCTTTGAAAAATAGTGGAGCTGACTTAGAGTCCTCTTCAGCTGACTGCAGACATTGCAGCTTACTACGAATAGGATGGTGAAATGTTTATTCCTGTGACTGGGGACATTTCCATGCGAGCCATTGATTTGAAAAGGAAAAAATAAAAACCCTCAGTTATTCCTTTTCTCCCCCTGTGACCTGATCCCATCAGCGATGCAATACTGGAAATGCGCCATAAATACTCAGAGCTGGTTTGCAGACCTGGAATAAAAGGCCTTTCCAGGAAGTTATTATCAATGACTCTAAGGAAAGGGGTCAGCTCCTGGCTTCCTCACCGGCTCTGGAGAGCCCTGCCAGGCAGCAGCAGGCAGGTGAGGGATGTCTCTTCCTGTCCTCTGGATTTTCCATCCCACGGTTGCTGCTGAACTCCGAGGAGCTCAGCCTCGTGCAGCAGAGCTCTCTGGAAGTGGCACCTGCAGGACTCGGAGGGCAGAGCATGGAACAAAGCAGCGGCTCAAGCACAGACACGGAGCCTGCAGTGTCCTTCAAGCACTAATTAAAAAACCTTCAAAAATATCTTGCTCTCACCCCCTTGCTCACACCCTTCCCCTCCCCCACCAACGCCAAAGCGTCTCATTGTGTAAACTTGCTTGCTGAAGAGAAGTTAACTTGGCACTCGTCTTAAGTATTGACTATCTGTCTTCAGGGTGAGGGCTGTAAATTCTCTCTCCTAAGATCCAAGTCGATTTGTTATCAAATCAGGCATTGAGAAGCTGATTCATTGCTATTCAGCGCTATGCTGATTTATATGCAGAATGTAAAACAGATGCCTTATGTGATACATATTTATGGTGAGTGCTGTTCTAGGAAGATTTATTACGGATTCCTTTGTCGGGGTGTGCATGAGCAGAGCCATGATGACTTGTATTTCCTCTCAGCTGCCAATGCCAAACTCATTAAAAAGAGGTGTGACTATTAATATACATTGTAATACTGACAGGCTCTAATTTATAACACCCTGGCTGGCTGGAGTATTCTCCTGACTTGAGAGGTGTTTTCTGCATTTCTTCCTCTGCAGTTAAACGGTACAAATAGAGGGGTGAGTGCCTGTGTGCATGCGTGTGTGTTCCTCTTCCCTGCCTCACTCCCCATTTCTCCCATCCCCTCTTTGTTTTCCTGGTCATTGAGATAAAGCTTCATTCAGCTGGAAACAGCTAAATGCATGGCAGTCACTTTTTCCAGGTCAAATACACTGGGGGTTTATAACAGTGTGGAATGGCTCTTTAATGGCCCTGTAAACACATGTTAACAGTCTTATATCCAGCTCTGGCACAGTATCTCTGTAGGCTGAATAAGCAATGAAGAAGTTGGAGAAGGGCACATCAGGCATTCTTGGCAGTGACCATGGCTGACAAGAGGTAGCAAAGCTAAAGAACATATGTTGTCCTATACATGGAAATCGGAAATCGTCTGCCCAAAGGGTGAAAAAAAGAAGGGAAAGACACACGGCTAATAACAGGGATCTGCAGCAGATGGAGGTAGTTAATCAGGTGAAGGATGTAGGCAAAGGGAATGCTGTCTACCTAGAGAACAATGCATAGAGGGGAAAAAACTAGGAATATGGCTGAGATGCAGGAAGTTATAAGACGGGTGTTTTTAAACCATGAAAACCCTGGCATCAGATTCCAGCCATGAAACAATGGGCAACAGAGTAAATAAAAAAGCCTCTCTCCTGAGCTAATTGATTAGATGGACAGGAGGACTGTCCATGGTGTCATTTTTCACCAAACACATATATCAGAAAGGAGTTTCTGAGAAAGGGTTGCCAAAAAGATTTACAGTGGTTAATCATCTCTTGCAACAGTATTATCTTGATTATCCATGCCATGGGAATATGAGTGGCTATTCTGAGGCATTATTTTCAGGAATTCTTTCATTACATGGTAACACATAAGCTATACTGAAACCTCATGGCAAGGAGCAAAGACATGTGCCCTTTGCATTTCTGTTTGGTAGAAATGGGCATTTGAAGAATCTTGGTAGTTAGTTTTGGATTTTGTTAGGCTATTTGTGGAACTGGTGGACTGCAGGATGAGTGTATTATTCATCTCATTGGCTTCTTTCTGTAGCTGATTCCAGGCTGGATTCTCATAAAACCAACCAACTAAACAAACAAACAAAAAGTATAAAACCCCTCCCTACTTTCCCATAACTACATTAAATGTCTCTTGGAAGACAGAAAAAAAAAAAAAACTCAAATAGACCCAAAGCTTCTGATTTGAAAAGCTAAACCTGAACAGATTAAATATGACAAAAATGCTGTATATGGGTTTGTTGCCGTTTTAAAGGAGCAAAAACTAAAGCGGGGAGGTGAAATGACCTGCCTGAGATCACAGACAATTAGTCTAATGATAGTGCTAAGAAAAGGAGCCAGACTTTTTATTCTTTAATCACCAGATAATCCCTTCTGGTTATATTTAACATGTGAAATGTATTGCTAGAAACACTCCTTTGGATGACTCATGACACACTAAGCAGACTTAAAAGCCTCAAACAAACTATAAAATCATCTGAAAAGACAAAGACCAGAAAAAAGAAAGGAAGAAGATAAGAGATTAACGAGGAGGAAGAACTGATAACATCTAGGATTAATATGCTGTATATTCAACTGCAGTCCAAGGAGGGTTACTGAAATATTAACCCTACTTTGCACCACCCTGGGGGAGACGTGGGAGGAAATTATTGTGCAGATTCCACAGGTCACCCGTGAGCTGCTCTGAATAACTAACACAGACCTGGGTCTGTGGGAAAGGGAACAAGATGAGCTGCAAGCCACCTAATATTGTGGGCCAGAAGTTGCTTTATCTGCCTCCATCAGCAGGGAGCATGGATCAAGGCCTTTTACAGATCCATTGCTCTCCAGGCTGCTGCATGTCAGGCTGTGGCTGAACTTGCTGGTGTCATTTAGCTCCATCCCCTGTTTCGAGGTCTGTGAGGTGGCAAATGTAATGTCAGACTGAAGCACCTATGGGAGGAAACACCTCTGGAATGAAATATGGGTGAAAAAGTCCACACTTCCCCTTTGGCTCTGATGTCAGCATTATGAGAGTCCATATTGTGAGGTAGTTTTGTGAGACAGAGCAGTTGAAAGACAGCTGCACAAGAAAGGAAGAACTCTGATTAAGGCTGGGGTATTTCTCTTGTCTTATGGAGAACATAAGTCTTATGTACGCTATATGTTTTTTAAAGATGATATTTTAAATTGATTTGATTACCATAGAGCTGACACATACTGCACAAAAAGAACAACAGGCGGGGAAATTCATTTATAATAGCCAGTAAATGAATTTTCCCAGTGCTTGTTTTTTTTGCACAGTATGTGTCAGCTCTATTGTAATCAAATCAATTTAATATACCTTCTTTGAAAAATATAGCAGTATTTATTACTAGCTCATACCTTTTTGATCTGAAGTATATATATGTATATGTGTTTGTATATATATTTATACATACGCATATAAAATACTTTTTTTTTTTTAATATAGTTGTATTTATTGCTGGCCTACCTTTGGATCTGGACTGTAATGTGTGTGTGTGTATATGTGTGTGTATACATATATATGGAATAGGTTTTTTTTATATATAAAAAGATAAGGGAAGCTGAAAGTTTCATGTAGTGTTGGTGGCACCCAGTGAGCCTTGAATCCAGGCAGAAATTCCTGAGGAAAAATTACTCCATCAAGTCTTCCATGCCACACCAGCAGGACTTAGACAAATTCATAACAAATACTGGGTATCAAAGCTGAGCAGAAGGAAAACTTCACATTTCTCCTCACATCTTATGGCACCAAGGCAGGTGGATTTTGCAGGGCTCCAACTCAGCTCCAGTTGCCTTCAAATATCAGAACCACAACGACAGAGGAATGAGCTGACACTCTGCATATGGCCTTGTGTTTACTGCAGCCTTTCCTGCAAGCATGTTTCCAATCTGGACAGTGGAGCAGCACGGTAGCACAGTCCAGCTGGTAGCAGCAGGACTGAACTTCACAAAGCAGGAAAGTTTGGTGTTATCCTAAAAGCTGAAGGAGGCTCTTTTTCATCTGCTCCATCTCCTGCAGCATGAGGACAGTCAGGGGCAGCTTTGCCCACTCAGGTTTGGCTTACCAAGGACAGAAGATGTCATCCCTTTTTCCCAGTGTGAAGGGACAGGGACATTTCACCCAGCAGCTAAAGATCACAGGGTTTGGTAGATATATGCATCCTTCCACCAGCTTTTTCTAGGTGCTGAAAGCTGGCTGACAGCAACAGAATTAAAAATTCAGACCGCAGCCTCAGATGAAAATCTTCTGCTTTCCTGAGCCTCACTTCCTAGGAAAGAGCATCTATGTGGCCATAATCTTTTCGGTGTTTTCATTGTTGTTCTTCTATTTAAACCTCTCCAATAATTTCTAAAACCTCTGTCTGCCTCCAGTTGTATCTGGCAGAGGGTAGTAGTGGCCTCCAAGCCAGCCCATTGCCACAACCACTGACAGGATAAACCACCAGGCAGAGGAAAGAAGTCCTGCTAATGGAGGAGATGGTTGAGAGCACAACCTCTATTAGACACCAGAGAATCAGGGCAGAGGAATGTCCCCGAGGCAAGGCTTCATTAGGTCCTGCTGCTTGAGGAATGACTGGCTTTTCCGTTCTGCCCCCTGGGGTATAGGTTAGGCCTCTCACAAAGATAATTGCAAAAGGATGCAGCCAATGATAAATAAAAATGGTGCCACATTTTGGGGAGGGCAAAGCCCTTTAGCGCCTGTGGGATTCTTCCTAGTGGCTTCACTGAGCCTTAGTCAGCCCCGCAGAGCAAAGGGCTGCACATCTGGGTGGAGCTCAATGGGAAATATCTTTCTCAGCCCATGAAAATGTTAGCAATTCCAGCATTTTCCTGTTCTGGGCTGGGAAGGATCATGAGGCTTTTAGAAGTTTTTAATGAGCAAACAGGGAAGGAGAGATGAGAGTTGAGGTGAGGGAGTTGCCAGGGGTCAAGACACCCACCCAAAAGCCAGGTGCCTTTGTGGAAGCCCTTTGGCTGACTCATTCTGCCCAAGGTTTGCTTCTCAGCTCCTGGGTGGTTTGTGTTTTCAGGGTGATTTTGTCATTTACTGCTTGAAATGCATCTGATCTTTGTCTCATTCCAGAGGTGATGCAGTCCCAAGGAAACACACTGCCCATCACCCATTTGCAGCAGAAATATGTGTGGACTAGACTGACATGCAGGATGGCTCCTTGCCCCCTGAGCCCTTTACCATCTGAAAATCCACATGTGAATGGTTGCAGTCAGAAATCATTTGCTGTGTGGGGGCTGAGGGTCTCATCACAGCCTGGTCTGTGCATGGTGGCTTGAGCCTTTTTCCCTTTTATTGATATTTTGCTTTCTTTCTTAGTTTATGGGCTATTTTATCTCATTTGTTCACATAGCATTTTATTTTTATTTGGTTTTTTCTTTTTCTTTTTTTTTACCTATGTCTTCCTGAGAAATTTACTGAAATAGTTTACTCATGCATTTAAAAAAAAGGTACCACAAATCTTCCAACCCTTTGCAATGACCAGGAATGGTTGCAGAAACAGGTACCTCCAGGCACTACGCTTACAGTAAAGCAGCTTTTTAGAGATCGATCAGGCAGCTCCTGCTGGATTTTCCTTGCCACCACTAGGGGGGAGACTGGATTTTCTTCCATAAATTGCCTAGTTGAAGGAAAGAAAAAAAAAAACCTATCACATCACTGCAATGTTGAAGGCACTTCAAAACGACTCAGATGTTTAACTATTGTGCTAGTGATCATACATTCACATTGGGCTGCAGGCCAAAAAAAAGGAGAGAGAGAGAGAGAGAGAGAGAGAAAAGCATGAGTCTTGCAGCTGAAATGCTATAAAGTGCTGAATTTTCCTGTAGAGCTAAACACTCTTCAGTGACAAATTTCAAAGGCCATATGTATGGTATTTTCATGAAAAGCAGAAGACCCTAAATTTCTTTGTTTAACTGGAAGCGATTTCCCTCCCTGAACAGGAGGCTTCTGTAGTTCACCTCATTTATTGTGAGGCTATACATTTTGCTTTCTTTTTTTGTGACACAGCGAGATCTAAAATATAGAAATAAGGGCAACAGAAACTGAAGAAAAAGTATGTTTGCTGTAATGCCAACAGGAGGGTTTGCAAAAAAATACCACTTCCATTTTTGATTGCTTCTAGGGATTACTTTGGGCATACTGTGTAATAGTAACAAGAAGAAATAGGAAGGGTGAGAAGGGGTTTTTTGTAGGGCTATTTTTTCTCCAGTACAATCAAAGGTGAGACACACTACAGTGGCCCTTCTGCTGTCAAATTAAAGCCTTAGAATAAATAAGATGGAAAAGTTTCCATATGTTGTATGATGCCACCTTCTGAGCTGTGTTGTAACACTTGAGTAGTAAAGTTTTGAATATTACATTATTTTTATGAGGCTGGAGGCACTGAATTTCTTTTAATCTACATTTTGCATTTTGAACCCTTGGAAACCATCTTCCCATATTTTCCATGGATTTATAAGGTTTAGAATTTTTTTTTTTTAATAAATGGAACCTAATTTCCTACATAATCACACAATTCCAGGAGCTGGGACTCCAGGAGCTATTTTAGGAATTGGCAGCACTGGATTATTTAGATATTAAGTTTACTATGAAGGAAGCTGGAAGAAAACTGTATCTGGGAAGACTCACTGAATATTCATACAAATTACTCCAGTGAATCTCATTTTCTACCACTGCCTTCTTTTTCCTGGCTGTTCAGACCAGCAAAGTTTTGATCTCGGTGTTTATGTAAAGTTCACTCTTGTCCCAGTATTTGCATTCCCACTCAGGAACAGCTTTTTTGCGTATGAGCCTATTCTCTGGGAAATTGTGTTATATCCTCCTGACAAAGGTCATTCATTTGGGAAATTAAAATGATTCACGGTGGACACATCACATGGACACTGGTTGTCAGAGGGCTGCAGGCTCTAATCTTGGATTTCCTTGTAGTCAGTTCGCAGCAAGAGTGACTGGCTTTATTTTTTTTTTTTCATACAAATAAGCCTGGTCAACATTATTTACATCAGGTGGTATGGCAGTTCTTAATTTTCAAACTCCTGATGCGTCAGAGCATCTCCAAAACACAACCAAAGCACCGGGATCCTGTTGCTACTGTCTCATTAGGCTTTACCTGGCATTTGGGAGCACAACATAATTAAAGAAGCAAAGACACACACAAAAGCCACATCTTTTTTACTGTTGCTTGATAAGCATCAATATTTCCCGTCAGCTCCAACAATGCCGGAGAAATGCACGCCTGGTGTTACCTTTAGCCTGCTAAGTATGGTTTGCTTAAGCCAGCTTATTCCAGGTCCTTTTGCTTTGCCTGACAGCTGCCTGGGAGGAGGCCACTGACTTTCCCAAGGCGTGCAGCCATCCGTTTGGGAAAGCCTCTGGAGGTAAATTCCTCCCCGCGCAGGGCGATTAGCCGTGGAGCCCCGCTGCACCGCTCGTCTCAAAAAGCAGGACTTAGTTGATCAGTGACGGGCTGAGGTTGGCCTTAATTAACCAGCAAGGTTCCTGTCCTCTGGGCCTTGTGAAGACGTAACCAAAAAAGGCAACTCCTTGCATTCCCCCGCTCGCTGAAGATGACAGGACAGGCTTGACATCCTAATCCTTCAGGCTTGTCTTAGCCACTGAAAGGCTCGGGCAGTGTCAAAGCAACCAGCTGATTGCAATCTTCATGCCAAACCCAACATCTTCATTCTGAGGAGCAGCTCTCACATTAAATTTCCGCATGTGTGTCCCCCCCGCTGCTACCTTCCATTCCCTCCTTCCCCACCTTCCCTTCAATTTGTTTTTTAAAAGAGATTTCTTTGCTGGAAAACAAAACACAACTTTAAAAAAAAAAAAAAGAAAAAATACTAATAAGAAAAATAAAAGGCGGCAGCAGCACAAAAAAAAAATATCCTTTCCAACCCCTTCAAGCAATAACTGCAATACAAGGCCAGTTGGGACACAGTCAAATTAGAGAGTTATTATTACCTAGGGGACATTAGAAACCAAGTTTGTTACTGGCAGTTCCTGTTTCTGTAAAGACTTGTTAATAGCTGAAATTTTAAAGGGTGTTGTTCAATTGGCAAAGTGCTATTTTTCTAAGCAGCCACCATGTTCTCACCTGCTGCCGCTGCTCCCAAGAGCTGCAAATGTTTGGGGGAGGTGGAGGTTGTGGATCTCCTGCCCAGGGGAGCCCTGGGCCCCAAGAGAGGATCTGCTGCCCCTGCCCAGGCAGGCGGGATGGGAGCCCTCTCCTGAGGCTGCCAGAGGCTTGTTTGGATGGGCTGTATTTAGTCTGGCACGCTCACAGAATCTTAGGGAAGGGAAAAAGGTCTTTGAGACTGTAGTTAATGCAGAGGTGGAAGGAGAAAGGAGGCCTGGGTTCATGGTCCCTAAAGGGAAACGTTTTTCAGTTGCTTGCGAGTTCCTCAGTCACAATGACTCAATAAATCAGATTTTTCACTCGGGGCCAAATCCTACCCTTACGAACATCAATGATGCTGGCTTAGGGGAATCTCTGTAAATCTCTGCTAATTTCCATTTCGGAGTATTGTGGTTTCACACAGTGATGTGACAGAAGCAGACTTCATTTTGGCAGAAAGCTGTCCCCACTGTAATTTCTGTAACCTATGCAGTCTCTGTGCAGTTTACAGATGCTTTATGTCATGGTGACTTTTTCATTGTCTAAAATTATTTTAAAAGAAGAGGGCAAAAAAAAAACTGGGCAAAAAACATTTGGAAAATGCTTTGATTTTAACTGCATATCTAGAACTTTTATTCTTGATTACCTAATTAGGATTTTTGGAGGAATCTCAGTCTGGATGCGGAGGTGAACATATGCTTCTGTCCTGTGTATGCCTGTTCAATTCACAGGAAAATAAATGCCACCTGAAACTTGCACAAGTCACAACGGCCATTGTGCATAAGATGAGAAAAACATGCTTGGTCCATAATTTACCTTTATATATGTATGTATGTGCACACATGCATATTTACAAGTGTGCATGTATATATTTATATATACAATTATTGTTTACAGTATGACTGGTTGCACCTGTCCAGGTGCCTATAAATTTATTATAGGCAATTATGTATGCAATTGAATTCTAAAATGCCCTATAAATCGCAACCATCTGATATATATATAATAAATAAAAATTGTGTAAGGACTGCATACACTTCAGATTTAAACACAAAATACCCCACTTTCCACCAGGATCAAAGGCAGGTATTTAAAGAGGGCACAGAGAAAAGCTGAGTTGCACCCCAGATTTTAAGTTCTTTTGGTCCAAAAGTTTATATTTTCTCTTTTTCTAATTTTTTTTTTTTAAGAAGAGATGGACAGCTTGCTGGGAGGAAGCCCTGCCTGTCACTTGGAGCTTGGCACAGCATTGCTGGGGTGGGACTGTGGCTGAGCTATTTACCCTCACTCAGTCCTCAGTTTCCCCATCTCTAAAATGGGCACAGGGAGAGTGGTTGAGCCCCTGAGGTGGCGAGCTGGGGGCCCTGGAGGTGTGCCATGCTCCCCTTTTTTCCATCCCTGCAGGGGAGGGGACGGGCTGGTGCAGTGGGGAGGTTGGCTGGACATGCTCCTGCACCCCACCATGACCATCTCCACGAGGAGCATCAGCCACAACAATAAACACAAGCAGCTGCAGCGGCTGCGATAGAGGATGTGGCCAAAACCAGCAAGAATCCAACTCTCTCAGCCAACTCTTGTTTTCTCAGCAGAAAGAGACGGGATGGGGAAAGGCCAGGCTTGAGCCGGGACTGCTGATCTGTGGGCTCAGGGGACGAGAGAGGATGGGAGAGGGGTCCCAGCTTTGCATCTCTCTCCAGCCACAGCCTCTGGCTCCCCGTCCCTCCCTCCCCACAGCCCCCGGCTCCAGCCCCTCTCCCCTTCGCCACTTTTGCTTTATTTACGAATATGTCGCTGGAATTCAAATGAGTTATCTATTCTGTGGCCGCCTCACTTTCCCACAGAGGGCCAGTGCCTGCCTGACGCAGGGTCCGGCCGAAACAGCGCGAGAAGAAAAGGAAAGAGCAAAAGAATTCTTTTCAGCTCCTTTTTTATTCCTCTCCCCACCCCAGCCCCGGCCCCCACCTTATTTTATTTTGTGTGTGTGCGTGTGTGTCGGGCGCACTCTTCACTCCCTCGCTCCCCTCCTCCCCGCTTTCATCCCCTTGGCCCTGCTTTAGCCCCCTTTATGTTACACGATAGCTCAAATGGAAGCCCAGGAGGGTCCTATAGGGAATGCATAGGATCCCTGGGAGAAAGAAAGCCCCCAACAAGCTATACACCAGATGTATAACGTTATATGGTCAAACTGGCAAACACAAAAGCGGAAAAACAAAAGAGGTGAATTAGGGAGAAGCATTCAAAGGCGTGTTTTGAAAACAGCCCAGCCAAGAGGCTGGATTCCCCCTCCTGAGACTAAATGTTTGAAAGAAAAGGTGCTGAAGAAAGAAAGGGAAGAGGGGGAGCAGGACAGGGTGGGGGAAGAAACCCATTTTTTCTAATTAGCTGAAGCCTAGCAGGCCCTGAATTTTGCAACTAGTTTTGGTTTTGCTTTGGGTTTTTTTCTTCCCTGTTTTTTTTCCCTCCCTTGAAATCAAACACGGGGAAGATGAGCTGCTGTAGCTTGTCAGAGTGAGGGGGGCTGGTCAGAGGGGTGTTGTGCCAAAACCTGTGCTGGACCTGTCCCTCATCAAGGCTTCCATTAGTCCTTGGGCCTCCCCTCCCTCAGTGTTTCCAGCAGGCTGTGCCTTCCTTTATATCAGCCGCCCTTTTCTAACTTCTCCCCCACCCACAGATCCTGGAACTGGGAAGATACTGGTCAGGGGTGATGAGAATGCAGGAATCTGTCTTTTTTTTTTATTGGTTTTGTTTTGGTATTTTTCCTTTTCACTAGCCTTCACTAGACACCCAGCATGCATGACCTTGCTGAACAGCTCTGACCATTTGTCCCAGTTTGAGGTGAAAATTCATCTAAAGGAGAAAAAGTGAAAAATCAAAAAAACATGGATTGCAGTTGCAGAGATTGCAGGATTCCAGAGGCAGGGTAAATGCTTCCTTCTTCCACCACTTGATGCCCCAGTGCCAGACCAGGCTCCGAGTGTCTGTGCTCGGTGCTTCTCTCCTGATATTTCTGCAAAGGAATCCCAGGAGAAATGAGGGCTGGGACTGGGCTGTGTTTCTTTTGCTATTGGCTTCAAAATCCAAGCAGCAGCATTTGCACCTCGGCAAAGAAGGCATGGAGGGCACTCAGGAAAATTCCTCCTCTCCTGGCAGTGGCTGAGCATCACTAAGGGCCAGACTTTTCTGCCTTAGCTTCTTGACAGGGTGGGATGGTAGCAACCTTGCAATTCTACCAATGAAGGCTTCAAGACAGTTGTCCCCATTTCTCTGTAAGTGTCAGCCCTGTCCCCTCCTCTTCCAGTGGCAAGTGTAGAAGCACGGCAAATTATTAAGATACCAAATGTATAACAAGGGCCTGGCAGAATTATCATGCTGAAAATGTATGTTCACAGTTGAACAATTCATATTTTAGCTCCTTCACCTGGTGATACATTTTTTTTATATACTTGTGGCAATGGATAAAACAGATTCATTAGCTTTGATTAACCTTATTTAACTAGAGTTAAAAACCTGCTGCAGACAGCTCTGCTACCAATGCAGCCTTTAGGATGCTTTATCATGTTTAAGACCCAATTACTGTTGTACCAAATAAGAATAAACCATCACAATAAAATGTGGCACACACAGCCCTGTTAAAGCTCATGGCAAATAATCATTAATTTATAACAGCAACTTCCCCATTTCTATAGTTTTATTGATGGCTACAGTTAATTCAAGTTGAAAACAATGTAACTTGACACTGATCAGACCAACTAGTTTTCTGGTTTTATTGACTTTTGCCTTTCCTTTTCTTTTTTTTTTCTTTTTTTGCTTTGTGTTTGGAGTCTCAAATGGCTACTTCTTAATAAACCCTCATAAAAACCAGGCAGAGAACAGCAAGGCATAGATGAAAAGGCTTTGGGGGAGATTTTCAAAGGCACAAAAGGTGCCTAACTCCCATTGACTTTCAATTACTGATTCATTTTTATTACGAATTTTGAGGAATTAGGAGGGAAAGTTGAGTTTTATGCAGTTATTTGTTTGTGCCAGCCATGAGCTAGCAGTTTTACAGAAAAATGATGCTTTAAATCAGTAATTGCTTAGAAACTTTTTTGTTCGTTCATCTGCAACCTATTTGCTTTTCTGCCTTTCAGAGGACTCTTTGATCTTACTAAAAGTCCAGAAGGAATACAGAACATAAATACACTTGTTACTGCAGCTTTTTCATTTTCGCCTCGGACCTGATCCTGCACTCACTTTAAACAGATGATTAACTTCATAAATGTTCTGTTGGGCTTACTCATCAGGGTAAAACTGCCTATCTGCTTAATTTCTTTTGCAGGATCAAATTCTGTGCTAATTGAAAGAGCTTCCATGTGTTTATTTTACATTTCCTTGCATTTTGGCATAACTGGATCTGGAAAGCAGCTGCAGAATGCAACGTGTTAATTTTGGACAGGGTTTGACTGAAGTGGGAATAATAAACAGTGAGATGCTGCAGCTTTCAGGCAAAGCAGAGTAACAACAATTAAAAAAAAAAAAAAAGGAGAAAGATGCTAAGAAGACAAATCTCCAGTCAGTAAACTAACAAGTCTGGTTTAATATTTGGCACAGCTGAAGCCAGGCCACCAGGACTGAGAGCTGCTGTTCAGGAGTGGAATATGTTTGTGTGTGCAGGGTAGCCTCTCTGGTCTGTCTTTTCAACTTCATTTTCTCTTTTGAGTTACACAGCCCTCTTTCTATAATAAGCTAAAGATGGGACTCTGGTCAAGCTATAGATTTGTTCAGAAAATGAAGTGCAAATTGTCAGCAGTGCAAAACAGCAGGGAAATAAACTAAATCCCTATGGTTACTAATTTGGAAAGTTTGGGTAAGAGGCATGATCTAAATCCACTCACCCCTTTGCTAGAATGAAGTGCCCGATGAAATTTGCTGCTGACACAAGTCATGATTGTTCTTTCCAGGCTGATCTTCAGACATTGTGCTCAGTGGATTTTACTCCACATCAGGATTGATGCCAGGTCTTCAGGGCTGATTCTATGGACCAACTCAATTTTTCTTCAGCACTTTTTTTTTCTTCTTCTTTTTTTTTTTTGTTTCTTTTCTCATAGTTCCCATGGTTCATGGCAGTGGCAGAACTCCTTCCAGCTTTATATACTGGTTCTTTCCATAGGATCGGATTCTCCAGTTGTGTGACCTGAAATAAGGCAGTAGAATTTAACAAAACTCTATTAGCTCTGTTCCTGGTACAAACTGGTGTATCTTCAGGAGCAAATGAAAACTTAAATAAAATCTTTGCATTATACATGCAACCCAGGCAAGGAATTCCAGTGTTTGCAGTGGAACTATTCCCTCATGGGTTAAATGCCTCTGTGGATTTGCAGAATATAACTCAAATCTTTTGAGAAGAACTGAGAGACGCAGAAGAGGGTTTATGCTGAATACATTTCCCTGTAAGAGCCAGGTCCTGCTCTCGTGGAGTAGAAGGGAGCTTTGCTACCTCTTTTCCTGGAGCAACTGCAGAACAGATATTATCTATATGTTATGCTTAGGGCTGGAAATGCTTGCAAAGAATGCCAGATACTAGGCTGCAGCTAAAATATCTTCAAAAGGACCCAGATTTAATATTTCATCAGAAGAACAGAGAGGAAGATTTGCTAAACATCAAACATATATTAATACAAATGCCTCCTGAAAGGAAGTCAGTTATGAAAATCAGTGAATACAAATGTTCCAATTGACATTACTGGTGCATGGTTGTGGGTTTTTTGTTTACACTGCCACATCATGAAAAATAAAATACACCCAAACTGTGCATATTGATAAGGATGCGCTTTCATCTCTGAGTCGGGTGACATGTAAAAACTGTTTCAGCTTCATTCTTGTACCTGATACTTGCACCAAGAAACCCTGAAGAAAAATGCTGCTTCTGTACCAGTTGGGTGCATTTTTCTTTAGCCTGGTACATGCATGGAGTAAACAGCTTTAGGGGAGTGACTGGGTCTGATCCTGCTTTAGACTAGAGCTTGCTTCTACACATTGAGGGGAAAGGGATAAAGAAAAAGGATGGCTCAGAATTAAAACTGTTCACCTGAAAGTTAATTCTTTGAGCTGCTATTTGCTTCCTTGTAACCCTGCTAGGTTCATCTGAGCTCAGAGGGATCAGTGGAAGTTGAGATAGCTACAATAAAGTACATGGGCTTAAAGTCCTTGGCTGCATGAATAGGTATTTTGAGGGTTATTCCCAGACAACATGGATGATTACATTTCTGTCTCTTTGGAGAGTGGATGTTGAAGTTTGTTTGAAGAAGCAGCCCTGCAGGAGCAGTGGGATCCTTCTTTCTCAGGTCATGTCCCTCTGAAATGATGATGCTCATCCACAAGGTCAGCTTTGGCTCAGCTTGTGACTGGGTTGCAGCGTTTGGATGGGAAGCAAACCTGAGTGAGCCACGTACTTACCTGTCTTTTCTACTTCTGCAGGATTTAGTTATGATTTTAGAAGGGAAAGGAGGAACATATCATTCCTACTGTCCATTTATCATTAATAGTATTAATGTTTTCCCCGCTCCAGTGGAAGTTGTCCCTGCCCATGGCAGAGGGGCTGGAGCCAGGTGATCTTTAAAGCCCCTTCCAACCTAAACCATTCTAAGATTTCGTGATTATGTTAAAAAAAAGGAGTGAAATCCCACTGTTATGCCATCAGCAAGTGATTTGAGCCATACTCTCAGAAAACAAACTGCTGAGTTTCATGAGAATCTGAAGGAGTCAAATTAAAATTTTGAACCTACTAGATGTGGACCCACCTAGCTCTTTTCACATAAATGTCATTATGACCATGATGGTCAACAGTAAGAATAAAGTTTGTAGGTCCAGTATTGGTCCAAATATGGTACCATTGCAATGAGCCAAATTGTATATTTTTTGATCAGGAAACAGCTGCATTTATTTTTTGGGAGTTCAAACTGAAAATGTGGATTTATCCTTTATGGTATCAGTGGGAAACTGTTCTGTGGGATCCATGCTGGAGGGAGTTTGAGCTGTTGCCCTATTACTTAAGTCAGATTTCAAATGAATTGGAAAGGACAAAATGAAAAAGAAAAAGAAAAAGAAAAAACAAAAATGTAAGACAATGCTCCCCCCAGAAAAAAAAAAAAAAGAAAGAAAAAAAAAGAAAAGATATTGAAGCCTTTGGAGCTGTGTAAGAATAATAGGAAATTTATACTCAATTAAGCCACTCAAGCAGAGCTGTTAATTAACCTTATCAGAAAGGACATTCCATTTTTACAGACCTGAGGCTATCAGCAAGCAGTGGACTTTTTAAGTGGATGAAAAAAGGTGCAATACATTGATTTTAATGTACAAAAGCATATTAAAAAACAAAAAACTTAGTACAGATCCAAACCAGCTTGTAAGAAATTCCAGTATTAAAAGGATAAAAATATAGGAAAAAATGTAATGAGTAGAAACAGTGTTTCTACAGCTGCTAAAGAATATAATGGATCTGAAAAAAAACCCCAAACCATGTTGCCATGACCTGGAAGAAATCTATGACTGCATTTTGAAGGTCAGAATTCTGTAGGAGATTCAGCTGGACTAAATAATATGTAAATATTATATTATACATGCAGAAAGGAAAAAAAATTGTGAAGTCTGCTGCGTCCTGTCCCCTAACATGAGAAATAAAGGTTGAAAATATGATCAAGAAAACGGGAAAATTTATTAGTAATTAATGTGGAAATGTGATCATCCTAAAAGGGCAGCAAAAATGCCACCTACTAAACTAGAAACTATTGAGACATAAGAAAGAAGAAAAAACCCCGACACCATAAATTACATGAAACACATCAAAATATTGAAGCATTAGAAGGGGATGGTAATGACCTGTTCTAATACGAATTATGAAGGACCAGTGAAAGTAGAACATATAAAATACCAAGAGAATTGGAGAGACTACTCTCCTGGAAGCCAGCTGAGCTCCCAAGGATGTACACCTGCAGAAATCAGAGCACAGTCTTGGTTTTTTTTTTAATATGCAGTAGAACAGCTTCATTCTATCTTGCAGTCGCTATTTTATCACCTGGTATTTGTCCTTATACTTCACTATATACATATACATATATATATATATTTATCTATGTACATCCCCATTAAAACACACATAGAGACTTAAACATGTAATGGGAATTAGGAGGATTTTTTTTTAATGAGAAATTTCTCTTAATGAGATTCCTCTGATGTTCAAGGAACATACTCATTCTAGGAATATGAAGAATACACTTAAGTTGAAGTGTTTTAATGTTTTGCTTAAATGTCTAGCAATGGTTCTCCTGAAAATTTTATGTCCTTAAATTACACAGTTCAGTTAGGCTGTCTTTCATAATACTGGACTAACTCATACTCATTTTATTCAGGCTAATGTTTCCCAAACAGAGCAGTGTTGGAGATAATCTTCCTTTCAGGCTATTACATTTGTGATGAAAAGAGGAGCTCCTACTCCGTGTCAGGGTGAAATGGAGATTGTTGAAGTCTCCCAGGATGGACTCACCAGGACAAGAGCACAGGTCAGAGCTGCTGGCCAGACCTGGCACGTGACAGAGCCTGTCTTGGCTTCCTGCCTAACATTGCAGGGAAAGGAATGGCTGCTGCATCACGCAGGACAAACCCAGTTTGCTTAAGAGCTTCCTCTGACAATGCCATCATGGGAATTTTTTTAGACTAAGTTACACTTTTTTCTATATTTCAACAGAAAATTCAATGAAATTTCTCGGCTGAAGTTCATCAACTTAAGTATGCTAGAAATAAGAAATAAAACTGCTGGTCCATCCCATATTGACAGAATAGATTGATCCTTATCCTGTATTCTGCTAATGACATGGCCACTTTAGTGTTGAATTTTAAAATTTTCCAGTGGGGAGATCCATCCTAACAACTTTCATTTCTGGGGAAAAATCTGCCTATTCTTCACTCTCCACTATCCTTTTTGTCAGCCAAACACTTTCTCTTTGTTAATTTAATATAAAATAATTAGTTTAAATGGGCATTTCCTAAAAGAAAAAAGCAAAAGGCAGAAAACATACTGTTTAAATTCAGATTTTGCAGTGGGGGTGTGTTACATTGATAGGTAACATGCAGCATCTGATTCCAGCAGTTTCTAACAATGTCACCAACTCTGTTTTGTCACCTGAACAGAGCCACCAAATATAATGTGCAGATATAAGCAGATATATAATATGCAGATATAATAAACGATAGTGCCTGGGGAAAGGTGAATTTCCTTTACATTAAAGAACAGTGGGGACTTTCAGAGTTTTATAGTAAGTGGTTAAGTTACACGTTTACCTCTAGATCTTCTACTTTCTATGAGCCATTAACAGCTGGAAATGAAAAATACAGAACAAACTTTTAGGGAAAATATTGCAATCCCTATATAAGCTTGTAAATACTGGTATTGTAGACTGCAGGTGGGTATGTGTGTTTTATAATTCCAGAAAGAGACAGGTAGGGGAGCTCTTATAAATATGTTATTAAGCAGTAAAGCACACTAAATGTAAAAAAAATATGTTTCATTCCATGAAGAGAACAAAAATTAATTTCAGAATCCTTCCTCTTCTGTGGAAGTTGGCTTGGAATTTGCCAGTGTACATCAAGTGGGGCAAGGACTTTTCAGTGGGTAATAGGTGCATGGATAATTAAGGTCCAGGGACTCTAATGCTAGAAGCAAGTTCAGGGCATATTTCATAAATTATTTTGGCTGAGAAAAAATGGGAAAGAGGGAATTCAAAATGTTAAAGTAGCTTTGTATATCTAGAGTTGTCGTATTTAAATTTCTGTCCATTTTTTCCCATGTGTATGGGAAAAAAAGCCATGCATATGTATGTGTGGGGAGACAGATGGGGAAAAAAGTTGAGAAAGTTTATCTAAGTCCTTTTCCATCTATTTTCCTTTCACCTTTCCCTTCCTAAAATGCTTTTGATCAATGATTCAGGTTTATCTGATTAACATTTTCCCGTTTTTCTGAGCCAGAATGGAATTTGCCCGGAATTTTCAGTTTTTCCACTCAGTGAAAGGACCTGCAATTCACATATGCAGGTGTTTCTCATGCAAGTCTATTTTGCTTCATGTTTCTTTGAATACAAAGAAATGACAGCTGTGGGCCATGGAGCTCTGGCCATAACCCTGGGTATCTTCAGATTGGCTTGCTGGCTTTGGACAACCAGCTTTCTCCAAGAAGGGCTTCATCACTTGTAGGGCATGTGAAGGATTATGGTGCCTTGTTTCCCTCTCCCAGAAATCACCACAAAGGTACCACTGTGCACAGAACATTCCCCTCTGATCCAGGCTAATCCAGGGACAGCACCATAAACCAGCCAGCAGCACAACTTTCACATTTATTAACTTGCTGCACCAGCTGTTTCATCCCTCTGTGGCTCAGCCTCTTCTACCTCTGTCCCATATTTATCCCAAAAAAGCTGCACGGAAGGGAATATCTTTTTGTGTCTTTGCACAGTGATATGAAGAGAGGGGCATCAGTCTAGATTAGAACAGTTTAGTTCTCTTCCATAATGCAAATGAATCCTATTAAAGATGGAGGCCTTAAATAGCCTGTACTGAACCTTCTGTGAGTAATTTCAGATAACTTTTTAAACAAATCCATTCTACATTCTTTTGTGAACAAAACAGAACTACTGTGCTAACCTCATCCCATAATTTCTAAGCCCCAGAAGCCTTCCAAAAAATGTATCAGCAATTAGTTTTGAATTAAACAGTAAGTGATGGAACAAATGCACAAGTATTCACCTTTGTAACACGGCCACATTGCAGAGATATAAGAGCACAGCTGTTCTCGCCTAAAAAGGAGAATTCCAGAAAAAGGGAGGCTGGGAAAGAAGTCAACAATGGGCCCTGGAACTGAACATCATGCTCAGATTAATTTAGAAACCACTAAACATTTTGCCAAAAGAAAAAAAGACAAAAAGTAAAAGAAAAAAAATTATTAGGCAATAATATGTGCGACTTAAATCCAGCATTGGAAGCAGAAGTTCAGGCTTCCACTCCTGACACACCTTAGCTCAGGCCAGTTGTACAAGCAGAAATAAGGCTGGTATATTATTTAGTGGAAAATGAAACTGATCCAGAAAAATAAATACTCCAGGGGTAGGTTTTGAATTCCAAATTTGCCTAATAGCACAATATCTAAAAATAATAAGAATCCAGGAGGTTTGAGGGGAGAGAACAGGGCTGCCTAGAAAGGAAAGAATCCAGAGTGAAAGGAAGGAATTCATCTGCTTCACATTAATTTGTATTAATTTCCATTTAATAGCATAACCACCTGTATTGAAAGAATGAAGGTGAAATATTTTCAGTGATTGTCCCGTGTAACTTAATACTGCAGGATATGGAATTTGGACATGGTGTAGGGTTTGGAGAGAGCTGGAAATGGAAGGGTGAAGAGCAAAACCACCCTGGTGAGCTCCACAGACACCGTGAGTCTGCTGTGCCCACGGCATTCCTGCTGCCTTGGCTGTCAGCAGGTAAAGCCCCATTCACATCAGGCTGAGGAGCCAGCCTTGCCTTTGGTATTTAAATGGCAATCCTGGGGTTGACCAACTGTAAAAACAAACCAAGCAGTGACATTCAATTTGGACTCCAGTAATAATTTGGCAATGTCAACCTTTTCAGAGGTCTCCCAGCTTGTATTTTTTCTGTTATTGTAAGAGATGCTTGTTTTTATTCACTGAAAAAAAAAAAAACATCTCTTTTACCCTTCCGGTGTGCCAAACCGGGTTCCAACACCTGTATGTGTGTGAGGTAACAGCTTCAGAAGAGACCCACATGTCTGGTGTGGGGAAACACCAGGTTTGGGAAGCTGCTACATGTCATGGGGTTTCATTTAACACATTCCTGGTCTAGGACTATTCATCCAAAAACCATGCAATGAGGTGCTGGGCAGCTCCTGCAAGGAACTGAGCAGTTTCCTGCTTGCCATGAATTTGTTGAACCAAAGTCCTGTGGCAGCTTGGTGTGCCTTGGTGAGCTCAGAATTAGTGAAGTGCTCTGAGTTGCAGCTGGTCATGGAGCTGCAAGGCCACTGTACAGTCAAACCAGTGCTCTCTGAGCCGTAACTGGCCTGGGAAGGAGCCAGTGGTGTATCCCTGTGATTTTTCATGTCTCCAGTTACCTGGTGCCATGCATTATTAGCGGGTTCCCAACAGATGGTGCTAATGAGACTATTAAGTAGCCTAACCCAATATGCAAATGAGGCTGCGAAAAGGGCTGCTGGGACCTGTCCTTTCCTTCTTCCTAGACTGTGTGAAAAGGGAACTTTATTAAGAA
The DNA here is from genome assembly GCA_013399835.1 of Leptocoma aspasia. Classification (NCBI taxonomy): domain Eukaryota; kingdom Metazoa; phylum Chordata; class Aves; order Passeriformes; family Nectariniidae; genus Leptocoma; species Leptocoma aspasia. The sequence goes on from VXAX01000697.1 coordinate 809,223, forward strand.
GTACTGCCACAAACAGGCTGAGAAATTTGTATAGGTTTTAAACCACAGCTGAGGAAAGCAATTTGTACCCGAAACTGAAGCGGGCTGGCAGTGGAGGGGTCTGGGGGTGGGGAATTAACTAATGCAGGTGGGCCAATGTTGAATCCTTGCTAGTGGTATTTAACAAAGCTGTGTCCAAAAGCCCTTTCAAAGACTGCAGGAAAGTCGTCTTTGTGTGGCTGATTGAATGTGACTCTGTTACCTCCTTTCACACACCGCGGTTTCATGTAACACACCAAATACAATGTTTAAGTAAAGTTCCTGCTATGTTATACAGTCCAACAAATAAAAGGATGTTTAAAGTTAAGGCTGACATTCCATCCTTAACTTTTTGTACCTTTGTGTTACATCACACCTCAAACATAACATTGATTTAGGGCCCCTGCCCCAGCTCTATCAAGACATGGGGAGATTAATTACGTTAAATACATTATTCTGACCTTTGCGTTAACTACCGATTCCTTTGTCAGTTTAATAATTTCAACCTTTAGGTAATGTCAGCTGTTAGCATGGTCTGTTAGTCTTTTTTTTTTTTTCTTCCTTTTCTATAAGTAGGAACATCCGCAAACATTAAAAACAGGTGATTTCCATACACTCAAGGTCATTTTTTGGTTTTCTTTTTTTCTAAACTAGGCATTACAGATCAGCTTTTCCTGACTAGGCATGTGCACATAAACATCACACATCACAAATGTGCAGATTTAACTTAGAATATGACTTCTGAATCAGTTTGCTCCAATGTTTCTGGGATAGTGTCAGGTACCCATAGCTGCATGCATACATCTACCCTCCCCTTTGTGCTTACCCAGGAATGCATTGCCCTATTCTCTCTGAGATAGATAACATTATTGAATAACACTGCAGTTGAGTTATTATTATCATTATTGATTTAAGCACATTTATTTCCAAATTCAGAAAGCTCTGATAGAGCACTTTCACCCAGTGAATAATATAGAGCTAGAGCATGTGCTACATTTCACTAGAGAGAAAGTGAGAGGACAAAAAAAAAGGTTTTATTTACTTGGCACCACAAATACCACAGAATATCTCCCATTGCATTTGTTTTTTTCCGAGATGAATTTTCAAAAATTGTACAACTTACTTTAGAGCAGAAATAAGGGCATTTCTTCTCCATAAAATTCTTGATAGCTTAAGAAGAGCTCTACCAGTAAGATCATGTGTCCAGTATCTTGTGTCTGATAGTGATAGTTGGAAACACTGCAAAAATGGGGCAAGTCCACCTGTGAAAATAGGTTATCATGTCCCTAGTTACTTTCAGGCATTTTTTAGGGCTGTGCCTTTTCCTGAGATGAATCATCAGCCTAATCTATGCATCCATTTTAGTATTAGTTACTATTGGCTGTAAACCTGGGCTGGGAGCAGGGCACTGATGGAGCTTGGAGTAGGTAGAAACTGAAGTGAGAAAAAAGCAAAATAAATTATTTTCTTTCTATCAGCATCTCACATGTGTCTGGCCAGATTTGTGAAGGTGGCTTCTTCCTGAGGATAAACTCAGGCTTTTACCAGATGACCTTCATATTTCTTAAGATAAAGCAGAACCATTTTTTTCCTTCTTGTTGGAACAGCTGTTGTGGCTGCTTTTGAAGAGACACAGAATCAGCTTCACCTGTGATGAATAGAAATGCTGGGCCCTTTAATGTAGAAAATTTAATTTGAGAGGTTGGGCACTTGATCAAGGAACTATGACAGGACATCTACTGAGGCTCTTCTAAGACCTAAAGGACTTAAATACTTAAGGAGTGATCCATATCAGCTCTAGTATTGACCTCCTCTGTGGCTGTGAACCTGTCAGAGGTTTGCACTGTCTGTGAAAGGGGCAAACTGCACTTGCTGGTCTCCAAGGGCAAGTGATGAGATCTTGAAGACTGTAGAGCTTGCCCTGAAACTTGTTTTGTTGCTGACAGTGGGGTGTACATCTTCCTGGTGAGGAAAACTGAGCTGTGGTTGTTGCAAATATTTCAGCAGTTGACTTATATTTACAGAATGTATTGGTGGTATTTTTGACACTGCATATTTTTTAAAATATATTCCCCTCAGCTTTCCACTCTTTTCTCCCTAAAATCAGCAGGATGACTTCACTGACATGGGAACCAAATATAGTTCCCTGTGATGGTATCTTGTAGCAGTCACTGGTGTGAATGATGGTGAATCAGGCAACAAGAGTAGTTTCAACAACATTCACAGCCTGTTCTTGGTGCCCTTCTTTGGAGGTCTCTGTTTTTGAAGGGGGATTTCTACTCTCAGAATCCATTCCTGGTTGAGCCATTTCATCTCAACATGAGCTGAAGGCCAGACATTTCCAGCACTTATTTTAGGTCCTGATCCTCTGCTGAGGGAACCCAGTTAAGCTCACAGCATAACATGACTCTATGAATGGTTCTTGATAGGTAAAGTAAAAAGGACGATTCATAAATTACTTTGCATGTGACAAATCTCATTGGGACTTGACACTTAGCAGTATAAAAAGTGTCAAATGCATTTGGATTGCATCAGTCTGCTCACCACAGACCAGAATTTGCACTGTAAATGTATTTGTGCTGCCATATACTGCAATGCTGAAAGAATGATAAAAATAAGCGACAGAATAAAGGGACACATGATTTCCACTGCTGGCAAGGTGACATCTGCCATCCTGGCAGATGATTAAACTCCAGACTTCCAGAACTGCTGTTGTTGTGGCTTGAACTGGAGTCAAACCTACATAGCTGGGCTGTAACCGTCATGATCTTAATGTATTGGACATGCCTTGTGACCCCTAATGCACAGACACGCACACGGGGCTGGGATTGTCCCCAGATGCCTGTTAGGACTTTCCAGCTTGGAATTACAGATGCTGAAAGGTAGCTATTACATCCAAAGGATGTAAAATAAATTTCAAATTAGCACGTAGTTTGGCTATTGGTTTAAACACTACAACACTGCTTCCCTGAAAGCAACAGTTCGAGAAAATGTCATGTGCAAATAGGACCAAGAGTTTCACATTTCCAGTTTTTCTTGGGAGACAACAGAGCTATTCTTCTTTCTGGTAGGAAGCAAATGTTCTAACATACTTTCTTATATATTTTTACATTTGCATTGACTATAGATTGGGTCAGGTTGGGATTATATGAAAATGTATATTATTTGCAGAGGAAAGTTACCTTTTCCAAATCAGCACAGCTTCCAGTCATTTTGGGAAGAAAGATTTGATTTGTAGAAGCCTGCACCAAATCCATCTGTGCTGGATATGTCCTCTACATAAAGTCCCAAGCTCCCTGGTCCATTTTTCCCTATAACAAAGGAGCCAGTATCACAAATTTGGTCAACCTTTATTTGTCTCTGTGTCACTTCAACCCTTTCCTGCCTTGGAGGCAAGACAACAGAAAGCCACAGGAGGACCAAGGTAATCACCTCCCTGATGAAATATAAAGCACAGAGGTACAAAAGCAAGCCAGGTTTCTGGAATCCAGCACAGGGATTAGCTGTGACTCCCAAGCCTGAGCCCATCAGGCCAGGAAGGGGAATGAAACTCTTTACAAGAATCAAAACTTGGAACCAAATCTTACTGCACCTGTATTCAGTGCCCCATTAATGGGAAACGGGCAGTGGGGAAGGAACTGCTCCCCATTCTTCATCAGTTCAACATGCATGCTCAAAGTGCAACTCTCTGAGAGAAGAGAGCAAAACATCTTTCCTGATGCCAGGACAGAAACAACAGGGGAAACGCTGGCAAAGGCAGCTCTGGCAGGGCTGAGTTGTAAACGGGAGAGGAGCTGCAGTGGCTGCTGGAAGAGGGAAGGGGGGGCATGGGCAGGGGAAGGGATCAGGACGACAACTTCAAGTCCCTCTGGGGATTTCCTCAGTGGATTGCACAGTCGTTTGTAAAAATCAGCTGTGACTGTTACACTCTCACTTCCTTCTTGTTGCTTTATTCCACATGCAGCCCAACATGTTTTTCCACCGATACGCAGATTTTGAGCAGTTTTGTTTGGACTCAGAAGTGGAGGGGCTTCAGTTGACACAAAACGGTTATCAATAACATAGTACCCATTTTGACAGCTGTTTTTGCTTCCCGTGTCTCCTGTTAGGGAGGAAAAGGGGCTGCAGGCTTGAATAGCTTGAATAGCAGCCAGTACCTTCAGTGGGTAGCACACTTCAGGCAAATCTAGAATTACCTCCCTCCTGGCTTCAATTCCCCAATAGGCTGAGGCCCCCTCACTCAGCACCAACAGAATAAGCCTTCAGTTGATTGCTTTGGTAAATCCATCATTTTTGCATCCTAATAATTAGCCCAACAGATGTTGCAAAGCTGGAAACATGAATGTTTCCTTTTCAGTGAAAGGATCACTTCTCTAAATGAGTGATGTCCATTTTAACTCTCCCCTGGTATGCATAAATACACACGCAGCCAGTGTGACTTTAGGCATGAAAAATCAGTAATGGTATATGATTCTCAAATCTAGTAGAACTGATAAAAATCAAGGTTGCCGTCAGCCGAGTAAATTGAGAGCTCCAAGTGAATTTGGTGGTTGGTCTGGAAAAAGGGGGTTTTTGTGCTGGTGAGTTGCTCCCTCTCGTGGAAAACCAGCATCCCAAAGCCATCCAGCACGGCAGAAAGCGGTGCCGTTTCTTGGATGACTCTGCTTGAGGCACAGTGTGAAACCTAGAGACTCTCACACACACACACACACACTCACAAGCCCGACCCTGCAAGCACAGAAAACATTACTGCTCTCTGGGTTTTATGCCAGGAACCTTGGCTTGCTGAGCAGAAATCTTTAGGAGTGAAAAGTGCCTGCCCTCCCAGAGCCTCATCATTATTGCCTGATGTAGCCTCAGTTTGGCTGTTTCAAAATCCTTGTACAGCACTGATCTGGGGGGCTTGGAAAGGCAGAGACATCTGAAGCTCAGAAACAGGACTGGCTCCCTTTTTTCCTGCCTACTTTTGCTTTGTTGTGTCCTTTGGATTTCTCCAGGACAAAATTAAGCCTGCTTTGGGAATGACTGATTATTGAGGAATTATTACTATGCTATTAAGAGAATAGCTATTATTACTAAACTATTAACTGAATAGCTTTCCTCTTCCCTCTTTCCATTTTAAGGTTCTCCCTATTTCTGCAGCTCAGATAATCCAAACCCTTATCCATTCTCTGTGCAAGAATAAGCCAACTTCCCTGCCATCCCATGGGTATGATTCCCCTTCACCCCCCCAGGATAATCACATGTTCTGGACTAGTATTTTTTTATTGCTTTTATCGAGAGATTTTATTACAAAGGAAAATATGTCCTGTATTTCTTAGACTGGAAGGATATAGACTTGGCAGTTAGAAACCACCATAGCAATTTTTAGCACACTGGTGTGGTTTACATGGATTAATCTGCAGTAACTCTTTGGAACGCTCTTCAACTGCTCCAAAGCTGCCTCAGTCCAAACAGTTTATAAGCTAAATAACGAAAGTCTTGTAAATATTTATTTAACGAGACATATTTTGAATAACTGACATGTATAGAGCCTTCCTAGAGAGTGTGTTATCACCATCAATTTTCATGGTCTGATATAATAACAACTACCAGTGTAAACCGTGGCAGGGAAGATATTGACAGTCCGAGGCCGCTGCTAGCAGCAGAGTAATAACGGGGCAAAGAGACTGCACCGAGCTGCAAAAGCAGGATTCAAATTGGGTTTGCTTCCACTTGGCAAATCACTGGGAGGAAAAACTATGTGAGTTATCTGTTATTAGAGATTGACTGTAAATATGCTGTAGTTACCATGCTATTGCAGTGCAATTATCCAGAGGTTATTCCTTTTTAATAACTACCTACCAGGCAGAGAAAGAAACACGATTTATAGAGCTTCATTTCCTTCTTTGGCCTCCTAAATTCTGAACAGTGTTTTCATGCCACAGTGATAGGTGCTGTTTTGCCACCTGTATAGACTAAATTAATCTGTGGAAACAGCAGGTTAATTACCTAAACATATTGCTTATATTTAACCCTATTGTTTCATATTAAATATGTGTATTTTTCGAAGCCAGATAAAGTTATTTATGCTGCAAATGGCTCTCAGTTACGAGTTCATGAACCCTTTGATTAATATGAATTAGAAATGATAACATAGTAAATGTGTAAATGGTCTTGAAAGAGAAACCCTGTTTGTTACTCTCATAATTATTATACACAGTTTCAAGCCTTTCATTCAGCTCTTTTGTACCAAAAAATGGCATCTCATCCACTGGTATCAAAACCGTCTCAAATTCTGGGCATATTTCACAATCATTTTTCCCCTCTATGTGTCTATAGTGATGATGGATGGCGTGGACTGACTGTCCTTAGAAGTGAATGTATTTATTTGTCCACAGGATACGGATAGCACATGAAATTGCAGTGGTAGTGTAAACCTCCCCCACACATCACCCTCTGTCAGTGTGGCTCAGCTTTGACAAAAAGGGACACAGCGAGCCATGGGGAAATTGTGTTTAATTCCAAAGTCACACAGAGAGTCAGTGGCAGGCTGACAATGAGGACTTCCAGCCCCTCATCGACATTCCTGTGCCGTAAACACGGGGCACCAGCCCCACTCTAATGACACGGGGGGAGCTGGGCTCAGCGCAGGAGATGCTCTGCAGAAAAGGCCTCCCTTGCATTTGGCTAAAATGCTGCTAGTGGGATGTGATTAATCTAACTTCAGACTCTAGAATAGCTACTATTAAACCCAGAGGATGGCTTTATTGAAAAAATAAATAAATCCGGCTTTAAGGGGTGGGGGTTGAAAAGAAGAAACACATGTGGGATTATTTTAGGCCTCGTTTCTTAAAAAAAGGGGATGTTTTGCACTGTTGCTGACATGGCATGAAGAGTCAGGTTTGTAACCATCTCCGAGCATCCCACTTTGTTCTGCCCTCTCAGGCCAAATGTCCATTCAGCACAAGGGTCACCACCATCCCTGACAACTGACTGTGCATTTTGATCAGGGGCAGTCTCTGTTCAGTAGCTGGGTGTTTTGAATGCTGCTCCTGGCCCCTCAGATCAAAAGGAGTTTGGCATGGGCACTTCTCACATGCTTGTGAGCCCCTGGAGTCCTGAGGATATTGCAGGATGGCTGTTGGAGATGGGTGGATGTTGGCTGGTTACAGCTCTGCATGTTGCCTAAAGTGAGGAACTTATAACAAAAGTGTTTGCTGGGATTACCCTTCAGGTAACCTCTTGCAGCATAACAGTGACACAGGACACTGTGATTTGCCACTTTCTGGCACCCCAGTCCTGGATCTAAAACAAGTTATTATTTTGAGACTAAAACCCTTGGGTTTTACTGGTGCATGTAAATACTTTATTGATCAAGCTGGCAAAAGGCATGTACACTAAGATTTGATTTATCAGAGACAGCTTTTCCCAGCAAGATACAGGTATTAGGTAAGCCAGCCTACTTCTCTTAAAAATGTCATCAATACAACAATACAATTTTTCAGGTTCTGGTGTGATCAATACATTTGTTCCTGATTCCAATGTTGTCATAAATCCCCAATAAACACACTCTGTGCCTTTGAATAAAGTTTGGTAGTGTCATACTTCCAGGACTGCTGAGTTATAGACCCTTTTTTCATATTTTTTTCCTTATAGGCCTTTCATAGAATTGTGGGCTGATTTGGGTTGGAAGGAATCTTGATGATCTAATCTCAACCCCCCTGCCATGAGGAGAAGCACTTTCCACTTTGATTACCTTCATCACTGAAAGCTCATACCTTTATATATTTCTTGTGGTATCCTTGCTGATTTGAATAGAGAAGCTGCCAAAATATATTTTTCCAAGTTCTTCTACAGAGGTGTGATTTCTTCAGTCAGATTCATGCGATACCCTATCCTAAACAAATAAAATAATATCACACATATGATTACACTGCAGTGCATGCAGTGGGGAAGTAATGCAATTTTTTTTCATACCTTATGTGTGATGAGGATGTTCAGTGCACAGGCTGCAGAGGAGGATTCCTATAATTGCTCCACAACCGACTGACTCACCAGTCCTGTGACCCTGAGCAAATCCCTCAGTCTCTCTGGCTCTGACCTTCTTCTCGTGTAAGTTTTATCTCCTTCAGAGAAGCTTTGTCAAGATAATTTATGTTTCAAAGCATGTGGAAATCCTTGGCTAGGATATGCTATTAGAGTGCATGCAGACAATAATGGACATGGGTGTCCCAGGCTATGACTCTCTGGGTTGTCACTTCATGTTTGGCAACTTCCTTGTGCTGTCTTGTGAAGCCACACTCCCTGGGTGCATCCCTGCAGAAACATCTTAATCCTGCTTAAGAACATTGCCCAAGAAAGTTGAAACCAACTGTTGTTGTAATGCTTCTGGAGAGCACTGGTATTCACACAGAGATTCCATCTACACTGACCTGTCACAGTATTCAAGGTGAGGTTTTTCAAACTAGATCCTGACAGCTGCTCTCTGTCATGGCCAGATTTGGTGAACTTTCCAGAGTTTTCAGTTTTAAGCCCCTTACCTTGGCTTCCCACATTTCAGCCTAGTCAAGTGCCCCAAATGCTCAGCAGGTTTGTGCAGGAAATGGAGGCCTACAATGTTTGTGTTTATGACCTGTAATTTTGTTTAAGAAGCCCTATTTATTGCCCAGACTGAGAGCACTGCAGAACAAGCCAGGTGATGTGCCCACTTATTTCTGGAAAATGACAAGAAATTAGGTCATTTGGGTAGGTATTGGTCAATTTTCAAGCTCCTGAATTCACCCCTCTGCACACACAATCCTCAAAGGCTTTACCATCATGATCTAAGATGAGCACCTCAAAGCTTTTGAATTTTTGACTCTTGGTCAAATCTTGGGTCTCTTTGAGAAAGGCAGGGATAGAGTCTTAGCCTTAGGAACATTCAAAGACGTCTTGGTGGAACAGAACTATTCTTGTGTTTAGGTGCAGCAGGGTTTGCTTGCAATTAGGCAAGTGAACCCTGTAAAACTTGGTGTTGCCTACTGGGCTTTGTGTGGTTGGAAAATGTGCCAGCTACAAATGCAGGTGACCCAAGGAGGGAAAAGGAGAAGGTGAACACTAAGTGATTGATCTGTGCCTCAATATCTCCCTTCTCCTTCCCATTACATCCCCACTTTTACTCTGAGACCCTTGTGGAGAACATGAATGGTGAGATAAAGTGGGGATACACTTTGAAATGAGGCAGTCAAGCAAGGCACTCCATCCTTTTAGCCTGAATTGATGTGGTTTAGGTATGGATCAGTATAGTAGAGACCTGTGCATATTAGAAAGGCTGTGCTGGAAACAATATAAGTGCTTGGGGATTATGCATTTTCCCCAGAAGTTCTCCATTAGATGAAAGGATTCCTGGAGTATCTTGAAATTAATACAAGAATACTCAGCATGAACAGAGATAAGGTATTCTACTGGGATTGCCATGAGAGCCAACCTCACGGAGAAGGATAGATCTGGTGGGATAAGGCTAGCACATCCTCCTCCAGGAATGTGAGGGGGTGGTAGATCTATCCACTCTCAAAGTGGGAAAGAAAAGCATCGACTTTGTGCTTAAGGCCTTGTAAGAGGCAGGAGTGGGTTCCCAAAATGAGTTCTCTTATCTTGCACTCCCCATCATAAGCAACCAAGGCAGGGGACATGGGAATTAACAGCGATCTTCCACCTCTTGGGAAAAGCAATTGGCAAACCTGCCTGAAAAAAACCCAAATCATAGATGAAACTATCATTTGAAAAGGAAAGGAAAGGAAAGGAAGGGAACCTGCAGACTTGAAGCAGCCCAGAAATCTAAACAGAGGCCGCCTCACCATCCAGACTCATTCCATTTTAGTGTGCTATTTCCCAAGTTGTTGCGTGAATGATCCCAGTGTCTTTGGCTTTACAACCTTGCCTGATAGGCCATTCCACACATTTATTATCCTTGATGTGAAAAAGTGCTTCCTAACGTCTGTTCTAAATCTGTTTTAATTTCCATTTATGCTCCATTGTCCTATAATCTGTTTGGAGCTGAAAATAGAACCAAGGTATGATCGTCTTACAAGCCTTGGCAATAAATTTTATTAGTATTTTTTTCCAAATTTCACAACCTTGCAGTAAATAAGAAAGCTTTATGGGGAAAAATAACCTCTATCCTCCTCCACTCTCCTCTCCATCCACAAACCCCATGACCTTTCTAAACTTTGACCAGTATCATTGCTTTCTTTCACCCCTCCCTTTTGACTTAATATTGCATTGGTTACAGGAGTAAACCAATTATATGAGTATTAAAAATGGAAGCAGTTTGCTTGCTGGCAATGTATATCTTTTACCAATGGCTGATGGAAAAAAAAATTCTCCCAGCTGCTCTGTAAAGCTCTCTCAATGCAGCTTGAAACATCTGGTTTGTTTTGTGTGCAGTCTTTTACACAAGGCATTTGCAATTCTTTAGTCAAATTGGATTTTTAGTTCACTTTCCGGTAGAAAGGTTGATATGTTTGTCATTAATAAGCAAGGTAAAAGTAATATGTATGTAATTAGAATTCAGTCGTCAGAGCCAGGGTGGCAGGGTCCCCTAGAAGACATTTTCAGTCACTTCAATCTGCAATCAGAGGATGAAGTTTCCTCAATGAGTTAATGCCATTTGGTCCTGGTGGACTATAAGATTGCTCCAGCAAGGCATATTTATTTGCATGATTGGCAATTAGAATTTATTGATTTCCAAAAAGGAAATCCTTCCCTCGGTACTTGTGTTTCACTCCCTTGGCTGACATTGGACAGGAAGAGCTGTCAAGATATGGATACCACATCTGGGTTGGAGGAGGAGAACATAATTATTTCTATTTCTCAACAGTAATTTCTCAGGATCAAGGGCACTGATGGACTCTGGAGAGGGTTCACACCAGTATTCCTTGGCAGGAAATGAGATGGTTGATGACTATAATAAAGAGACCTTTTTGATAATCTCAGTGGAGGATGCAATGTAGGCTCACACCCAAACTAGTCTCTACTAGATCTGGGCACTAGATCAGGCTGGTCTTACTCAGGTTTAGGTTTCAGTTGGAATTTTACATGAAATCAGAAATCAGCCTGAAAGTGGACTGGATCCTAGAGTAGCCCTTAGCATGCAATTTCATTGCCACAAACAGTTTAGGAGGGGTTTGTCGTTGTTACCTACATCCAAAACCAGAATAAGAAAAACACCTTCTCTCAAATAATGGCAAGGACCAGATAAGTTCCTTCTACAGGAATTTCAAAGGTGGGCAGCTTAAAAATGATAGAACTAATAAGAAAAAAATATACAGAAGCTATAAATAAAGGGTGAAAATGAAGAGGCCAAAGGAGGGACAGCTTTTGAGATATTCATTTCCACTATTTCCCTTTTCCATTGGATGCAGTATATTGCAGATAATAGTCAAGAATAGACGCAAGCTCTTGTCTGCTACTTCTAAGGAAAATGACAGCCCACAAAGAGTTGAAATATGCTTCATTCTTCACCCTCAACTTGACCAAGAGCCTGAAAGGACTTACAGCTCTGCCCTTTTTACCCATGCCCCCATTTTCCCTCAATATTGTTGCCAAATATGCAGTCGAAATTAATAGCACTGCTTCACCTGCCACATGTCAAATTTAATTTTACTTTAAATCAGTCTTAATTATTCTAGTGAAGTTTATAGTTTTAATGGAAAGACATTGCTTGCTTAAACTATAACATTTATTACAAAGGGCCAAGGGAGATTTAAAGTCACATTGTCTTTCCAAAGCGGACATTTTTAACTAGATAGCATCACATCTCATGCCTTCTAAGAAGGTGAACTTTCTGAACCCCAGCTGTCCCAGACTCACCCAATGACCAAAAAGAAAAACAAAAAAACAAAACAACCCCACACAAATTAAAGACAAAGCCCAATGCCCAGTGCAGATTTCTCCATTTGCACCAGGGCGCTCGAGCACCAGTGTGGTGGGGATTAATCCTTGCCGTGAAATATTTTCGGGGAATGAAGAGAGAAGGGCAATTCCAGGAACGTGGTTCCTGTTTGATAGGCTGACAAATCAGGTCAGTGCCTAATACTGATCACCACGAAATGCTTCAGCTCTGAGGAAGATTTAATGGTGCTCACAGCACTGTAGCTGCCTCCATCTCCCATTGGTGCCACTCACTTACGTGCAGGTGAAACATAAAACTAAGGGCTATTAAAGAGCCCACACTTTTTCCAGGAAGGAGGGTGTTAGGTCTGCATTAGATCCTGGCACCAATCCAGAGCCTGTAATCACACCTTGCCAACTGTACCGAAAATTTCCCCTATGAGTTCCTTTGGCAACACCCCATTTTACAGAGCTAAGTCTGTGCAGAGTGACAGCAGCCTTTCAGTCCAGCTGCATTTCAGTCATAGGAAAAAAACCCCCTGGGCACAATTTATTAAGCACTTTGGAACATCTCTGGCAGTTTTGTTCAGTGGTTAGAACATAAGAAAGAGCATCAGTATTCAATATCTGGTTGTTTGATTATTACAATTAAGGTATTTAATTTTTTGCGTGCTCTGTTTTACCTGCCTGTGAAATAAGTAAATAGTATTCCTAAAAGAATATATATAGCTATCATTTATGATTTGCATAAATATTCCTAAATTCTCTCCAATTCCTTCCAAAGATAAGCTTCAGCTGAAGGTTTATACATGCATTGTTTCTTCTTTTTTCCTTTCTTTCTTCCTTCTGTGGGCTTCCACTCAGAAAACAGATGGTCTCTTCTCACTGACATTTTCTTACAGTTTTTAAATGATGCTGCAGTAGGGGAGAGCTGAAATGTTCAATCTAGAGCTGTTCAGTCTCAATCTAGGTTCATAATTAACAGTAGCTAAGTGAAGTTTAATAAGGGCAGCCCACCAACTTCGCTTTTTTTCCTGGTACTTTCACAGCCAGGCCATAATGAATGTGCAGATCATGGAGTTTCCCCTGACCGTGACTCCCTGGAATATTTAGTGTTTACCTTTTGTGATAATTAAAGGAAGGGAAATGAACCCTAAAGGAAGACGGAGTGACATCTAATATTCCTTAATATTCTCTTGTTTCTTTAAGTGATGGCTTTTGCCAAAGGAGGGCCTCCTTCTCTTATCATCAGCCAGGTCCTGACCCTGGGCCAGGGATCCTGGCTGTAACTTGACCCTGGGACCAGGTGTGTGCCTGCAGGTCACAAGGCTGACAAAAAAATATCAGCCCATGCTGCAAACAAGCCATTCCTGAGCACATTATTGCCTTTAACTCTTTCAAGCTCTGGATTGACTGCCCTGTGCTGTGGGACTTGCTGCCAATTTATCCCATACCTCTGCAAACATGTGGCACGCCAGGAAAACTGAGATAACCCTACATCTGTTTAGGTGTGAACCTACACAAACTGGACCTTTCATTTGTGAGAGTACCTTTGTTTTATCTGGTTGAAAATGGGGCTGAGAGAGTTTGTGACCCACAGAGCCATTTGCTTCCTTCCTCTGCTTTCACAAAGCTGTTGCTAAATCTCAGGGATTTTACAGGGATCGACTCTGGGATGGGTGAGCTGCTCCAGGATTTTGCAGCAGGTCAGGCTCTGGAGACTTTCAGGCACTGTCTCAGATGTGCCTCAGGAGAGAATTCAGCTTTAATGACCTCACTCAGCGCAGTGACTGCAGTGCTGGACAATTGGACATGCACTGTAAGTGGCCCTGAGGAAACTCCCAGATGCCCCTTACAGGACGGCAGGGTTTTTCTAAGCCTGGTCTAAAGTGTCTGCAGTCTAAGCATTTGGCTGCCCTAAATCCTCTATGATTTTGAGTATGGATTACTCACAGGTACTCCTTTCTCCAGCAAAAACCCACAATATATGTAATATATTCTTTTTATTTGCCTGCTGCTTTTCTTTTCTCTTTTTTCCCCAGCCTTCAGCATGTCCCCAGGTCATCCCTGCAAGCCTTTGTCCTCGGCTGAAATGTCTGGAGACTTTTATGGGGGGTTCCTGTCATCACATGCATCCCGGTGCATGGGCTTTTAGGCAGACTCCTCAAACTATGAATTAAAAAGCACAGGAACTGACAGCCCTGTGAACTACCTGTGAAAAATCATACCTGGGTTTATGGAGCTATTATGTCTTCAAGGACGTTCGGCAGCAATTCTTGAGGAGACAGCGTTACAGGGGGGAAAATAAAAGGCTTTTTCAACATCAGTATCTACTCTAGTCCTAGTACAAAATGAATGCCACTAAGTAATGAGTAGTCTTCATTGTTATGAGCATAGAGAGTGATCCAAAATCTATTAAATAGGGGAATTTCCAGTGATATCAGTGGTCTGTGGTTGGGGTCTTCAGATAGAAAATCTCATTGGTATCCCATTTGCATTGTAACAGTCTCATAACAATTTGTGCAGTAAAATCATTACCAAAAGCCATTAATAATATGAATACATGAGCAGTTCAGCTCTTTCCAAAGGGGCTTAGCCCCCCTTCGCTTCTAGAGTCATGCACAGTTAAAGAAATCAAACCTTTCCCTTTCCTTTTACTGATCATAGAAGTAAAAAAAAAAAAAAAAAGTAGCTAGGATTGAATGTTTTTTCTCTTCCTTCCCCCTTTTCCTTTTTGCTGCTGAAAAATAAAAATAAAAAATTGCCAAATCCATTTTAATGACACTTTATATAAACCATTTTTCCAGACTGAGATTGTGGACATCACTATGTTCCACCCCATCACAAACTTTTATGGCTGACTTATAAAGTCCCAGAGAAGATGTATAAAATTCATGCAGACCATGGATACCAGAAAACATATTTGGGAGCTTAGGCAGGGGTTCCTTGGAGACAGCTAATATGTAATTGAGCAGTTGCCCTCCAGTGTAGGGATATCAAAAGAAAGCAGATACCTGGTTGCTCAGGTAAAGCCCATTTCAAAAGTTAATTTTAAACAGATGGAATTTGGTGCTGTTGATTTATAGCCACATTCTCTCACCAGCACAATCAACAAAACACACTTAACCAGAAAGATGCTTGTGAGTCATGGAGATCCAAGACATAAAGCCAGTTTATCTCCCATCTGCCTTGTGGTATCTTCCCTCAAATTAAAATGATCATCCATACAACACACATTTAGAGTATACAAAGCTAAATTTACTTTCATGACCACATGTACCCTCCTGCAAACTCAAACCACACCAATCAGTTGTACTTCCCAGCTGTAATTCTTAGCAAATGAACAAAAACCCTACAGAAGTCCATTAAAGTGTTAATATAGTACTCTTTGTGCCAGTGCATCCTACTTTGTATGATTTAAATTGGTACAAGACCCTCATGGATTGGAAACACTGTATTATCCTTTTCATCCCATTTATCTCGCAAAGTGAATTTATTAATGCTCTCCGTACCAGGAAAATTCTCTATTTTTCATGTTTTTGGTTTTTTTTACCACTATTGATTTCTTTCAGGAGTGTAAGGGATGATGCATTGGAAACACTGGAAGACCAAAAGCTTTCATCTGCTACTCAGAACATCAGATAAACTAAGGCTCCAAGTTTGGAACGAAGATGATTGACTGGGAAATTATTTAATAATAACTTCTCCATGTGGAATTCTCTTTTAAAATGTATTGTATTCTGTGCATGCCTACACGTGTGCGAGTATATAAAAATAATAGGTCTGGCTGAAAACTCCTCTGCTTTGGCAGTTTTCAATCTTTCTGGGTTTGTTTCCCAATAGAAAGCCATTCTTTTCACTGAAAACACGAACAACAATGAATTTGTTTACATGTCAATGAGGGAGAAATCCTCCATGTGTTTTTTCTTGTCTCTTGCTTTACTCTTTTATTACCATGGTTATTAACTTTACCATCTGACATAGCACCAGAGCTTTAGCCCCTCACAGCACACCAAGGCAGGCATTGTCTCTGCCATAAACCTTGTCAGCTGAAGTCATCGAGTACTTGCTCCTGGCCATGTGTGCTCTCATGGCTCTGTTTGGATCAACATAGCAATGCCCCAGTCCTGTTTTGTGAAAGCAAATGAAGGATGTTTATCCTCACAGCTCTTGTTAATATTGAGCTTGCAGAGAGTGAGGGGAACTTCTGTCTTGGGCTGAGGTTCCCTTGCATGTCTTTGGGTTGGGGAGCATGGCACTGCTCGCCTAGGGATGCTGCCTTGGTGGGAAAAGGCTTAGTAGCTCCAGAGGTTCCTGGTCCAGCACTGCCTGACCTTCCCCTGAGGCAGACCATGCACATGTGTACGGATGGGCTGGGAAACATCTGCTAAAAATGGAGCAGGCTAATGAGCGAGGAGCTCCTCAGCAGGGCACTCTCCTTGCTCCCCTGGAGGTACCGAGGTGGGACTGTGAGATTTGGGGATCTGCTGAGTGTCTTTTTTGTGCACTGTCACGCATGGTGTTTCCAATCAGCCTCCGAGCGCCAAGAACCGCCGAGAGCAGCCAACCTCTCCGCCCTCCTGCGCAGCTCAGTAACTGCAGGCTTCCTCTTGGCAGGCATCTTCTGCACCCAAAATAATAAATAAATAAAAATAAAACCACTCTATAAGTGTCTGCCTGTCTCCCTCCCCTTTTATGAGAAAACAGAGTGGGGGGAAAATGTTGCAGGTGGAGTAAGAAGAAAAGCAAAGAAAAATCTGCTCAGACAGAGAGACAAAACAAGCAACTGCTTAAGGGATTTGGCAGCAAATGAAACTGCCCCCTTCCCCCTCCCCGTTTGGAGCCTGGTTCAGCATGTACTGGTGGTGGATCACAGTACCAGCCACACTGAGATACAGGCAGACACTTCTGTCTCACCAGCTGCTCTGACAATCCATTTTCATAAAGGAATGGGAGGGGAAGCAAATCTGCAAGATGGAGCTCCCGGTCACCGTGTGAAAGCTTCTCCCCGCACCGCCCCATGCTTCAGGTGTCGAGGCTGTCAGAGGAGTTTGACAGGAGCAAAGCGTGGCTTTCCCTAAACATACAGCAACTGCAGCCAGGATGCCTTCAGTGGCTACACACATCCGGGCTCGTACATTGCACACGATGCAATTTTGGAGATCCCTAATGAAAACCTGAGGTGCCGCATTATGATTGATGACTGGAACAGGCGTTCTTCCCACTGGGCAGTTAATGAGACAATCACTCCATGTTTGCTTAGGACAACACCATCTTAAGAAAATCAGCTCTGGCTACTTTAGGCATTAATAACATGTTGCTTTTTTTTTTTTTCTTTTCCCATGAGGTGTTAACCCTTTAAACCGGCCCCAGCTAGGGAAAAATCTGGGCAGTTAAGTTCTGTCAACTTGTCTGCCTACTTATATAATAAACTATTGCGTGACACAATGCATTTTTTTATGCAATTGAAGTGATTCATCCAGAAAAGATACATTTCAATGGAAGGGAATAAAAGTGATTCTTTACATTTCGTTTGTGCAAGTACCAAAGCTTGTGAGGCACTTTGGAGTCCATCTGGCTGAAATGTGCTATATATAAATGTAAGATTGTTATCACCAAAAACACATTCAGTATGGTGTTTCTCTCACATATTTTTTTGTTAATTTCAGTGAACCAGTTCTTTATAATGAATAATTTCCATTGGAAAGCTTTGTTTTCCCTGTAACATAAAGCTTTCTTGGTTTCAATCTCTTGTCTGGTTTTCATTAGCTTTGCAATGAATTAGCCAAGAGGGCTTTTCCTCTCAGTTAGGTTGGGAAAGTACCACTGGCATGTGTCTGATTTTTGTGGGAAAGTGCCTTTTCCCTCTTCATTATTTAAATTATTAATTTTGCTTGTATGCCACTACAGATTCTTGCAATCCCAACAACAAACCACACTCTTACATTTTCAGATGTGTCTGCCTTTGCTCCTACATATCCCCTACATGCTCATCACCATGGGATTCTTATCTCTCTGAATACAGCGTTTTAGATGTTGCAGCTATATAAATGTGTGTGTGTTTTGAGCTCTTAGAAAGCAAACAGTCATAAAGAGATTGGTTTTGAGCTCGTACCGTAGGAAATTACCTGATTCCTAAATTCCAAGCAAGCTTTTAGGAGGAAAACCCAAATATTCCTGTCAAGTTTTATAATCCTGTTCAAGAAGTAACCAAATCCTTTCCTTTGTAATATCAACTTCTTGCAAGGTCAGTTTTACTGGGGATTCATCAATAGAGTGGGGACATGTTTGGTTTGAATTTTTACCCCTCAACAGATCTGGACTCTCTTTTCACTGACATAGTCCACAGTGTTGGATCAGACAGAAACATATGAACAGTGTTACCCAACATCCTGAAATAGGCTGTGGCCCTGCAGGTGTATTCAGCAAAGTGGCTTTATGGCTCTGAGGTGACCTCCACACTGATTCACCAAACCTTGCTTTTTCTGCAGAACTGGAACTTGTGTTAAGCATAAAATGCCTGTCCCTACACACACCAGCAAAGCCAGGTGAACACTTGCCTATCATTGTGTTTCCCAAGGAACTACATGTTTAAACAACTCCCATCTTAGAGAGGAATCACTTTAATCAAAAGACCTGGTAAAGAAATTAAAACAAACATATACAAATAAAATTACATAATGCGCTGTGCCACATTTTACTTGCATATGAAATGTTTTTATAAACCCCTTTATGACCTCCCCACTTGTGACTTCTGGGTCTTGTTATTATTAACTGAGTGGAGGATAGATCTTACTCTATCCCAGATGCAGCTGCTTATGAATTCACCCTTTCATAAACTAAATAGTTTATGTATATGTATGTGTGTGCTTTTTCTCCTTTTTTTTGCAGTAGGCAGAAATCACACATAATATGATGCAGTTACATCACTCCTCTGGGCACCTTGCTTTGCACATCATTACTTCCAAAGGTTGACACAGCCCTCACAGACAGCAGTGGCAAGTTATCAGACTTGGGAATAAAAATCTTCTTCTGTATGGAAAACACTGCTGTTGTAGAGCTGGAGCTGGACCCTGACTAGAAAACAGGCTGTGTTCCTGCTTCAAACACTCCTACAGCTCTTAAATGGCCAGCATCATAAAACCCACCATGAATTATTGCCTTCCATCCAGCTCAGTATTTTCATCTGCAAACTTTTATTACATTGTTCAGCACAGGCATGAAATAGTGGGGAGATTACCCAGCTGCACAATGCACCCTCTTGTCCCCATCTGCACCAAAGCTGCTGCTGACCATACACAGACAGTGACCCCTGAGTGTTCTGCCACTCCAAAACCACAGGAATGCCACAGGTGGTGCACTGGTGACAATGGTGCTTCCAGGGGGCTGTCAGAGCAGTGCTTACCTGGACTTACCTCTGCATTTATATTCTCAAGGACCTGGAGGCAAAGTGAGGGCACCGGGAGCACTACCATGATTGGTTATTGGTCTCTCAGTGCATAGTTTGGAGATTTGCACCTGTATTTAACCATGGATAAAGGAAATATCGAGCTCATTTTCTAGTACTTGCAAGCCTGGTGATGTCTTTATACAAGACCAGATTTCAAGACAAAAGCATTGCTACAAAGTAAGACATAGAAATTACCTTGAAGACAGTTTTCTGTGGCTCATGTAGGAAAGCAGCAATAAAGAACAGAACAGAAGGAAAAATATGCATAGAAAGAATCACAAAGGAACAATAAAAATAGAAAATTGACCTGTCTTGGTTCAGAAAGATTTAACTTGACTTTTAAGCCTATCTGAGCCCACTGACACATTTTTTTTCCTCCATCTCAGCCAAGGCCTGATACTGTGCAATATGTGGCACTCAGCTGAAAACTGAAGAGGATCTAGACCTATGAATTAGAGTTAAATTTAGCCAAAAAAAAAGTACAGGATCCTCTCCCAGTTCTATCCTGAAGCCATTTTGTAGGGTCTGTTCTAATTGCTGTTCTAGTATGAAGCTGCAACTAGTTATTATATTAAATGAGGTATCTGAATTTCATAAAATTAAAGATTTGGTTTTTATTTTGATGTCAATGCATTGAAGGGCTAAATCACAGAATCATAGAATGGTTTGGGTTAGAAAGGACTTTAAAGCCCATCTTGTTCCAACCCCTGCTATGGGCAGTGACACCTTTCAAGCCCTGTCCAACCTGGCCTTGAACATTTCCAGGGATAGGGCATCCACAGTTTCTCTGAGCAGCCTGGGCCAGGCCCTCACCACCCTCACAGTAAAGAATTTCTCCCTTATATACAATCTAAATCTACCCTATTTCAGTGTCACATTTTTCAGGCCTTCACAATATTTCAAATGTATCTGACGTTCACCCACATTATCTGGCTACTTTCTCAATGTTTCAGTGAGAAGGGAATCAATGGATGAAATCTATTTTGCCATGTGTGGTAGTCCCTTTGGGCAACCATTTGTACATTTGGATGTTGGTAAATGATGGAAAGTTCAGTATCCATGGGAAGGTCATTTGAAAGTCTCAGAAAACAATTTTATATGCAAGAAACAAAAACATGATCCATTTCCCATTTCAATGGGTTTCTTTTCACTACTACAATGACCCATGAGTTTGGGGTTTGTAAAGCTTATTCTCTGTCATACAAAGGCCATTTTTAGTGCAGTTTGAAGGCTACAGGAAGGGTTAACCTCTTAGCTGCCCTCCCACGCTGTGTTTTGATCGGTGCCCCAAGCTACAGGACAGATATCTCTTTGTTTTTCGTCTTTAATATCCAATTCCCAATTCACTTGTGTAGATGATGGGACTCTACAAAACTCCTTTTGTCTGAAGTAAGAGATGCAGCACTTACTCCACAACTGACTTTTAATACTTGACTTTTTTCTTTCTACTTCAGAAAGCACCTGCTTGAGTAGCTTGATGACTAAAGAGCCTTTCAACCTCCCTGCCACCATTTTAAGATCTGATCTACTTCATAAGAGACTGAACACCATTGTGGCTGCTATTAGAGCTGCATACGTGAAAAGAAATGGATGGTGTTGATGCAATTGTTAGTGGGTAAGTGGATGCCAGGAACTACTGCAATAGTTGACAAAGCTATTGGGAAGTCTGAAACTTGAGGCTGAGACCATGGAGCGTTATCCAAAGTCAGGGGAAGGTGGAATGTTCGTTTTTATAACTAATGGGCTCTGTATTGCATCCTGGAAGAGCCTAGGAATAGAAGATTATGTTATCCCTATGGTTGTTTTGTTTTTAAATTTATTTTTCCCTTCATGCTAGAGATGGTGCACAGGGGTAAAATGATGGCACAGAAGACTGAGCAGGCTGGAGACAAGGTTGTACCAGCTTTACAAAAGCTGATGGTGAAGATGCTGATTTAAAGCTATACCAAACATCAGCAAAGAGAAGCATCAAATCAACCTGGATGCTGGGGCACCAAAGAGACTGAAATTTCCACTTGTCTGAGACTGCATTGAACATTGGACACACCTGAGGTGATGCTATTCTGTCTTTTTATGACTCATATGCAGGAAAGACACAAATGGTGTCAATTCCAGACACTGTGGTTCAGACATTTGATGAAACAGAAACCAAGCATAGGGAATCAAACATTAATTTATAAGTTCAGAAGTGAAAATAAGGTCTTTGTTCTTCCTTCTTGTTCACAACATCTAAAGCCTTGAGGAATAAACACTTCCATAGTCAACTTGTTTATAACCTTAGGGTAGATTATGTTTATTT
The DNA here is from genome assembly GCA_013399835.1 of Leptocoma aspasia. Taxonomy (NCBI): domain Eukaryota; kingdom Metazoa; phylum Chordata; class Aves; order Passeriformes; family Nectariniidae; genus Leptocoma; species Leptocoma aspasia. Next base: position 830,843 of record VXAX01000697.1, read on the forward strand.
GTTGCATGTGTAAATCTCATGGTTATAGCAAGAAATAAAAAGAAAGAAAGAAATCAGAGTTGATTACAGCCAGTGGTGATGTGACTGTGAAACAATAGAGGTATTGTGAGGGAAATCTCACAGCAGCCCAGAAACATACAGGAAAGAAAATTTTAAAAAAAGGAAAAAAAAAGTAAGGAAAAAAAAAAAAGAAAGGGAAAAGACAAAGAGTCAGAGGGAATGAGTGATTTCTTATGCAAACATATTAACCATGTTGCCTGAAGTCTGCATTGCGTAACTGAGGAAAGAGATTTTTCAGTGCAAAATGCTCCATGGTCATTTGGCTTTTTTTTGTTGGGTGGATGTTCTTTAGCAGGGAAAAAATGCATAAAGCAGTTCTTCCAGTAACCTCTGACTCTTTCTCGCCATGTCTCTCTCTTGCTTTCACTCTTGTTCTGTTTTTATTTATTCCCTGCAAATACAATGGAGAATAAAAATGTGGTAGGACCTGCTGGCGGCAACTATGGCCTCCGGATCCAAGCTGACAAAAATGTCAAGAAACTGACAGTAAAATATGCGAATAAAATCCCTGTGAACGAGAACAAAACTCAGGCTCACACCACCACTCTCTACATTGTGGCTTTTGAGAGCATTTCTATCAGTAGCTATGACTTTCTCCTTAAAAATTCACACACATATATACATTTATCATATGTATTGTCTTCTGAAGTCTTTTGTCAAAACCTCACAGGAGGGAAACGGCGCACAGGAAGACGGGAAGCAAGACGTGCAGGGCAGGGAGCTCAGGGAAGAGCTGACATTCCATGGAGAGACAGAACTGCATGCTGAGCACCAGACATATGGATCCTGTATGAAGCTGCAAGACAGACAGACTTCTGCTGCTCCCTTCTGTGATCATAAGATGAGGGAAACGCACAAGCAGTGTCTAGGAAAGGCAGCTCCAAGGAGCACTCAACCATCCACAAGCCTGTGTTCTTTACCGAAGCTGATGGGGAACAGATCTTTTCTTTGAGGAGATGATCACCTTTGGGTGGATCTTGGAGCAAAGATGGATTTAAGGGACTGGGATGGCTCAGTCTGGAGAAGAAGTGACTTAAATATGGCCTGAATGTGGTCTTCCAATACATAAGAACAATCGGAGAGAGACAAACAACAAAAGGCTTATCTTGTTTTCACTAGAGATAGAAAAAGAAATAATAGGCTTGAATTGCTCTGTAGAAGATTTAGGTTGGGAAAATAAATTTATTATCATTAAGATATTTCAAACACTAGAGCTAATTGCTGTGCAGATTCTAAGCTTTTTATAAACATCTGCACAAATATTTTCCTGGAGGATACAGGCCTAGTTATTCCTGGCTGACACAGGGTCACATATCCTTGAGTGTCTTTTCAGTTCTCCTTTCTATGCTCTTGCTGTGGAGAATCAAGTAACTAGGCAGAAGGATTTTATATTTCTAATAATGGATGAGAGAAAGCTCAGGCCATGAAGAGCTGGAGATCTGGAAGGCATGGATTCCTTTCTTGACTCTCAAAAGTGTCCCCATGGCTTTTGGGGAGCTGACTCACCTTCTCCACATACAGACACACGCACACAAACGTGTGGGGACTGGCTTTTCTGCTTGGGGAATGAGGGAGCTCAGGATGGAAACACTCTCCTGTGCAGAGCCCTGACATGAAATGTGTATGGCACTTATGTTGTACTTTAGAGCTGTTTTGAGACCTAAGGCAAAGTGAAGTGGTGTTAAGTCTTTAGCTGGAAATTTTCTTCAGGAGAAAGTTTCACGCTGCTATCTTGGAGATGTGCAAATATTCACTGAGGGGGTGTCATAGAAAGGTCTATAAATAATCAAATATGAGCCCCCACATGAATTATGCATGGGATACTTAGAGAAAACGTGAATGTCTTGCACTAGAAGAAATCAGATCAGTGCCACTGAAATCACATTGCTATTTCTATGAGGTATTAACTGAAAGCTAGAAGACCTTGTTTTTAAAACTGGCTACAACAGGTGCTTGCAGGTCTGTTCAGACAAAAATCATGGCTTTGTGGAGGCAAATATTAAGAAGTCTCTAAAATGTGTTAATTTATTATGAATAGAAAGCAGTTCAATGTTACTTTTTAAGAAAAACAGTCACAATACAACATTCATTAGCCCCTAAGTGAGGCAGGGGCTTGTCAGTCAATTAGATTTTTGACCCTAAATCTTGTAGGCTCTTCTGTAAATTCTGTATCCTGCACCTGGAGGTGAGAGGTACAATATCAGCACACTGTTTTACTTATTATTCATTATATCAAACTGCATTGCTATTAGCAGTAATAGTGCATTTGCTCTCATGAAGAAAGAGCAAAATGAACAGTTTTATTATAGAACGTTTCACTCATAGACTAATCTGAGCAGAGCCCTACTGGTAACAAAATAAAAATAATTAATTTATGAAAGTCCTTAAGTTGTACTTTATTTTCAGTTTGGTTCAAAGATGTCTTGTGAAGGCAAGACTTCTCTAAAAGTCTTTCCAAACAGCCATTCCCTTCTCTAGTAATGATGCTTTTACATCTGATCTTAAATATTCCACTGCATAGTTGTGCCTGCAGATTACATTTACTCTCTTCTCTGACTGCAAATTGTCAGAATGACTTGTCCCACCGACCAGCAGGTAAATAGTCCAAAAGATGAAAATTCTTATTGATAAAATTAAGGACAATATTATTCCAATCTTCCCATCCTTGTCCAAAGATGGGACCTTTACTACAAATTCTTGGAGAGGGGTCAAAAGGTGAAAATGGTCAAATATATGGAATGCCATGTTTATCATATTTCAATATCAACTAATCAGGACTAGTTATCACTCACTGACACCAGGGAAAATGAAGAATAATTCCATCAATGTCAATCCCATTACAACATCATAAAATTGGCATAAATTGGGGGAAAACTGGGCCTACTACACTGAGGTTCTTTCATCTCCTCTGCATGTTCCCTAATTTGTCATTACTGGAATAGTTGCTATAACTATCCTGGTGAAAATATAAGAGAGACTTGCATGACCCATAAACTCAATGAACCATTAAATAGGTGACAATAATCTTGATAGAAGTTTGGAATATTTAATTAGCACAAAAATGCACTTAGTGAGTGAGTTCAATTGCTGTCATGGGTACTCCTCAAAATAATAGCTAAAGATTTTATGTGTCCATGAAATGCCTTAGAAGACATTTAAGAAAAGAAACAGACAATATTTCATGTATTAATTGAGGATCAGATACATCTGTAAGTGTCCAGTAATAAACATTTCCAAGGAAAGTTAACCTAGGTCTCCTGGAATCCCAAAGGTGACTTCATTACACATGAAGTTAAATAATTCATTGGCAAGTTTTCAGTTGCAGGAGCATATAAAAACACAACTGAAGAGCAAATATTTTACCTTTTCAACAAACCAGGGTCTGCCTAATAGCATAAGATTTTGAAAAGAATAAAAGAAAAAAACTCGCTGGGGATGATACAGTATTTCCCATTTTAGGAATCTTCTTCCCACTTGAAACTGCCTAACAGAAGGTCTCTGTTCATACAAACTCAGTACTCCTTATAATTTTCTGTAGCAGGGAGCTGTTTATATACATATTTTCTTCCCATGTGGCATTGCCTCCTTCATTGGTTATGATTGTAAAGACTCGTGTACCTCTAGATTAAGGAGTATAGAGTAGAAGCGTGTTTATAATAGCTCTCTCTTTGGCACTTGTGCTGCCACTCCTGAAATATCACATCCAGATTTTGGCATCCACAGCTGAGGTTGTGTCTGCATTAAGAACTAGTTCACAGCAATCAGAGAGGATCTGTGCAGGATCTGTACAGTGAAAAACAAATGCAGAGCACCTGATGTCCCCTCAACAGTTGGGGTCCTTTGGGGTTGGAGCACTGGTTTTTTATCCAAAAAGATAATTCCATTTGGGCCCACCCAAGATAGCTCACAGTATAAACCAAAGCACCATAAGTGAGGACAATCACGAGATTTCCTTTGAAAATATTCTCCTGATCTGAACAAAACCAGGTGCATAGATGCACCCTGAAAGTGCTGAAAAAAAAATGGGGGGTGATGATGGATTAGAAAACGGCCCATGAATAAACAGAGGATTGAAAAATGTTTTTGAGACAGAGCCTCTGAAGGAGCTGCTGGAGACAAGATAAAGCATTGACTTGATCTCAGTCAAAAGTGAGTGGGTGTAAGTACTTTGTCAAGTACTGAATACTGCTACTTTGGCTGGAGAGTGAAGATAGACAAATTTAGACCAGAAACATGATACGTGTATGTGTGTATATATATACACACACGTATATGGTATGAAAGTATATATGTCTATAGGCTTTTGCAATGAAGTTAAAATTTAAAGTAGAATAATCACTTTTGCTCTGGTTGTAGCTTTCACTGCCTATTACTAAATGAAGTTTTCAGATTAAAATAATCTCTCCCCCATTCCTCTTCCATGTTAACCCTAACATTGCCTCGGCTATTGGACTTGAAGCAAGGAAAGAATTCAAGGAAATTTTATGATCTCTAGCATGCAGGCTAGCAGAGGAGAGAACTGCAAAAGGTCTTTTTGCTGTTAACTTCCATGAATCTGTCATTCAGAGGCTGCAGGCTGAAAGCTGATACCCCATACATTGCAGTGACCGTTCTAGGGCATCTCTACTAACAGATGTTTCTATTCTTGTCCAAACACCTTCCTTCAAAGTTCTGTTCTTGCTGTGACCTTCATACCAGGACTTGTTATCTTTCTGGCAATGTTTCCAGAGGAGTTTCATGGACCAAAGCTGCTATAATAATTTGGATATAGGTCAGATAAAATATTCATAGATGTTTGCCTGCTTGTCAGTGCTAGAACACGGTTGAACTTCTTGATGATTTGTCACCTCTATTGTTGCAACAGATAAAACATCTGGGCAAATTTTCTTATTTCCTCCATGTCCTTAAAACTGTGTTTATTGTAGAAACTCAAAGTAATTTCTGCCAAAGACATCAGTGTAAAGAGAGGCTTCTACTGATCACTTACCTTAACTCATCATTTTAACATATTTTCTTGTTTCCTTTGGACCACCTGAGAGCTTTTTCTCTCCTTTTTATCCTGTGCTTCCTGTCAGTGTGCAACAGTCATCCTGCAGCTTTGCTGGACATTTGGTGGTCCAGATCCTCATGTCACTGCCCGACCTGTGGGTGTTCTTATCTTTGGAAATAAATTAGATACCATGCTAATACATATGTCATCTTCCACATGGAGTTAGGGAGGTCTCCTCTCATTGTGTCACAGTGAGCAGGAAAGGTCTGTGTCCTGGGGCATCTCTTGTGTGACACAATGAGGTCTCCACTATGACCAGTGGGTAGCAAAGTGGCTTTCAAAGATTGGTGATTTCCATCTGGTTATTTGACTCTGTTGAGATTTGAGCTACCAAGCATTCATGTTGATGTAATCAGACTTCATTTTGCTAGGGTATTCTCAGATTTTCATGGGTATTTGGATAAACTGGAAGAAGGATCAGAAAAAAAACTTACTTTAACTTAGACCAATAACATATTGCTAAGAGAAACAGGAGTCTTTTATTCAAGCCAGTAGCACTCACATTGATGATCTATTCATCAGAACTTACTTTGGTTCAAGGGAATAAAAAATGCTTAACTGTACTGCCAAGAGGGCACAGCATAGCAGACCTAATCGCAGCTTTTCATCATGACTATAAAATTTTGGGGCTAGATTCCGCTTCTTAGAGTCATGCTCTTCTACAAACCTTCAGAAGACATCTACACATGTCCTAAAATAAGCATTTTAGGAAAGAGGGGTTGAATGGGTAACCCTGAAGTGATCTTGAACTTCTTCTAATGGCCATGAGATCTCAGGAAAGAAACAGCCACACTTTATTTTCAAACCGGGAACTGCAGCTGTGGGAACAAACAGCATGTAATAAACACTTGAATCAAAGTTTGTGGGAGTTTTGTTATGGACTTTGAAGTAAGCAAGTCTGAGGCCTTTACTATGGAAGCTGTGATTCTGTTTGTGGTTTTTTAGGGGCTAAAATATCCCACGGTCAGCTTGAGACTAAGGATTTCATTTTTGGTCTTAAAAAGAAAGGCATGAAGAAGAATTCCATATTGTTGTGCAGTCTGGCTTTTATTTTGAAGGGCATTTCTTAAAAAAAAATAGTGCAACTCGTGTGAAGAGTGTTGTGTTTAGGGAAAAAAAAAGTTCAAAAAATACCACGCATGATTGATCTCAAGGCTGCTTGCCGATCCAAAGACAACACAGCGCGGCAGTCAAATATACATTTTATGGGCTTTTGTCTGTTTTGCAATAACAGTGGAAAGCATTCTTTAATTAAAATTTAAAACCGTAACTGATTAATTTTCTGTGTAAACAATCCCTGTAAACATGGAAAGTCAGCATTTTAAGGGCAGAGCGGTATAAATTTTGCTTCCTCTCCCGGGTGCTCAAGGGAGAGATGGCAAGAAGGGAGGGGGAGAGCAGGAAGAGACCCAGGAGGGGGAAAAGTTCAAGGCCTTGGTGTTCTGTACTCAGCGTACACCAGCTGCAGGATCTCGCCTGCTGCCCATTTCTCTGTGCAGGAATGTTGGCATAGGCTCCCCACTCTCGCTGGGCTATGATTTATTCTCCCTCAGATGCTCGAGGCTGATTTCCAGAGCACCCATTCATTCCCCCCACGACATGATGCTGCAGTGCTGAGTCGTGCAGAGGGATGCACTGCTCCTGGAAAAGAGGGAGAGTGCTCTTAGCATATTGCCTGCAGCTATTTCCACTTCTAATGGCATCTGTGGTTAAAAAAGTTCAGTTGTAGCTCCTTTCTTGGCTCTCTTGGCTTTCACTGGAATTTTGTGATTATCTTCTGTCAGGCATTCATGGAAAGCTTGACAAATGTTCAAGTCTAGGTCCTCAGAAGGGCTTTTTAGTGGGATTTAGGTAGCCACAACATAAGAACTTTGTTTAAGTTTCTAAAGTCTTGTGGGCAAGGTCAACCTTATTGATCTCTGGGTGAGGAAAGCAGCAACAGACAGCTGAAGTCTGGGTTCTTCCACTGGGACTGCAGGATAATGTGTTTATCCTTCAGGAAAAGATCTTGACAGGCAGCATCAGTGGAAAGGCTTCCATCAACAAAAGAAGTGATAGATCTGACACTCAGGATCCACTTTACCACCTTCACAAACTATGATAATCCTTCATGCAAACAGGTTTTAGCCATATCTGTGTCCAGTGGCTTCAATGGGTCTCCTTTGGAGTAAGATACCACTCCAGGGTAAAAACTGGAACAGTGAGACTATGTCAGTGTTTCAGCTTTTTGTTCATTACCTTTTTCTTTAGAAAATAAAAGAAAAACATAGCACAGGTGTGAGTAATTTATCTGTTCTTTTCCTCAGCTCTTGTTAAATGGGAGAACTTTCAATTCCATGATTCAAAAGGGTCAAGTGAAAGCTCTGTGGGTGAGAAGAGTGGCAGCCCCTTTGTCTTTAGCAGAAGCGTCTTCACATCTATTGTAATCCAAATGCCTAAGGAAATTAATATTGAACTGTTATAAATGCTCCTGCTGTTGCTACTCCTTTGCCTGTGGACTTGGAGGAATTTTATCGATGATTTCGGATTATGTTGCTCTCTGAATAAAAACAAAAAAAATTGAGATTCAAACCAAGCACAGCTCTGATCTGACTGGAAGGCTTTGCTGGCACATGAGAGTTATTTCTTGTAACACGAGCCTTTGCCACCTTGGCCATCCCAGCTGCCTTGCCTTAGCTGAATGTGCAACTGATTTTTCCTCACACTTCTTTATTCTTTTTCGTTTTGCAGAAACCAAAATGCAATATTCCTCCCCAATAACACTCTTTCCTGCTTCTTTCCAAGCAAGCATCCCCAAGAGACAAATTCCTCCGGAGGTCCAGCGCTGTGAAACATGCACAAGGATGTCTCCCACTGCTACAATCTTGGAGAGAATCCTGCCATCTCACACAGCCCCTGCAGCTATTTGGTGAAACGGATCCAGCTAAAGTTAATGGTAAAACATCTGCTGGAGTTTTACCCAGGAACTTTAATGGAGCCAGGATGTCAGCCACTGAATTTTGGCACTCTGCAGCAGACAAATATTGTGATCTGAGATTCTCAAGACAGCTGGCCTCCAACCTTCCTGTCTGCACACTAGAAACAATTTCAGAGTTTATCAGTTCTGTATCATAATCAGTTCACTCAGCCATAAAACCTGTTGGTCTCCTTACTTAACTATTTACCTACCTACTTACCCACTAAAATGGCCATTAACTCTCTTATTCCAGCCAGTTATATTCTTACTAATACGAGACTGAGTTTAGAGGAAGGACACTTCATGACTTCAAGTATTTTCCACCAAATAATTTGTCCCTAGCACTTCTAAATCTTCTTTCCTTTACCACTGTTGAAAAAGGACCAAGTGAAGCTCAGGAGACATATGTAGAAATTACTTTTGTTAGCAGGGAATGTAGATTATACTGGAAGTGTTCTAACAGTTTAGCTAAGTGTGGACACTGATGTGTCAGAGTGCTCTACTGACAGCTTCTTTTCCTCATCTTCACACTCCTGGCACTCAGAAAAAAAATGAAAGAAGAGCACACAGTCCAGCACAGTTTGGAAAATTTTGGAAAATCCAAGGCAGAAATGGTGTAGCTCCCAAGATTTGGCTCCTCTGGGCTGAAAGCCTTTACTGTAGTTGTTGCACAGGCTGTTTGTTGAGGAGGAGATGATTAAACAGGACACTCTATTCAGAGCTCATGGTCACTTAGAAGATCTTGGAAGCATTCCTGGAGAAGGACACAGCCAACTGAAGCCCAAGCCTCGCCTTGCAAAGCCATCCCCATCGCACACAAAAGCGCCAGGAGCTGTTCCCATTCCATATTCAATTCAGCATAAGTACTCTTTTAAATGTTAGTGAAAGGGAATATCAGCCAGCCACTAAAAAGCACAATTACGTTATAGTTTTGAACTAAAGAGCCAATCTTCCTGCATTGAAACGAAACCTGAAAGGCACAAGCGAGGGGCTAAGGGGAGGAGGGACCAGGAAAAAGTGGGGGGACACAGGCGAGGGACGGGGCTGAGAGGAGAAAAAGCCTTGAGAAGCTCCGGCGTTTGCTCGAGAGCCCTTATGCCTCTGAATGGTGCTATTTCTCTCACGCTACAGAGCCACAAAGTTGTTTCCACCCCCACCCCTCCTTCCTCTGGCAATGCGAACAAGATCATAAACGTCAGATGCAGTCTTGTCGCTTTAATGGTCTCATGGCTATGAATAAAAATGGCGCGGTAACAGATTTGTTAATTGACTTTATGTGCAACTGGCATACATTAGGCAGCTCCGTTAGCACCGCTCACAAAGCTGGATGTGTTGCTGCTCGCTCCCACCGCCATCGAATTAAACTTTTAACAGTTGAGAGACCAGAGGGTTAAGCCTAGGAGGCTGGAGTGATATTTTCACTGCCTTTGATGACACACTAAAATACAGAACGTCTCATTTTGCAGCAGAACATTGAGTCTGCGAAGCCGATGTACATGTGGTTACTATTTGCAGAATTTGGCATTTTCTATGAATAGCATAAAACAGGCAGTGGATCAGCTGTCATGTTTTGACAGGGTTGTCCTTTTTTTCCGAATGCCATTCTTTCTTTTTTTTTTTCCTTTCTTTCTTTTTCCCTTCATTTTTTTTTCCCTCCCCTTTATGCCATAAATCCACATTTATTCCTTTTTTCCACAGTGGTCTATAAGCTGGTGAATATTATATTAAAAGGATAGTCTGACCATGCATCCAAAGGTACAAGAAACCTTCTATCATGACAGATTGTGAACTCCCGGATGAGAAGAGAAGGGAATAATGTTTGTGCATATGGACCAGTATATGGGATTTGATCAGACATCAAGATTTTAAATGCAGATTGCACAAACATCCATCAGGACTCATGTACACCTGAAAATCATCACGCCATGAGGCAGGTTTGAGATGTGCCCTTGGGATCTGTGCTTGAATCCTATGAGTCTTTGATCTCCACAGGGCAAATGGACTCGATTTGTCCTTTCCTTGAGATCAAGAATGCAAGACTAATTTTGAGACACATATCTGTAATGTCTTATAGCAAATATTTGAATATCCTGGTTTTGATACATGATTTTCAAAATGATGAGATATTTTATCCCACGGCACTACGGTATCTGTTAAGAGGAAAAACAAAAACCACCACCAAATCTTATCTCGAAAAGAAATTAATATCAACACATTTATGCAGTGCCAAAGTCTCAGTCTGACCCTTCCAACCCTTGGATCCATAAAGGCATAGACAGACAATTTAAATTTCTTAGCTTAGTGTATTTTGGAAGAGTGGACGTGAAGAATGGGTCCCTCAGGAAGAAGCTCACAGACCACAGCTCCTCTCCTTGCTCCTTGTGTAGGGGTGGGAGGGGTGGCCAGGTCATGGTCTGTGCACACACTGGCTTGGAGAGCTCTTCACTCCCCAGCACTTTTGGTGTGCTTTTGTCCCCTGCTGCACATCCACAGAAGAGTGGGCAGGCTTTGCCAGCAGCCATGACATTTCAGGGGACAGGCCAGCCGGCGAGCAAGGGCTCCAGGAGAGCCAGGGAAGAAGTAGATCTAAACAACAGAGTTATTGCCCAAACTCTAAGCTCTCTCTCTCTCTCTCTCCCATCTGTTCGCCCTCACCTCCTAGGCATCTCCTTCACCTTCACGCACCACAGAGGTTGGCTTGGCTCATTCTCTCCTGAACACATTCCTATTTTGGAATGCCAGACTCAGGCATTTAATATGGTTATTGGCACTCTACCTCACATCCAGAGATGAAGATTCCTGTCTACTGATATTTTCCTTTTTCTTTATCACATTCTTCAATTAAATTAAATTTTAGATTAAATTTCCCAGCATTCAGAAGCAAACAGGAGAATTACTCTTCTGTTTTGTTAGTCAATTACCATACCAGCTTTTTTTCGTGGATGGGGTGGTTAATATTCTATAAACAATGGATTGACCAGAATCTGCTGCCCTCACCTCTGCTGCTTCCCTTAAAAACTTCTGATAATAGTTTCTCACGTTTGTTCTAAGAAGCAAAATTACTAAAGGAGGTAGAAATGCCAAAATAAATAGTTTAATATGAAATTGTATTTCTTTGTGGTAACTTTGAAAGCAAGACCCTTCCATATCAAGGCCAGAGGCACCTTTATTCTTGAAAACCATTGTGTGAGATGTCTGAAACTGGGAGGACTGTGCCTGTTAGAGGGGTTTTGTTCCAACCCACCATTTTGCCCACAGATTTTTGATGCTTGCTGGACACATTTCTTTCTCTTTTAAATTTTCTAGATAGCCTGTCTTGACAAAAGCATATTTCAGGTCAGACATAGGCTGATCATGGAAGCTTTTAAACTCTCTTGCTGACCTGGAATTAGTAGATTCATGCAACTTTCCACCAAACCCAGTACACCATAAAATAAGTGTTTTACGCTACAGTGGTATTGCTGGCAATGCATAAAATAAATGTCCTGTATGTGCAACGCCATAACTTCAGTCTAAAACACTATATACAGATTTAATAGATGGATAGATATTGCTTTGGTTGTGCAGGGCCTAACACTGCAAGTTGTGTATTTGGTTTTTTTAATGCATTATTTGGCTGAACACGTTTAGTGACAGGGAACAGACAAGAGATCTACACAAATACACAAGCAAACATCCACAGCCCCATGACATCCCCTAGCTTTGTAACAGCAGAGGTCACAGAACTTACTTTTTATCACCCATTCATTCACTCATTCATTCATCCTTCAAATCTCTCTTTAATTAATTTTTGTCTCAGTATCTTGATCTTTGTGTCTTAACATTTTAATAATGAAAAATGAGTGTAAATCACAACTAGCTTTAAGCAACAAAAGGCAATGGGCCCTTGGCAATGGACAAGTGGAATATATAAGGAAATTGTATTAATTTCAGGTGAGATGTACCAAAATGTTGTTTAGGGAAGCAGAGAAAATAAATTATTTACTAGGGAATAAAACTAGTATCAGCCAAAGGGGACATCCATGCTTTGATTCTGAGCATAACTTTGCTTCTGAATGAGGTATTGCACCTCCAGAAATTACTTTTCTGAAAGAATTCAGCTGTTCACTGTTCTTTGTTAATGTACATACCTGGAGGTAGGTTGTATGCACAAGCAGCAGGTAACTCAGCTGTCACACTTCCAACCATCACCCCCCTAGAGCAAGTTTCCCCCTTTCCCAAGTTTGGCCAGCCCTTGCAGATACTCTATTTTACATAGCCACAAATTTTTCAGCATAATTATTTTGCATGTGTAGCATTCAATATGTTACCAGGCAAAATGTGTATCAGTATTGACTCAGTAACACAACCTGCAGTGGGTCAAGGTAGAAAATTGAATAAATCTTTCATAACTCTCTTACTCAGCAGTTACACCAGTGCTCTGTGGGTCCATTGACCAGGAAACACAAGTCACTGTGTGGGGATGGTTTCCTTCCTTCTTTCCTCAATAGATAGAAAAAGATATTTGGGTAATTGTAGTTTTATTGGAATTGAATGCCTTTGGAAGAGGAAATGGTTCTTATTTCAGTATGTCTAACAGTGTTGTGATGTTCTTTCCAGAATGAAATACTTGGAAGTTAGTGGCTTCTTTGAAAGTGTCATTGATTTTGAAACTTTTCTCTTACATTTTATGACATAATTTTGATTGTACAATTTTCAAATCTGAGAAGATAGTACAATATTTTCATTTTCTCAATAGTTTTCACTTGAACCTGAGTGTATTTTCCCATATTACAATAACAAAAAACCCCAAAACCCAACCAAAACCCAAACATGGAAAATATCCAACATTAAGGTTTTAATGAGGATCCAATGGAAATAAATTTCAGATCCTTCAAAAAAAGAAAATTTGATTTTCCACTTTACCACAAACCTATGTGTGCCAGAAATCAAATGCTAGAAGCATCACTATTTTCAGTCTTTGATCTTAACATACAGCTCAGAGAAAGGCCAAACCAAGAGAAGGTTTTTTTCTACTATACTGAGCCTGCTTTGTTAGATGAAACTGTGGGTTGGCTTCCTTCTTCAGCTGGAATTGGCCTTCCAAACATAGCTGGATTACTAGAATTAAATCAGAGGAACGCTGAAAGCTAACTGGGCGATGGGAAGAGGAGGTCCCCATGTGTCCTCTATTTCATACAAATAAGAGTTGGATTGTCTTTTTTATTGTTCCAGTGAGGAAAGGACATTTGCAGGAGGCTGGCTGTGAGGCAAGAGAGGGAGGGATTGCCTTTCATCCCACATGGAGATTCTCCTGCCCTGATCCGAATTTGGGTGGATTACTCAGTGTCCCTTTCCTGCATATTAAAGTTCTGTTTTCTGTTCCTGCTCAATATTACAAAGATCATTGCCCTTTCCTGTCCACAAACACACACAAAAAAGGCGTCTTTTTCATTATTATTTCCTTTCTTTTCTTTTCCTGATTCAGCTGTGGGTCCAGCTGGGGAAGGAGTGGGAAAAGGCATGAGGTGGGAGGAGTGGGATGAACTGGAGGGAGAGGAAGGGAGCGTTTGTGCGTGGGGGGACGTGGTGTCCTCCGGGGAGGCAGTTCCTGTCAGGGAGATTACAATGGTTGTCATCTGTGTGATCAAAAAGGAGGGAAACACTGCGGAAGGGATGAGTCTCCACAGCTGTGAAGGGCTGTTAATAACATCACCATGCAAAGCCACACCACCCTCACCAGTGCTGCTCTCCACGGGATGAGAGCAGCAAAGTCCCTGCAGAAATTGGCACAAAGCAGCTGCCCCCAGCCCAGGCACTGTGGGCACGAGGGCTGCCCGGGCCAAAACGCAGACACGAGACACATGCCACCCTCTCCCAGCAGCAAGGACTTTTATCCTCCTTACTTTTTGCTTCTGCATGGTAATTATTCTTTTTAACAACAGAATATTTGGGAAAGGAACAAGTATTGCTGCAGAAAAAAAAAAAAAAAAGTGTTTATGAATAATGGAACATTTCAAATCCATCTGGTTTCCGAGACATTTTTTAGTTTCTTGCTACAGCCAATTATATAGCATGCTTGAGTGATAACTGGTTTTATCCTCAGGCTCATTCTGCACACTAATTTCTACACTGATAGTTGCTACCAACCTCTGAGGTTAGTAGCCATATGGTAGTCCAATATGGCACTTAATACTACACTTGTTATACAGTAAGCAGTATTCCGGCAATCATAAATCCACATTGTAGTAGGCACTGTAAAAAAGCTGTGAGTCCTTTTTCTGAGTTTTGGCAGTGATGGCTATTTTTAATTTAATTTCAAGGACATTATAGAATCATTTGCGACTCTTTTTTAAATTTTTTTTTCTTCTCTGTTTTATTGCTGATGAAAGTCAAATTGCTGGCACCAATCCTTCCTGTAAATGGCAAAGACAGTGGAGAGCGATAGTTCTTTTCCTAGCAGAGGATCTCCTGATACTGATGCTTCTGTCAAATTGATCCCATCCAGTAGGAATTGGAAAGCCTCCTCTAAATTGTGCTCTGTGTTGCTAAACAAGTGCCAGTCACTAGAAATAGCAAAGTGGCATTTTATGGGCTAGCCATCTTGCAAAATAATAACCACTCTTAGCATTAATTCAGGGTTTTTATCACAATATCCTCATCTGATGAGCCATAGCACAGGCTTGTTAAGGCAAAGATGGTCATTATTGTACCTACCACAAACATCAGAGGCGCAGGAAGATAAACAGAGTCATCAGGATAAATGTGAATCCTTTCCAAACTGGGAAGGGAATGTAGGTGTCCTGGCTCCCACACCTCTACAAGCATTAAGTCAAAGACTTTCACAGGAGAAAGGGGGAAATACTCCCATGTAAATGTACAGGAAATTGCATCGAAAACAAATCCATCCTTTCATCAACCTATTCTCATTTCAGCACCATATTTCCTATGAGGTTGAAAAATCTGCTGCATGAGAGCATATGTTCCTTCAAAACTCATTTCAGATGTAACTTTTTTTAGGTTTCACCTCCTCTTCATGCTTTCTTTCCATAAATTGCTTTCCAGGGCTGTTGTTTTTCCTATTTATTTGCTCAGCAATCATTAAGAACTACCTGATTCAAAGAGGACTCTTCATAAAATGTGTTGGACAATACAAAAGATACTCTGGTGTAAGAAGTCAATTATTAATTTTCACCTCTATCAGAAAACAAACAAAAAAGAACCCAAAACCAAAAGAAAAACCCAAATACACAGAACAAAAAATAACAGTTGTCCTATATTTACATTTCTTCCAAAAAGAAGTGTATTTACATTTTCCTCCCAAATCTATCAAGATTTTTTCTTTCCCCTGGAGCCTCTAGCAATTAATCAGTGAATATAGCTTCTAAGGAAGTTTTATGGTGCATGGACTACAATCTATTGTGGAGGGAAATTATTCTACATGAAGCTGAGCTGGAGGAGCTAGAATAAATAGACCAACTTTTATCCCTGACAGAGAAGTTGACTGAGGGATTCAGGGAAATTCACATGATGGTAAAGGCCAACCTGACCCAATGGCCTGCAAGAGGATGGAGAATTAGCTGCCTCTTATCCCAGATGAAGTCTGAAAACAGAGGACACTCAGGACAGCTATAAAGTGGACATGAGTTTTGATATAATAACACAATGTTATCTTAACTGCTAGCTGTAACCTCAGAGTCATTACAGGGCTCAGCAATGTAGCTACCAAGTTTAAACTGTACTAACAGAAGGAAAGGAAAACTTAAAGCATGAAGTGTCTTTGTGTTTGACTGCCTGAGGCTTAAGAACCTGTTATCAGAAATCGTGAGCATCTTTCACGTGATTTCATCTTGGAATGAAAAGCAGCAACTCACAGGATTTCCATAATTATTACATTTGATTTAACTCAGAGAGAAGACCTGTAATCAACCCCACTGATACCCTTGCTTTGCTTGCATGGCTGTTAGTACTACAGCCCCATGTGTAATTTTCTATACCTCCTTTCATATCAGGTGTAGTAGGCACTCCACTATCAACTTACAACAACCTGAATTTGTAAACAGCCTACCTGGTCCTTATCTCAGCATTGAAGTGTGCAAGTTATCTAACTGCAAAAGTCAGCACAGAGATATGTATTTTGCCTGTGAAAACAGATCTTGACCTTTGAATTCAAGTTACTCATTTCCAGAGCTACATGTGGAGAAGTGGGAAAATCAGGGATGCAGTCCCTTCACTCACTGAAGTTGCTGAACTCAAGAAAGATGTTGGGCAAACTGTAGGTCACCTTGAGACAGAAGGTTTTGCTCTTATCTGAGAGTATAGTCTCTGAACAAACTGATTTTTATTTTGTCTTTGCCTCTGCAGTAAGGGAATTTTATCCTGGCTGGTTTGCTTGTGTTTCTCTACCTTCATGTAAGTGTGATTTTGGAAAAAAGAGGCCTGGCTTTAATTTTTCATTAATTATATTTGTTTGTTTCTTTCTTCAGGGGTTTTTGTTTGGTTTTTTTGGGGTTTTTTTTTGACTGTTTGGGTTTGTTTTTTTTTTTTTTTTCTCCAAACAGGAAATTCCTCTCTGGGCTCATCTATTTGGCTGTTTATCAACAAGCTTTTCCCTTAGTTAGCTTATTCCACCTACAAACTCAGTCAGTAAAAGGCAATCCTGAATAAGAATATGCATGCAAGTGGAAAGGAAACATGGGTATTTTACACCAAAAGAAGCTAAATTCTCTAGTATCTCTCTATTGTAGTACAATCTCATTTGTAAACAAGCTCAAGGAAGACAGTGCCCTGTCTAGGGGAAGGTGTCCCTGACCTGCTTTGAGTTTGAATCAAATGACCTCTAAGGTCCCTTCCAAACCAAGCTGTTCTAGGATCCTATGAAAATCTAAAAGGGATTTTTTTCTTTTAGGAAAGTGACATTTGGGACTTGGCAGCATTGTGGTTGTCTCAGCAGTTACCATCTCCTCTTACTAGCTGAAAGAAGGGGGGGAAATGTGTATATTTTCAAAACTATCCTCTTTCTCTGCTCGTGAAGAACCACAGAATTATCTTTGTTTTTTTTCTTTACATGTAGATACCTCCAAGTAGTGACTTCTTAGATCCATTTGTTAATGGGCTATCAGTCAAGTAGCCCATATCAAAATCTGAAGACAACTTGGATGGATGGGCAGTTGGAATATTCCCCAGGAAACCAGAACCTGCAGGACCATCTTGCTAGGAAGAGCCTGTGCTATGGATGACACAAGGAGGAAAGTCAAAAGCAGCACAAGGAGTCAGCAAATGCATTTGAAAATTAAAAGGGGCGGAAAAAAATGAAAAAATAAAAAAAAACAATAGGGACAGAAAACAGTTTTCAGTATTCACCAGCTCTCCTCATCACTCCAGCCCAGGGCTTTGGAATAGACCCAGTGGAGGGCAGCCTCCTCTCCACATTTCTGACAGATGGGGCATGCTGCTCACCTTTCCTGCCATCCAGTTTGTGTTTTGACAATTCGGGATGGAAACTCCAGCAAATATATGCAGAGAGCGAAGATCCCCGGCTCCCGTCCTCCTCCCGAGGAAGTTAGCCAGGCATTGCAGAAATGTGATGCGTGAATAACACAGAGTCTAAGCAGAAAATGAGTACGTTTTAAACAAGTCCACTGGAAAAGAATTAGCAGTGAAACTGAAAAGAGCCATATGCCAATAAGGGGGAAAGTGACTCAAAGTGACACGCTGTAATAATATAATTGAGTTAGGATTAAATTGCAGAAGGATAAAAGCAAGGACGGAGCTAAAAAGGTAGAGACTGCGACATGTGCTGCCTTGTTAAGAGGGAGATGGTCAACAGGAGGGGATTCTCTTGCTGTTTTCCTTTCATTTATAATTAGGCAGTGAAAGTACCAGGGGCATGTCAAGCCATTCGAGGGTTTAAATAAAACAGCATTTCCCTGAACCATCATGGCTCAGTTTCAGCATCCCCCCATCCCCCACGACTCCTTGGAAGCAGTGGGAGTCTACAGCTATCTCCTCCTGTGGGAAACCCTCCTTGGCAGACAGCATCCGGACCTTCTCCCTTCTCCCACCCTCAATCTTCATTGTTATGGGAAAGGGGGAGGTGGCAAGGGTGTGAGGCACCCTCAAGAAATCCCCTGTTTATTTAAGAGTTTTTGCAGGCAGGGGTATGGGGGAGGGCTTCTTTTTTCCTCCCCTGAATTCTCCTCTATTAATATATTCCATTTAAATTGCTCACGGCACCATGTACTAATTAGGACTAGAATGACAGTTTGAGGAGAACAACAGAACCCACTTGAACTCTTGGAGTTCAGAGTTCATGCACATATGGGAAAAACATCTTCCCATTTATTTCTGCAAACACTCTGCACGTATCATGGAAAATATAGCTGATATGTATGGAAAGAGCTGATCCTGATGGCTCCTGTAGACACTTCAGATTGCAGCCAAGGAGGTTTGAAATGCTCATTTAAAGACAACACTCACTGAATCGGTTCTGTTGGTGATCACACATTGAGTTGCACTGATTTAAATGAAAGTGTTAATTTGATACCAGTTCAGATCTACCAGTATAAAAGCACAATGGATCTCCTAGGGCATGTTAAAGCAGGCTCATTCCAGTTCAGAATAAGTCAATGAAGAACAGTTTTCAGCTACACTAAGACAAGATTGCTACACAGAGCTACATGGAGCTATGCACCACATAAGCAAAACCAGGATGCTTTTAAGTGCATCCAGGGCCTTTGTGTTACTTAATCTCAGACCAGACATCTCAGACTTACCTTCAGTGGTTAGTCAGTTGTTTTTGCAACATTCATGTAATAATAGCAATATTTAGTGAGTGTAAGCATATATCTTATAGTATTTTAGCCAGGTGTGTAAATTGTAACAGGCACACACATTGATTTAAGTTCCCAAAATCAATTTTCCTATTTTGATGGCTTTTATTTTGTCCATTTAAAACTACCCTTCAGGTGCTAACTTTGAACCACTCCCATTCCCAGTACAGAGCATCCAAATATTGACTTGTTCCAGCTTAATGAAATTGATTTTGACTTCTCACCTTTTATTATTTTGGTGGGAGGTTGTGTGCAGACCAAGTCTGTAATGAAACAGGATGATTTACTCAACACCACACAGCAAATCAGTGCCACAGCTGGAGATAAAAACCAACTTCTACAGAGAACCACCATGCAAATTTGGACTACAAGTCTTGAAAATCAACAGGCTTGGATTGCCTGAAAACTCCAGTTTACGTGTTGGTTTCCTTCCAATCTGTTAAGGAGAGGTTTCTATAAGAATAACTTGGCTGAAATGTCTATGTCTGTCCCTGATCTCTTACAGTTATTTTCCCAGAGTCATAAAATCGCTTGGGTTAGAAGTGATCTTAAAGATAATTTAGTTTCTTCCCTTTCCCCTTCCCCTTCCATTTCCCTTTCCCTTTCCCTATTTCCTGCCATGCCTGTGGTGACTACATCTCTTTTGTACCACTAAATGTCACAAGAGGGAATCAGTTGCCATCTATCCCATGTGGTTTATTTGCTCTCTTTCACTCCCACACTCCCTCAGCCTGAGGAGTTTAGGAGAAATGCTGGTGGTTTGGTGGAAGCACATTGCAAGTCTTTGGAGACACAAGCAATTCAAAACCAATCAATGCATCTATAAATCCTTGTAAAACTCAGATCCTGAATACCTGGTTACTCTTTCATTATGCGCTGACCCAACAAATGAGGCCGGGGTATTCCTAAGACACTCTTCATTTTTCACTCTGTGCTGTGCTCTGTGTTATTTCTCCATGGCATGCATAAAGGAAAAAAATGTGTCTTGTAAACATTGATCTACTTATTATTCTGCTTGTTTGGATAGCCTTAAAAATGGATATTTATCTACAGTTTAGGTGTCTTAAACACAGAGTGGGTACCCAGACATGACACGAATGTGGTCATACAGAGACCATCCCTGATGACTGTTGTCAAAGCACTCCTCTCCCCATAACCTAAACCAGATTTTTACCTCCTCCTTCAGTTTAGAGTAACTCCTTTGGGAACACAGATTTCTGCAAAGTCCACCATGAAAAGCTACCTTTCTTAGGTGTTAACGGTTGAGGCCAACTGTTTTGCTTTTTCAAGGCTGGATGTAGTAAACTGTAAGGACTTCAGGCAACATATATGTAATGACTGACAGCCGAAATATAGAGACATAAAGAAATGGGTGTCAGGGCTAATGCAGCTCTGCACATCTCCATCACACATTTCAGACATGGGCATTTTTCTTTTTCAGCCTCTGTGTTTTAAAACAAACCAGATTGGGGCCATTGCTGCCTGTAGATTATAGCCCTCAAAGTGATAAACATGCTGTTCCATTGCTATTTGCCCCATGAGATAAACATTTCTGATGGATTTTTCTGACAAAACTGAGAAACCTAATAATCGCAACGTCAGAAAAAAAGTGAGAACTGATTCAGTTTGATCCCCGAAGGACAGGAGAGAGAAAACAGCAACAGGAGATACAGTTCTGTAGGACTGAACTTGTCAAAGCTCTTTTAGACTGCTTTGAATAAGCACATCCGCTTGGTGTTATAAATAAAGGTTTCAGACGGTAATTTGCATGGATTAGGATTGTTAACGTTTATCAATTGCTGGGTTTTAAAGAACTCCCAAATTCTTGATAGGAGTAACTCTTTGTAGTGAACGATTAATGGTGGGAGTGAAAAAAAATCCGATGAATTTCAAGCTACAGATGAGAGAAAGCAAAGCCATCCAGATCTAAACTGAGATACCATTAGTGGTTCCCATAAATCAAATCATGTTTATAGCAGGGATACAGTTGAATTACCATCTGGACTTTTTAACCTTAACATTTATTTCCGAACCCTCCTCCAATATTGAAAGTAAACTTAACCCTTCCTTTCATCTTCAGGACTTTGACCTGGTGCCAGTTCTTATTTTGAAGGAATGATCTGATTTTTGATGGGGACAGAATGTCACACGTGGCATGAGGTTGGAAGGGCTGGGAGTTTCTTACAGGAGACAAAGTCGTAAAAGAAATAAAATATACTCAGTCTTAAATGAGATCAGCTGAATAGAGGGTCAGTGGGAATGAAGTCAGGGGGAGGATAAAGAAAGGAGGGTTCATTTTAATTCAGGTAGAGGACACAGATGGGGTCCAAGGACAGTGTAGCAAAACATGTAACAGTCAAAAGGAACTTCTATTCTCTCAGGATATGTGGGTTTACTGGGAGGTAGATGGGTGATGAAGAGCTGGATCCTGTTTTCATTGGTGTTAATAACAAAACTGTCATTGCCTTTAATAGAACATCCACCTACTTGTTTGAAAGTGAGAACTTTAACCCTTTACTGACAAAACAAATCAAGCTCATATCAAGCAAGTTTTAAAGTTTCAGGAAAAAAAATATCAAGTTATCTGGGTCCCAGTTTTTTGGTGTGTGTGTTGTGTTGGAGTCTGCTATTTTTTTGGTTTTTTTTTTCCCCCTTCCTTTCAGTCTACCTCTGAACTTCCTGATTCAGTCAAGGAGCTGCCAAAGTAGTTAGTAAAGGATATTGTTGTGCTATTTCCAGCTCAGGAAGTTGTAGACAGGTGGGGGTCAGTCTTATTTCCCAGGTAAAAAGTGACAGGACAAAAGGAAACAGCCTCAAAGTGCATTGGGGGAGGTTTAGATTGGATATCAGGAAAACTTTCTTCTGAAATTGAAAGGGCAGCCAAGCATCAGAACAGGCTGTCCAGGGACATGGTGGACTCACCATTCCTGGAACTACTCAAAAGATGTGTAGGACTGAGTTCTTCCAGTAACAGGTAACAGTGATCTCTATAAGGACAGCATGAATGAAGCCTCACTGCCTGTACACAGGGCTGTGAGCCAAGCATTTGCACAAATATACACATACTTGCCACACAAGCTGGCTGTAGGGCCTATGGCTGGCTAAAAGGGTGAGATTCAAGTAGGGATCCTGGGATTATGCCACGTGGCTGGGTGAGTCCCCTGCTGTCCTAGCCTTGGATATCAAACACGATTCTTTTCTTTGAGGGCAGTTTCCCTGAAGAAAATAAATGTCTTCCCACCTCCTCTCCAAAGCTGTTTTTGTAAATGTCTTTGGTGTCATATGTTTCAAAGTGAGCTGAACTTTTTTTATTCAGTCCTTGTTAGACACAACCTCATATTTCACACCCCAGCTGGTGCCAGGATCCTCTTGGTCTATTGGCGACATTACTGCCATTTCCTATCTCTCTCCTTCCTGAATTTACCTAACCCAGAGCTCTGGCCTTTTGTTGAAATGATTTTCTGCCTTCCGGCCCTGCGTGCCGTGTGTCAGATTATGTGCAAAAGGTCTCAACCCACTTCCCCTGGGTTTAGACACAGGATGAGGAAATGAAGAAGAGTGAAGTTACTGATTTCGTTTTGGAGGTCAGGGTGGGTCTTCTCGGGGTAGAACTGGAGCCTGAAGAGCAAATGCTGCCATTTGTTATCCATATTTTGTCAAACAAACAAGAAACCCCAACAATTATTCATGCTGAGTCGGAAACACTTCTCAAAACAGCTGACAAAAAAGAACAGGAGGACAATAGGTGGATGGTGAGATTATATATATACACTTATATATATAGCCCAGACACAGACATCCAGTTTTGTTGGAAACAGTCTGAAGACACGAGGAGCAATCTGACAATCATCTCTGGACTGCCCAAGTGGGCAGGCTGCCTTGCCTGCTCAGTAATTCTCTGATAGCATTGTGCAGTCTAATTATGTGTTAACCCACACTGGATACCTGTAACATCAACAGGGTGTCTCAAATCCTGCCTGGAGAATGTTTTCCAGTACTGGGCAATCCCAAAATTTGCCCTGTACAGGAGGGCACAGACTCCAAGCCAGCAGCCTGAGGCCATACTGAAAGCAGAGGCAGAAGAAAACATCAGTGCCAGCCTTGGGAGAGGATGCACCCTCAGGTGTGCTGCTGGAACAGCACCTGAGTGGCCTCCTCAGGGTGAGCTGGTGCTGCTCAGAGCTGCTGAGGACAGCCAGCCCAGGCCCTGGAGGAAGAGCCACAGCACAAGAGTGAGCAACAAGACACATGGGCATCTCCCTCTCCTGGTGATTTGGGCAGCAGATCTTGGCTCCCTGGGTGAGCTGCAGACTGAGCACATGCTCCTGCCTTCCTCCCCATGAGCTGCCTGACTGGCAGTGTCATGCTGTCACTGTGCCCCTTGCACAGATCTGGTGGCAGTCCAGGAATGTAGACCCCAACCTGCATGCTCCAAGTCTGCTGGTTTCCTCACAGATCTGTGCAACAGCACTGGAGGGGGAGGGAAAACAAACAAAGAAGCAAACAGACGGAAAGGCAGAAGTCCAAAAGCGCTTCCTCTCCCTCCGCAGGTTGTTGGTTGTACCTAGAGCTGTGGCTGGTTTATGTATGCATTCAGAGTAAGTTCTCTGAGGAGTATCCTGCAGTCATTTCTCAGCGAGTGTGAACAAACTCATTAACAGCTCCTTTACTGGAATGATAAGTTGTTTCTTAATGAAGGGAAAAATAAATACCCTTGCTAACCCAGGCTCCATCACTAGAAGTCACACATCATTCTTAAAGACTCCTTATTTTCCACCAGAGACATTTGTGTACAGCCCTTAAACAAAATGAAAGAGCTTGTTTCTCTTTCTTAGACGCTCTTTTAGATGCTCAAATTGCACAGCATTTCTTAGGTGCTTCCCAGAGTTTTATCCCAGATGTGAGCTTCTTGTGCTCAGTAAAACAAAAAATAATGATCTCAAACACCACCCATTTTAAGAAGGCCAGGTTTGTAGCACTTAAAACGTGGGACCAGGGCCCAAGAGATTTGGGATCTATTCCAAGCTCTGCCATTGACCTGCTATGTAGTTTTACTTGTAAGGAAGTCACTTAAGCTCATTGTGTTTCAATGTGCCCATTTGTGAAATGGAGATAATAATGCCAAGCTCACAAGGGGGCTGTAAAGGTTAATTAAATAGAGTTTTTAGGTGATTTCCCTTCTTTGGATGAAAATCATGACAGACGTATTGTTTATTAATGAAATTAGTGCAAAAATCACAACAGAATTTTTGCAATGAAAAAATACATGGTTATTTTGTTTGTGTCTGTGAAAAATTCCAATGTAGCCTTTTTTAAAATTATCTTTTTCTTTTCTTTTTTTTTTTCAAGCTGTATTGATTCAGTTTGAACTTCAAAAATCTGGGTATGTTTTGCAAATTATTTTTGGTCCATTTTGGCATGTAACTACATGATGATGCCTGTACTAGCAGTTAGAACAGCTAGGGATCACCATGGGAAGGTTCATGAAAACAAACAGGCAGACAAAAAAACCCCACAACATTTAAATAGTACTTCAGATGCTCATGTGCTTCACGGTATAAAAACGCAAGGGCATTCATGTCATCAGAATTTGTTAATACCTTTTGTAAGATTTGATGCTACTGTTTTCAAATGTAGAAATTTGTTTTCTCTTTCATGCAGACTAACATTTGTGATTCCATGTTTAGAAATTGCACAGAATTCCAGGAAAGGAAATGATAATATACCCAGGAAGACAATAATAATAATAATAAACCCCATGTTTCTTATCTTTTCCAGATTTCAGTGTTCACTTCAACTGGAACTGAATCAGTGATCCAATAGTTTGATTACATGATTTGATGCAG
Organism: Leptocoma aspasia; assembly: GCA_013399835.1. Taxonomy (NCBI): domain Eukaryota; kingdom Metazoa; phylum Chordata; class Aves; order Passeriformes; family Nectariniidae; genus Leptocoma; species Leptocoma aspasia. Next base: position 855,566 of record VXAX01000697.1, read on the forward strand.
ATCAGTCTCTGCAGGAATGGATGGGATATGCTCTGCCCTCCTCTCCCTCATCTGTGTGGATGTGGGAACCCCTCCTAAGTCTGGTCACAACACACAGTCACATCTTTTCAGACACTAAACCAGCTCCTGTCCCTCATGAAAGTCACTTGGAGAAAATTTTTACTTTCATGTCAGTTGAAGGAACACGGTGGATTATTGTTATTTTTGTTACCCTTGGAGCCCTTGCATCACCCTCATGAAGAGATGCCTCAAGAAACTGCAAGAGAACAAAGAGAAGGAATGTTGAGCCCAGCTTCTGTGAAACTTGCTTACATCGAAGCTTGAGTTTGGGCTGAAGATTTAAATGCTTTCCCTCTCTCACTGAACAAGGTGACCTACCCCATAATCAGAGAAATTCCAAATGAATAAGAGCTATTAAGTTATCTTGTCCACCTCCCCCCTTTGGCACAAGATTGAGGGTGACAGGGGCTCTGGCAATAGGCTGTGCACAACCCATGACAGAGGCTGCACACAAATATGAATCATGTTGTACTTAAAAAGCCCAAATGAGTTTACTCTGGGCTCCTTACCCTTCCTTGTAGCTAGTGGGAAAAGGGTCCTGGAACTTAAACTGGTTGACAAAAAAGAAACTGACTCAATCCCTGGAAACAACAGATTTAACCCTGTGAACTCCATTGCTCTGTTCACTGCTAGTGCTTCTCATGCCATTTTTGCCACTGACAGATTCCCCCAGGATGCTGTTTTTAAATAAAACAAAACCTACCCACTGTGTAAATCTAACATCAGTTTGTGCTTTCCCTCATTCAAACTTCTGGGATGGCTGAGTGAGTCTCAGATGTGAAATCAGCTCACTGCAGAATGGAGGGTTTTCAACTGGAAAAAAACCCCTGCAAATACAAAGAAAAATCAGTAGTGTTGATAGCATCAAGGGAAATAGCATCTTCATTTTTTGTTATTACATGAAGACTCCTTCTCACCCTCCTCCACCTATTTCCAGATACTCTGTCTGTGCATACATGGACACATTCCATTTTCCCATAAGATGTTGCTGGATCAGTATTTCACATATGATTTCTGAGCACTCATATTTTATCCCTTGTCCTTTAAAAGATGCAGAACTAAAATTTTCACACTGAGCATTGTCTTTCTTTCTGTGCTTGAATGGTTTTTCTGGTGCCTGAGTTGTGCCAGTGACACTCAAGGACGTCAGCTGAGTGCTCAGCTGATCATCCTGGGGAGGAAAAAGATGAAGAAAATCCACAACCAGCAAATCTGGTGCATTTTATTGAGTTCATAGAAAGGATTCATAGAATGGTTTGGGTTGGAAAGGGCCTCAAGGATCATTTAGTTCCATCCCCCTGCTGTGGGCAGGAACACCTTCCATTAGACCAGGTTGCTCAATGCTCCATCCAACCCGACCTTGAACACTGCCAGGGTTGGGGCACGCACAACCTCTCTGGGAAACCCGTGCCAGGGCCTCACCACCTTCACAGAAAAGTTATGGAGAGTCACATGGACCTAAGCCTTTTGCACAGAGGAGGCCAAAATTCTGGCTGCCTTTCACATATGCCGGGGCATGTTGGTGCATGCAGATATGTATTACTGTAAACACCTTCTGTGCTTCTAAAAAGAAGTTTACAGAGTTGCTGACATGATTTGCTCTCAGTGGAGATTTGCAGAGTGTCAGCTGGGAGAGCATTTTCCTTTGGAAATGAAACAGTACAAAATAAATGCATTTGGTCATTTCACTAAATTCTGGGATGTAAAGCAGGTTTCCCCAGCAAGAACGAGAAGAAGCTGTGCTCACTCTGACAGCAAAGACTGAAAGAAAGTGGCAACCAGTCTTAGTGGGGTTTGAGCATGGTGCTTATTAATCTGAATTTACATTTCTTCTATGGAAACAGGGGGTTTCTAAAGTGACCTGAATTCCTGTGAGCTGACAGTTGCTGTGCTTACAGACCTTCAACACACTGCGTACAGGGAAAGAGTTTCCTTCCCAGTCTTTGACATTCCCTGTTCAGAAGATTTTTTATTTTAACCCCAGTCCTAATTGCCCTTCAGTATCAAAATTAATTGTGTTTTCTGCTAAAAGGCCAGTGCAGTTTAAGGTTACTCCAGGGTCCCAGCAGCCGATGCATCTTCTGTAAATGGCTTGATTGCCGTCTGTGGAGAGGAGTGCTGGGAGAGATTTGCTTGACCGAGGCTATACATTACAGTCCAATTAGTGTGAAGATCACTACATGAGTCTTTAACTTTATCTAGGAACTGTCGGAATCTCTAATGCTGAGAGCAGGGAGAGGAAGAAGGATGCAGAGCCCACCTGGGCAGCCACACGGAGACCACGTCTCTTCCTGGCTGCCCTCTCACTGTCTTGCAGGCAGCAGAGGGAGCAGTTGGAGGATGGAAATACTCGGTGAGCTGCACTTCTCATCCTACAGGTACTTTTATCCCTCTTTTCTCCCTTTATTTCTTTGCTGCTTTACTGATATATATTAGTGTATGGATTTGATTTTGATTCCTTTTTTTTTTTTTTCTCTTCTTGAGACAGCTCATCTGAGGTCTGGATTCATTTAATGTAACCTGAGGCAGTGGGCTGAAGTGGATGGGAATCTGCTAGCCCTGGGTCCTCTGGGCTGACAGAGAAAGAACAACACATCCAGATATTAAATTAAATTCCCACAGTGATCTTTAGAGATGGTTTTCTCCCTGGCACTCTCCCTCTGTCCTACAGCCAGGTCTCCAAACTCAGGTGTTTCATTTAAGTATTCAAAAGTGAGCAAGAGTTACAGTTTTCATTGCTCTGTGCAAGAACTCAAGAGCTCCTGTTCGGCTCAGGGTGAAGTCAAGCCAAAATATAAGTCAGTAGCAGAAAAGGCCAATTCTAACATTAAATGCTCTTTGCAGATCATAGAGTAGATCTAGAAGACAAGCAGTACTACTTAACTCCTGTGAGCTGAAATTACTCCTGTTTGGATCCACAAGGATGAGTAGAGATTTAAAAACAAAATAATAACTATGAATAGTCATCAACTGAAGCCATCTCAGTGTTCCCTTCCCTTTTTGAAGGGAAAGGGGCCTTACAGTCCACATTGTGCAAACACTGGCACACAAATGTGCTGAAAAATAGGTCCAAAATATTCTTATTCCTACGATTTTGTTCATACAAGTTCAGTCTGCAACTTAGATAATCTCAACCTATATGTTGTGCATGATTGTTACAAAAAAACCTAATGAAACACCAGGTTCTGCCTTATCAGATGCATACAGAACGTCTGGAATTAATTTTTGGTTGGTCTGTGCCTCAAGTCATCAGGCTTCTTGTTTGCATATCTAGGCTTCATGTCTTCCAAAATAACTTCTAAAAGTGTCTGGAACAACCAGTATTAAACAAGACTATTAAGGAATGTTGTAAAAGTTTGAAAGCTAATGAAAAGAATGCCAAGTCCTTGACATTTTTCACATCTCCACCCTTTATTTTTCAGCTAGCTTTAAAGCTTAATGTCTTATTTTCTGAGTCAGTCTCCAAACCAGGGAATGAAGAGGCAGCTGCAAAAGTGGGAAAAACATGGGGGAAAAAAGTTGTTATTTGACACCATCTCACAGAAGTTCCAGAACAGTGAACTTTCTGTAACAGCTCCACTTCTCATTACAATCTCATTTGACACTGGAGCAATTATGACTAAAACAACAACACCAAAAAAATGTCTACATGAGTATTTCAGCATTTGGGGGATTACAGAGCACCATAATATGTTAGACAGCACACGCCTCCTTTAATTTCTTTTTGTGCTGTGCTAAAGATATTAGTGTTAGCAACACAATGATGGTGTCCATCAAACTGGATCACTGCTCCTCTCATTTCTGTGCACTGCAGAAACAGTTGTCTTCTCCTCCAGTATCTGGGACACAGCCATAGCCCTCAGCCCTTCCCCTAAATCCTGTTTTACCTGCTGGGTTCACATACTTAGGATTCCACTCACCACCAGCTCTCCTGCACGGTTCACAATAGATCTTGTATCAGTGTGCAGCGGTGTGTTTGCACAACCCAGAGATAAGGGAGTCTCTCTCTCTCTCAGAGGCATTTTAGATTAAATAAAGCTGGCAATGGGATGAGAGCTGAGTCTCTCATCCACTGTTCTAAAGGTTCTTTAAAATGACACTGGGTTGAGACTCCAACTGGCTCAAGCAGAATAGCCATACTGAGCAGCAGGTTTTTTTCCTGTGGTCAACAAAGCTGTGGATTGCTCAAGGTAGAAGCAAATAGTATTTACCTTATTAGAACTTATGAAATTAAACATTTGAGAAGAAATAATATTCATAGCATAATTATATAATAGGGTTTCTCACCACAAAATAATATGGGATGAATTAAAGGAAAAAAAAATATTTGTGTGAGGGACAATAATGAGGTGGATATCTCACTTTTCAGATACATGCAAACTGTGGCTAAATTCTGTGGTATTCAATTTAACAGCAGGTAATTCCTGCTGTTTGGATTTCCCATCATTTACCCTCTTTACAGCTGTAAAAAGAAAATTAATCGCTATTAAAGACAGCAAAGAAACTCTTTTTCACAGCAATATAAGATATTTTTTCTAAGGGCCAAGGTTAGCAGAAATGTAATGCTGTGAAAAAAAAGAAAAAAACCTTCTTGTAAGGGCCTTTCAGAGATGACCACAAGTGGATTTCTTGCTCATTTTTGGAAAATCCTGAACCAGCTAGTCTCTGATACAGAACACTGAAAATTGGGGCCTTTTGTATGATCTCTAGTATGTCATAAGAACACAAAAAAAAAAATTAAAATTGCTCTAATTTAATTCTTATTTGTGACTGCAGCATTCCGAACCTCTCTGCCTTAACAGGGAGTTTGTAAGGCTTGCAAGGAATACAAAGGAAAATTCTGCATGTCAGAAAGTTATGAAACAAAGGCGAAGTGGAAATATAAAGTCAAAATGAAACCCTCCATCTTTCTGTCAAGCTGAAACAATAAATAATAATGGCATCTTGCATTTATATAGTGGTTTTCATCCAGAAAGCCTGAGAAGCTCTTTGGAAACTTTACAAACTACTGTGGAGGAATAGGAATGATTTCATACACTGACCTATTGAAGGCTCCCACTTCTGTAAACAGTTACAGTCTACAGCCACATTACATCTCAGTATGGGACAGGTAGAGACTGATCTTGAGAGATATTGGATGGATCTGTAGTTAGTCAGAGTAAATCTTCAAAGTCCTGTGGGAATTTACACTGCTGACAGTTATTGTTTCTCATGATCAGGCACTTGGTAAAGAAATAAAATTACAGGTAGATGAAATAGCTGCTGATCCTAGTCTGTGAAATATGGCAATAGCAGCCACAGCTTTACAATTAAAATCCCTGGTAATTCATCAATCGTGGGATGGTAAACATACTCATTTTAAGGAGTCCAATCCTCTGTCCAGCCATTCCTCATTGTTATCATACAGCTGACATCCTTTCTTTCTTATTTTAATCTCTCTGTGTATATAGAAAAGGTGTTTTAAGAGCTAGTTGAAAGCAAAACAAACCTCTCAGATTTACGTCTCTGCCATGTTCAATTGTCAGGCAAAGCACGGAGGAAAATAAACCCAAAGAATGAGTAATTAGTAAGCTCAGGAAACTTGATTAAGCTTTCCATTTCTATCATATGTTTCACTTAAAAAAATCACAACAGATACTCAAGAAGTCTGTTGGATATTAAGAGATGGCATAGATTTCCAGATCCTCTACGGAGGAAAATTCTTGCTGATTTTCATGGTCTTTTTGTTCAAAGAAGGATCACATAATTTTGGCTTTGAATAATATTTCTATAACTAGCAGTCAGCTCAGGAATTCCCTGTATGTGAATGTATTTCTCTATCAGCTGGTGCAATGTGTTTCTGCACTGGAACACCACCCTGAAAGCATCCAGCCAGCACCTCCTAATGGTGGCAGCAAAAGGAAGAGGAATGAAACAGGAAAAACAGTTCCAGGAACAACAGAGGAAGAAATTGCCTTCAGATTTGTGTGCCTTCATGTCACTGGCCTGTGGCAGGTAATTTTGAGGGGCTCTCCTGTTATGGGTGTGAGTCCTGCCTAAGCTTGACCCCGTGTCTTCATTGGATTTCAAAGGATATACTGCAATTTGACATGGGTGATTGCTCTGGTTTCCCAGCCTCTGCCAGAGGAGGCTTCAGAAAGTTCCCCTGTTCCCTTTCCATCCCCATCCTTGTTGGTCATTCTGCCCTGAGAACAAAATTTGTGGTGTCCAGACAAATTGATGCTTCTTAACACTGCCACGGTGAACAAGTGGGACCACAGCACTTGGTCTGCAGCCTTTTTTACCCAATGTTCCCCTGGCTGATGTGTTTGGGCAGATGGGGAAAAGGAGAAGGAGCATGAGCCACCCTAACTAGTGACCAGAGCAATGATTAAACATGATAAAGCCCTAAGAACCAACCTCTCCTATCAACACCTGGCAGAAGAGCAGCATGAATACTGTGCAGCTCAAGAAGGAAATGCTGAAGCAAAGGCAGTTCCCCAGACTTCAGCTGAGAAATAGCTCTCTCCTCTCTGGGGAATTTAGCACCAAATGAAGGCGAGACAGGGACAGTGTGTCTGCATTTATTTAAACTGTTCTCTGTACTAAGTATTCTGTAAGAATAGGAAATTGTGGGAAAAAAGTCTGGAGGCTTCTCAATATCAGTGGTTCTTTTAGGCTATTAGGAATGTATTTTTATGCCCTCTAAGTTTTTCTCAAGTCAGAGTATTCTCTTGAGAGGCTGGAAATTTCAGATCAGAGCTGTAAACTCAATCTCTGGATCAGTAATTCCCATTTATATCATGAAACACTCAAGAAAAAGCCTGATAGCTACATTTTGTTACAAACATGAGCTATTTAGGCATCCTGATTGACAACCTAAATTTTGCACATTAAATGATGGGATCTCTGGCTTCACAAAAGTATTCTTCGAGGCAGTAGAAACAGTGTTGAGGATTGTGGGAAAAAAAAAAAAACAACCTTATGTTAAATCAGTCATTTCAAGGTTACGTGCCATTAATTTGAATCTCATTGGTGGTGTTTCTGATCTTCCAGGTGGTTACTGGGGAAGCTTGGGTAGTTCATTACACAAAAGCTAGTTTGCTGGTGGAATATAGGTTGATATGTTCAAAGGCATTCAGGGTTGCCATAGGACAAACTTTTGTTAAAAGTAAGTGAACGTCAGATGCTTACTTCTTCACGCTTCTGAAAACCTCCTGCTGTTTTTGCTTCTTGAACATGAGAAGAAGGTTGTCCAGAGCAGCTATTACGGGCTACTGATATAAAATCCTTCATATTGCTGGTGACTGGGAGCCCCCAAGAGTTCCTGTCCCACATTTTGCCTGGCAATTAAATAGGCCGAGATATAATTTGCGCCCCATATTCTCAGTGTTGAAGGCAGTAGGTTTCTTCATTTTTAGCCTAACTCTTCTGTCACCTTCACCAGTTTCACATTATTTATGTTAACTCCGTGGCCTAGAGGTGGGAGGGAGAGGGGAATTATTCCTAATTTACTGAAAGTGAGAGAAGAATCAGTCACTTCTTTCTTTAAATTTCTGTGGAGGATTGTTAATCAAAGTTAAAACAAATCTGTGTTCCAACGCAGAGGTGGGCGAGGAAATGTGTGCCTAACACATATGCACTTTGGGGCTCCTGCAGAAGGAAACAGAGTTCTGGAAACTGTTGTGAGAAAAAAACATTAAAGACACCAGACTGGATTCTATGCCACGGACTGGAAATGAGGCTTCAGACAATATCCAGCAATGTTTGAACCCACTCGAAGTGTTGCGCTTTATTCTCCAACCTGTGATGCACAACGTAAATTATCTTCCTTTCTTATTTGCCTCACGTTTGAGAAGAGCCTGGCTTGGAGCAGGACAATGACTTAAAGTAGGAGCCAGGCAGAGAATACATCAGGAATTCGACCTGCAGGCCCATGAAATGCAGTGTCATCATAACCCAAAGGGCGTATCATTAGTCACTGAAGGAAGGAAGTGCAAGCATGCCCGGAGAAATCAATAGAAGGTCCTTGTCTAGTAACATGAAGAGAACAGCACCAATGTTTATGTCTTTGCCCTTCACATGCTTTGCTCTTCCTTCCTCTCCAGTCATCTTTTCACTTTATCCAGAATTTCATTTTCCTGATTGCCGAGTACTAACGGACAAGCGTAGCAACCATAGGACTCCGGCTGCAATCCAGTCTTTTCTCAGAAAAATATATTAAAAAAAAATGTCCATCAGGCCCAGTGTTTCTGTATGGTGGTTATCTGATTTGGCTCCTGCTAACTAAAAACATATGCAACTGGTTATCTCCATCAACACAATTTAATTCAGCTCTGGTCCGTATTAGAGTGTTTTTCTGCAACTGATGTCTCTTAGTGCCATGGGTGAACTGTTACTGTTAAAATCATGTTTAAATATGAAGATCAAACAAATGGTCCGAAGGTTTCTAGCATCTAAAGATTCATTAAGCAATACAAAAATACTTTGCCATGTTTTAGTTAAATGTAATAACTCTTCCCCAGAATATCATGCTTTCAATAAATACCTAGCCATCTTTTAATTAAATGTATTAACTCTTCTCTAAAATATTATGCTTCCAATAACTGAGGACCCAGATTAATAAGGTATTTTAGAGTTTTTCTAGAATATTAGGTAGTAATTAAAAATTGTCATTAATTCCATAATCCTGCACTTGACCTGTTCTTTTTTTATTCCTCAGATTGCCCATCCATAAAATGAGCAAAACAGTAGTAATGTGCATCCCAGGGAAGGTACAAAGCACCACTCATTACTGTCAGGAAAATGCTCTGAAATTATTCAGCTGTATTCATAGCAAAAACCCAATGAATTAACAAAATATGTTCAGGCAATGCACATTTGTCGGCTTCCATGAGAAAACTGTGAAGTGTTATGAATAATGTGGCTCGTTGGGGGCTGTTTGCTCTAACAATCCTGATTTGTATGTTACATGAAGGCAGAGGAATCTTTTCATGCTCAGTTTGACCCTTCCTCACACTGCCCCTGATTCCTTTCTTTTCTGGCCCTTGACAGGAGTACAAAATGCACATCAAGGACAGGAATAACTTTTTAGAGTAAGATAACATTTGTATTATTAGAAGAGGTTAGGGTGTGCCTGAGAGGGCAGGAGGTAAATCTGCTGAGCAGTCTAAAAGCTTTATTTATGGAAATGTCCTTTTTAAAAAGAGGGGAAAGGAGGAATGTTACTAATAATGTCAAAAATTCTCCAAGATCTCAATCAGCCAAGATGTACATGAGCCTACACATGCATACACACTTCAGAATAAACTTTTTTAGTATGCAGACCTCTGACCCTGGACCAGTTTTCCATCTAGAGCAAGTCAGCTTCAGTATATGGAATTTGATGGAATTAACATCAGTTTACCCCAGCTGAGGGCTGCGACAAAGTCTCATTATTCCATGAGGAAAATCAGAAGTATGTTATACAATACTGAACAGAGTTGTCTCCTACAGGGAGAAGCAAAGTATCTTTTCTGACAAGTTTAAGAACTTCTGACACATCTGTCTCTCTAGTCCTTTACCCAGTGACCCACTTGCCAGGGGGAAACTCTAAAATCAACCTTTGCAAGGTCAGCTGAACTCCTCAGTGCTTCCTGAAGGAAACCACAGTCTGAAGGAAAACAAGAAACACCTCAGCTGTTCTCAAGAAATTAAAAAAATACCCAAACAAAACAGTCTGAACTTCTTGTATGATTTAGGAACCAACATATCTGCTTCCCCCCCACCAGTTTTTAGTCAGTTGAGCACTTAACCTCAATCTGCTCACCAGCTTTGTGAGAATTCTCACAGTTTGTGTGACTTGGCCCCTTGTAGGAGAGAATACAGGCTGCTCAGTCCTATTCCCTGATGATTTCTGAGAATATGACTGCTGTCCTATCAAAGCACAAATTGTATGACAATGTAGAATTGGCTGCTGTTCCCTGTTTGGAGGATAAGAGTGCACTGTGCAGGGGCAAAGGGCAGACTGAGAGAACAACACAAGAAATCAAAACAAAACCTCCCCCAGAACACCTTTATAGAAGCCAGTTTTAGTCTGCTCATCAGAGTCTGCTCCCACATCCAGGAGTGGAGCTAGCACCCAAAAGGAGAGAAGAGCTGAAATTCTAAATATTGGGATGGGATGGTGCCTCACCTGCATTTGTTCTCTGAAAGGAGACTGAATTTAAGATCAGGAAAGCTGAATTCCTTCCATATCTAAGGGGATTCAATTGCTGACAGCTGAAAAAGCCAAATTAATAAATAAACAAGACATCATTTGAGAGAGGGTTTTTTTTCATCACATTTTATAGCCACATAAAAATATTATAGTAAAATATAACTTTTCTCTCACAACAGAGAGCTTGGGCTGTCTCCTTTAAATATACACTTCAAACACACTGGAAGCTTTGCACAGTTGATATATAATTTTATTTGAATAATAATATTATTTTTTATCACAGATATGCCACCATGACTTATTTTTAACATAGTGATGTCACCCTAACAGTGAGATCAGTTTGCAGAACATCCTACTGAGCAGTAGAGGTGAACTGGCTACATAATAAATAGAGAAATTCAAACCCTTTTAACAATATTATAGGAATGCAAAACAGAGATACTGTTTGACACCTGCAGGACAGCGACAATGTACTTTTATGAAAAAAAAAATACTTGTGTACCTCGCTTAGGAGAAGAAATTCTTCTAGTGAAGGCTAAATTTCTGGTGGATATATGGACTATGTATATGTGTCATTTCTGAAGCCAGCCAACCCTTTAATGACAACAACGCCATAAATCTTCTCATATTTTAAAAAGATCCTCATGGTGGTTGGAAATATGGAGCAAAATATTCAACTAGAATAACACATATTGCCCACATACAAGGTATCTCCCACTTTTACATGTCAGTTTTATTAATAATTTGAATTTATTGTGACATTTTAGGCATACTATAAAAACATTAGCATATGTTGGGTTTGCCCCAAAGTAATTGCAGCTGGAAAGACAAATAATGAATAAATTAACTGTTAAATCTGGTTGACCCCTGGATTTTTCAGTTTTTCAGCAAGTCCAAAAAACACAAATGTTTTATGGAGATGAAAATGTCTTTTAAGGATATATTTCCAGCATGTCAAAAGAAAGCAAAACCATTTCAAATCAATTAATAAGTTTCTGAGTTTCTGTAGATAGACACTGAACCAGGTTCCAGTCGTGGCTTTAGCATATTTTAGTGGTTTGAATTGAAAAAAAAAAAAAAAGAAAAAAAGAAAGAAAAACAGGAACATGCCATCTGTGAAAGATTAATATTGGAATAATCTACTAAATATTTGAGATGGGTTTTTAGGTATGAATGACTAAGCTTAGCAGGGACAAATTCTTCACGTCTTTTTTTTTGGTTCTTGTTTCAAGAGTTCCTGCTAAAATTTCTCCAAACTCTGCTATCAGTGGAAAAAAGGGGGAGACCCCCATAGCCAAGTGATGAGGCTGCTCCGAGACTCACAGTTCAATGTTATTTTTTTGTTTGGGGGCTCTTTCTTTTTCTTCTAATGAACTATCCCCCAAAGCCTATCTACCTAAAGAGTATTATCTGCTTAATTTCCTGCAGGCTTCAATGCAGAAGCAGGTCAGTTGGTTTAATTATCAGCTATGGAGACGTGAAGGAACTTGAAATTCAATTGAAATACACAACGGCCTTTTCCTTTGCATTAGCAAAAATACCTGTTCAAAGCACAGATTGACTCAGCTGTGACTTAGAGAAAGATAAGATTGTGTGGCAGGAAAGTCATAATGCTATTATTGTCCACTGGACAGAGCATATTTGCACAGTGATTAGTGATGGCTAATACAGTGAAATACTATACATGGGGAAGCAGGCAGGAATTTACCTCCTGACTATCAATTCTCTTTTTGGGTTTAAAATGTAGTCCTACTCCCTCTATCTATATCACGCTGTCCATTAAGTGCCAGACAGACCCAGAAATGCCTTATGAATTTTGGAGTCCTAAATCCATATGACACTATTCAGCCAATGGACTCTTCCTTGCCGTGACAGAAAGGCACGCAACACTTCCCCCAGTGATTGGATCCTTTGCTGGGAGTTTTTTGGCACAGGAGGGAAAAGCTTTTTCTTTTAGAATAGGCTTTTTCTGTGTCCTAGATAAAATGTGAGGAAGGCTAAATAAGCAGTAGTAGGTTGCCATGCCTTCCAAGTTCACGTCTTCTCTTTTTTTTCCTCTTTTTTTCTTCCGTATAATTCTGGGAGTTAGTATTGGCAAGTCTTTATTCAGAGATAGGCATGTAGAGGGAGCATTGAGAAGGAAGGAAATCCAATTAATTTTGTTAGAAATCCAATAGTCTCCCAGTGAACACAGACTTCCACCACAAATCTGCAAGTTTATAGAGCCGTTAAAGTACTTGGAGCATCCACTCGGCTGAAAAAGTGTAGGGCTCAGTGTGGATAGAGTGATATCTGTAATATCCCATAGAAATCCATTGAGGACACTTAGGAAAGCACAATATCCTTTAAATGTAACCTTGATAATGAAAGGAAAGGGCTCCTGTTCCTAAATAAAAAACAACAAGCCCCGACAGGTCAGAATTGATACCAGCATTTGCTGCTGCCTGAAACTCCTGCCGTGCACTGAATGTTGCAAAAGTGTCTATTATTTTTAACTGTTGGGTTATTGTCCATCTTTAAGGATGGGGAAATTTTAGGAGCGCAATTAATAATAATAATAAAAGAAAAAAAAAATTGTTAGTGTTACGGCAGACCTCTAGATAAAATACCTAAGGGGCAGGGGTGAGCAGACAAAGGAAGCCAACCAAAAGAAAAAAGCAGGTATGGGAGGTTCAGAAACCCCTGATCTGAGGGTTCTTTATATATAGCACCACATTGAGTGACAAAATGGTAGCTGTCATAATGTGCCAGTTAACATGTCCAATATGAGCCGATCGTTTAGCGTCCCCTGGGATTAGAAGACAGAAACATGACAAAGAACAAAGAACTCGGATCAATAATGCTTGGGGAAATAAGACAGAGAAGGTTATTTACTCTGCATTGATCCGTTGCTGCAGTCGCGTAAACTTGGCCTGTTTTTCTTTTGTTAACCTTTAAGCTTGAGTATACTCACAAGCAACTAGGGAGCCAACTAACAGGTGTAGATTAAGGATCGAAGGAGGTCATCGTACCTCTGTCACCACTAGGCACCCATGTAACAACATCCCTGAAGAAATTTAAACATCAATAGCTATAATAAGGGCAAATTTATCAAGCTTGGCCTACTTTTGCTGGGAGTCTGGCTGTGTCCAGTCAGTTTGCCCTTGCTAAAGCTCAATTGATTTGGACATTCTTTTACTAGAGTTGATTATCAATTGTGACACAACAAATTTGTTAGCTTCCAAAGCACTGGAGTTGTTGTTGCCATTGGAGCCTCTGAAGTGAAAACACCTGGCCATGCTCAAGTTTTACTCTTGCTGGGGAGAAATAAAAAACTGAAAAAAAAAAAAAAAGAAAGAAAAGAATAGACAAGGGGAAGAAGAGAAAAGCAGAGAAGCCCTTTGGTGATCTCTCTGAGATGCTGGTTGCATTGGAGATACCTGTACTGTGCAGCTGGAACATCTGGATTGTCTCCTTTAGAAAATTCGGATCATGAGGAAATATCAACTTGAAGGAAACTGTTTGCAGCAGGAAAAGTCCGGACAGCTGTTAGCTATTCATTTTTTATGTTTTATGATTTGTCACCTAAGTCATATGGAATCATTCCTGCTCCCTCTGTGGATGACAGACTCTTGAAACCGAGCAGTAATGAATCCCGTGTGATGGGCAGCAGTATTCTTTAAGCATGACTATTCAAAAGAAATAATCATTCTTGCCGAACTCCATGGAACTTGTTAAATGTGAAAATCCATTCACTGATGCTCAGGAGCTGTAGTTAATTAGGCTAAGTGGATATTTTGTGTAGAAACATGATGGAATGGAATTTGTTTGTTTTAAATACTGACCTTTTATTTTCCAGTTTAATGGTAAATGTTTCATGTTGTGCCAATAGTATTAGCAGTACATTAAAAATGTAATTCTGGAAATATTTATCTTATTTAGTTTACTTCAAAACCAAAAGGATGATTATAACACTATAAAATTGTAACAGATTTTCTATTTTTCTGGATCAAAGTATATGCTGCTTGCCATGCTATATAACATTTTGATTTGTGTATCATAGAATAAAACAAACAAATTATATAAAAGGGAAAGATCCTATAGTTAAAAATTGAAACCCGCTTAAAAAAAAACCTGAAAAGTGCAATATTATATGGTAGCATTTCTAGAACAGACATTTTAACCAGAATTTTGGGATTGAAGCAATGATCTACCTGTTTGGTCTACATTTACTTTAATATTCTGACTTTTGCTCAACATTTTAAAATACATGCAGCATGAACACCCATCTATTTCCAGTGCAAGGGCACAAAATCAGTTCACCATGAACACAAACATCTGAAAATGAGTTGCGTTAGTTGTTTTGCTGATTGGCATCCATTGCTGCCTGATAGTTTAGGTGAATAAACTTATGCACATGGCTCTACTCCTCTTTTACTGCCTGTAGCACTTTTGGTCACTGATGGTACTCAGGCATTGACTGGCAAAGCTATGGCTCAGCTCAGATTTTTACAATAGATTCTAGGAAGTAACCCCCTACTTTACACTTTCCATTGCAGCTTGATTTCCTACAGCAGACAGAGATGCACTTGCTTGGGATAACCTCTCTCCCATTAATGTGGCAATCAGAAAACTCTGAATTTAATTTAAGGCATGTTGCATGTTTCTTTTTGTTTATCTATAATTATGTGGCATAAAGAATGAACCTACTGACAAAGGAAATCAGATCCTGCTTCCCTCCTAGAGATGGGAATCTGTTGTTTGCATCTCTTGGCGTGCAAAGTTTCAGCTTATGACCCTTGCCCCATCACCCGTAAAAGTGTCACCACACTTTCTAAGAGCATTTAAGGCATTTAAGAGCATGGGAGGGAGAAGGCAGCAGCTTTTAGGGCATCAGAAATGACAGTAATGTGCACTGGAACTGTCTGCACAAGCAGTGTGCGCTGAGGCAGTTGTATTAGATCAATCTGTGCCAGAAGAGCACCACTGACAGTTTATTTCTGTGTTGGGGAATGAGCTGCAAAGTGCACAGTCCTCCATAGGATAAATGGAGAACAGCTCAGTTTGGTCCTCACCAAAACTTCCCACCAGGCAGTGGCTATTCAGAGCTCAATGTGAAATGAGTTAGGGCTCTCTCAGCACTGCCAGGGGGATAAAAAACAGCACCCTGGTTAGCAATAATCAGCATCCTTGGCCGAGGGTCTATGGATTGAGTGTGCATGGAGAATGAATTACCCTCTCTCCCCACAAGATGTGGTCCCTCCAGGTCAGGGCTCAGGTGAGAGGAAAAAAGTGTTACGGAGCTGCTTTGATTTACAGCTGAGGAACTGGTCTTAATGGCTCAGTGGGGCTTTGCAGGTGCTTATCTGCACTGGGAGCCTGGGGAGCAGACCTGCCTTGCAGAGACAGAGCCCATCCCATGGAAACACCAAGGGGGCCTGGAGCCCACTCTTTGCCCTGTCCCTTGTGCCATGGGCCCTATGGGGAGGGTGGGATCATGACACAGGGCCTTGTCCCCCTTCCAGGCACACTGCAGCCGTGCACAGTCCTCCCTCTGCAGCTCTGACGTTTCCAAACCCTCCTGTGATACTGCAGAGCACAGGGCAAGATGGGGTCAGAGAAGGAGATCCCGAGGCCAAAGTGGGCCTGAATCCTTGCCCAGGACTAAACAGGGCAAAATTTGGGCTACTCTAAGGAAGCTTCCTTGGTGCTTGGCGCTGTGGTGGACTGCTCCAAAATAACATAGAGTCAATGAGCAGAGCTGGAAAGGATGTGGGGTCAGGTCTTCTTCTAACCAACAAGGAAAAACTCGCTATGAGAACAGCAAGAATTGACACTGGAAGAGAAAATAATAAAAAAAAAAAAACCAAAAAGGAAAGGAGGGAGGGAATTGGGCATAAACGACGCTGAAAAGCATGTGCAAAAGAGCTCCAACCCACCTTTGGAAAGCACTTAAACCCGAGTGTGAGCATAAGCAAATTAAGCCTTTCAAACTCGGCTGCAGAGCCAAAAACCCAAGGCAGATGACGGTGCACTAAGACACCACGTTTCCTGGTTGCATGCTTATGCTAGCATGCTTTCCTCACCCAGAGGCCTTGTCCACCCTGACCTGTTCCCTTGTACTGGCCAGTTGGCCGCTTGGCTCGTCTCCCAGTAGCCAGTGCTCTCCAAGCGTGACATCGATCATTGCTGCAGTAAGGAAGATGGCACTTACCTGATGGGGTAGGCGGAAGCTCCCTCTCTTACCATATGCTGGGAATTGTCAGTGGCTGCTTGAAGCCAAGGCTGGCTTTTTCTCCTGCCAGGAAACAGGCCTTTTCCATAGCCTGCCAAAAAGGAGGGGAGGGAAAAAAA
>VXAX01000697.1:878677-890592 GCA_013399835.1 Leptocoma aspasia
GGGTGTTGTATTTTTTTTCTTCTTGTGGAGTAAATTTCAGCCCCGAAATGTATGATATGTGCTGCATTTGGTGCACTCTCCCCGAGGCAAACCAGGGGATCTGTAAGTGGTACTATTTTTCCTATCAGCCCTGGAGAGTAGTGTGGCAGCCCTGCGTGTTATTAATGGATAAAATCTGAGCAGCAGCCAACCCCAAGGTGAACCCTATGCATTTAAAACATTTCATCAGACAGCTAAGTATTTTTTTTTCCTTCACTACAGCGGATATCTCTACTGCCACCACTCAATAGATCCCGATAGAAGAGAGCAATAGCTGGACTCACTAATGTGAAAATTGATAGTATGAGCTCTCCAATGAAATATAAACAGCTCTGTGTTTCTTAAGTGTCAATATCACGGGGCTGGGCTGAGGAGGTGGTGTGGTGGATTAACCCTAGAATTATCCAGGAGGGGGGAGAAGCTGGTAAATAGGAAATATTTGTCCAATCAGCCAGGGCTCGTTTCTGAAGTGGATGAGATGGGCTGCTGTTGACTCCCAGCTGCTGACAGCTAGAAACCCAGCTCCACCTCAGTGCCCCTGTAAACTGGAGTGTTTCCGGAGGCAGGAGGAAGGTCACACTGGACTTGTTTGCCCTTTCCTTTCCCCCTCCCGTTCTGTCTTGAAAAATTGGATAGAAGAGAGCGTGAGGAACAGTGTGAGATCCAGGGCTGCAACCTTGCAGACGCCTTTGCAGATGCACAGACACACACATGCTGCATTGGGAGCAGCTCCTGGCAAGCTGCAATGCTGCTGTCAAAACAGTGCTCATTAGAGGAGCAGCTTATTCTGGAGGGAAAACCTGCAGCATGCAGAACAAATACCCTTGCTTGAGGAGAACTGAGACCTTGCACTCTCATTCCCTCTTACAGAAGCACTTAACATAACCAGAAGGGCCCCTGCCAGGGAAGGCAGGTGTCTTTGCATTTGGTGGTTTCCAGGGGTCAGATTGCCTCAACTCTTTCACTGTTGCTGTTTTCATGTATGGATAATGCAGAAATGTTCCTCAGCACCTTCTGCTCTAGCTAAAAAGCTAAACCCTACCAAGACCACTCCTTTACTGACATCAGAGTCACCTCCTGGTCTCCATACTGAGCTGGACAGTGCTAGGTGTGGGTTACAAATAGCCCAGAGCAATGTTGTTCTTTTGACAAAGAAATGGTTTCCATGGAAACTTTTAAATATACCCAAGATTATGTAAGTTTATATCCAATATACCTCCAGAACATTTATATTGCTGGGTTGCAGAAACACATTTTTAAAAAAGAAATTACTTAAAGTTCTTTGGCATTTGTTCTTTTTGAGAAAAACAAGCAATTCTGCATACTGCTTCTCAGTATTTAAATGAGAAAATTATTGAGCCAAATGTGGACAAATGGGTACACAATAAACCCAGCTTTGACTTGCAAGGGTTGTGGGAGGAGTAAAAATAATAAAAAAATACAAAAGGCAACCTATAAATCATTACAAAGTCACTAAAAACCTCTTTGCAACAATATATTATATAAAGTGCTTTTCATGCCTCTGTGGTGGGAGACTTGGGCTTGTTATCTTGAGTTTCTCTTCTTCAGCTTGTTTACTGAGTTTTCTACTTTTTTAAGGGTTAAGGACTCTTCTACTTATGAGTCAACCCTGCAACCAAAGCACACGGTGGAGGATCATACCTAAATTGAGTGTCCTTAATCCTGAGTAAGCAGACTGAAGATTTAGTAAACAAGCCAAAAAAGACTTAAGGGGACTGAGCAGCCCCTTGGGAGAAGGGAGAAAGGAGGATGTTAGCAGGAAGGAATCACTCAGCTGCACAGGAAGAAATGGGATGAGGGATCTCCCTTGCAGCACTCTAAAATCAGTAGGCTTTTGTAAGTTAAGAACGCACAGATATTGGTTTCTGGTTTTGTCTATGCAAAGGAGGTGTTCATAAAGTCCCAAGTCACTAGGAAACTTCCCATAAGTGGCACTGGGAAAACTTCCTCTGTACAAACCCTTTCCCTCTCTGCACAAAAAAATCTGTGCGAACTTTAAATTTAATTCTCAATGTGATAACTCATAGCTTTGCTTCTGTTGGAAGCCAAAATCCAACTCAATTGGAAAGGAAGAGGAGACAACACATCCCTGCTGGACTTTTTCCTGTTATTTGTTAAAGAATTTGAAATGTAAAATGAAAATGAAAATTTTAAAACTCATCTGCAATTTGAAAATTTTAGGGTGGACTTGGGAGAATTAAGTCATACCTTAAAGAGAAATGTAACATTCAGATTTATATGAGAATATATTCTGAAGTATATAAAAATCAAAAGCATATCCTCCCACCCCAAAGCATAAGATTGGTTTAAATATAATGAGGTTACATAATTTAAAAACAAAATGGTTAAGTAGGTAGCAGAGGAGGATTACTGGTGGGTTTCTCATTTAATGTTTAGATTCCAAGCTTCCATTTTCCTGGGTACACACTAGAGACCTTTAATGTAGTCTGAATTTCATAGAATATCATGATGTCAGAAGCAGAGAAAAACACAAGACACCAAAGAATCATGAAAAAATGGGACTGAGAAACCTGAAATTTGTGTCTGTAGGTCTGGTTAAAGGAACTCTGTAAAGTCCAAGGGTTGACTCTCTGCTTTGGGTCTGCATGGGCTTGTTATATGGGGAAACTTCAGACTTTGAGAGGTCCTCTCCTGTTGGAAGAGATGGAACTCTCATTAGTTTGAGGAAATTTTAAATGGCCCATATGAAAATATTTCAAGTCTGGTTTTTTATACTTTATCAACAATAATTCTTTTTGTAGAAAAAAAAAATCCCATTCTCTGACCAGCTTGAGTGTGAGCTTAGTTTTCTGTTTATTATTCATTAACACGTCCAAGAGTTATACTGATGTGTTTATTATCAGTGAATCAAAGCTTGATTGATAAAATAAACTAATGTGGTCAAGAGTTGAGCTATTTGAAAAGTTTTTCTGAGTGGTTGAATCAAAGCTGAAGAGAAAGATAACCTATGCCAGCTTTCACCTCTTGGCTGGATGGAAAAAGGCAATTAGAAATCCAGTTCCCCTCCACCCATAGATATTGAGAAAATCATCCTGGGCATCCAAAAGAAGCAAAGCCAACATTAGTCTATGAGAATTGGTGAGCACTGTTGAAATCAGAGCTCTGGTGTCCTGATGACATGGATTTTTGCCTCACTTTACTTTGTTTTCCTTTCTTCTCTTAGAGCATTTTCATGGGCTGGAGTCTCAGATAGTTATGTGGATACCCACCTCTGAAACTGGCATTAGCTAGATAGAAAAAAATTCCAAAACCATTATAAAAGAGAGTTTCACATGAAGGAAAGAAATAACCAAAGGAAAGTAAGACAGAAAAGCCAAGAGAAAACAGTGAAGGTGGAAGGGGTTATGTACATTTCTCATTGAGCCTCATGACTTCATTTCCACCTGACAGTGGCTGGATCATGGAGCAAGGGTAGAAACGTGAACACTGAATCATTAACAAAAAATGAAATGGTATTTGCTGACTTTTTAGCTGTGTGAGTCCTGCCTGGGTCCTCAGGAGGACACCTCTGGAGCTTAGTGACTGTGCACTGTCAGATGTGTGTGTTTCTCTCAGTTAATTTTAAGGAAAGGCTGATGCCTTCTGGAGCTGTAAACACACAAGAAACAATTCCTCTTCATTTTCCCGTTGAACTTTTCCTACAAGTGCACAAATTACTCCCTCTTGACACAGTCTCACACCCCCAGGAAGGAAAGGGGAAGCTGGAAAAGCATCTTTACCACTGACTTGAAAAAGCTTTGCAAATTGTCACAGGTCCACGAAAGGATCAGCCAAAAGCCAGTGCTTTTTCTCTGGGCAGTAGTGGCAATACAAACCTAGCAGGAGTGAGTGCCCCAGTGCCCAGAAATTCACTAGTGTGTGATCTGGTAAATGTTCCAAGAAAAGACAGCATCTTGCCTGGCTTCACCAAGTCCCTATATAGGGTCCATAGTTCTTAAATATGTTTTAATTTGGTCCCATACTTTTCTCTCTGGAAACTACATTTATGATGGCCAGTGGATGATAACTACTCTCTATAAAGAAAGGCAAACTTCATCTTGATTTAAGAAGCACTTGGATAGGCCTAGTTCTACCCTCCCTGAGTCAGTATTATCTAAGGACTGAGAGAAGGGGTGATGGGCACACTGTGGAAACTTTTCAAAACATCTCCCTTCCAACAAGTCTGTAAAAACACTGAGCTGAAAGACTTGAAGCAGCTCACTTGAGACTCATTTTCAGTGTGGTTAAAGTTCTGAAACCCAGACTGCAGAATCTCAGGAAGCAGCTGGGTTCCTAATTAAAACAAACCATTAATAGATTTAGCAGGCCAAATTTATGCTTTTCAATTAAAACCACCGTGGGGCTTGGTGTGTGCTGGGGCGTGCTGGAGGTGGGTGTGGGTTGGAGGAGTTGGGGTGTGATCTGTGAGGGCTTGGGTCAAACCTCTCATCCACAACACGCATTACTGAATTCAGAACATCTTGCTAACCAGAGTACAACAACTCCAGAGCAGGAGAGTCACGACAAATGTGGTGTCAAGGACACTACATGCATTTGTTTCCTGACCACAGACTGTTCGTCCTCCTGCATGAAGACAGTCAGGCATTTTCCTCACAAAATGTTTTTTCTTGTTTGAAAGCTACAAATGTTTTAGTCAGCGTGATGGGTCAGAGCTATTGTTTGGCTGGTGGTCACCCAGCATGAATTAGTGCTTCAATTAGCCCTGCTTTTTTCTGTGTATTGTTGATTTTCACACTTCAGACCAGAGCATCCATTTGCTTCCCTAGAATGGCTCTTTTGTAGGCGTTTCAGTAAAACTGGGGTAAAAGCAATTTTGTTGTTGTTGTTATTTAAATTATTTTTATAGTATGACAATAATTCTCATTACACCAAATTTGATGAAATGATTTTTATTTCCATCTTTTTTCTACTGAGACAAAGATTGCATCTGTATGTTTTTGTTGCAAGAAAGAAAGAAAAAAGCCATGTGTTGCCTCAAAGCATTAAGCTGCCGAAAAGTTCTTTTGTTGCTACCAAAATGAGGCTAGCAGCTCATATATCTGCTTTTGAACAAGAATAAGCTAAAAACTGCTCTCATTTTGTAAAAGCTAATTTCTCTTTTCAAGTTAAATGGAGGACTACATCTATAGATAATTCCTCCTCCCCCCCCCCAAAAAAAATTCAAATGTTTTCAAAACGCTGATGAGAAAAAAAACTTTTTCTTGCAGTGAAATGTGGGGCAATTTTAAAATTAAAAAAAAAAAACAAAAAAAGGACAGGAGACCAGATATCTCCCAGAGCCTGTCCTCAGCTGATCACGGGACTCTCACTGTGCCTGACCCCTGCATGGTGTTCAAATGAAAATAGAAGCTCCAGTCCCACCTCCAGTCCTCTGACTGTATAGATATTTATTCATTTGTGCTATAAATGGGGAACTCAGGGTTATGGGTTCACTGTAGCAGATTCCAAGGCAAAATTGGGCCCCTCTCTATATACAAACATTTGTAACAGCAAAAGACTCTGTGGGCGCTATGGCTAAATGCAGGCTGGCTGCTCCATCTGCCTGAAGATTTGCTGCGACTCTCATATTTAGTGCATTGCCTTGAAAAGTGCTTCCAGAGACATCTCAGTGGCAAGCAGACAAAATTCTCTTGTATTGTATTATAATGTGCAGAGCAGACCTGATTTATCCTTGCTCCCGAGAGCAACATGGGGAACGTGCAGTGTTTTTGTAAATTTTAGAAATGCAGCAGTCCCAGAGATGTATTTGGGGTTGTCATGCTGGCAGCCAGAGGGAAGGTGGAAAGGGGAAAAAGCTGGGTAGATTCCATGGTGCTGCATTAAAACCCTGGAAAGCTCATTTAGTCAGAGATTAAGCTCTGGAGCTAAATCTGAAAGTGAGAAAGGAGAGGAAAAGCTATTGAAAACTGAGATTCTACTGCTGACTATGGAGGCCACATGACCCTGACACATAACTTTTACTGAGTTGACTATATCTCACTTCCTTTAAGTGCCTGTCCCTCCTGCTCACTCTCAAGGACTTGGCCAATCTCCTTTTGTAAATAGAACAATGCTTTATATTTCTCTATTACTCTAGAGTGACTATATCAATAATGCAGGAAAGGCATCTGTCCAGCACAATGAGATTATTTTTCTGATTTTGGTTGACAGTTATGGTAATAGTTTGGCAAACAATCTACTCCACCATCAATGACCACAGATTACAGCTGTTTTTTAAAAATCTCAGCAGCTCCTGGAAACTTAGAAGATTGATTACTTGGACAGAAAGAGACAGAAAGATGTGTCAAAAGCTTTTATGGCTGAAACTTTTAACTCTGTCTTGCTCCCATTTTTTCTCCCTCTCCTGATTCTGAAAGTCGATGTGCAGCCTTATGAGTGCAGTGAGTAAACAAGCAACTATGCTGCAAAGGGAATTGAGGAGCTGCTCAGCACCAAAGCCTGTGGAAAGCAGGATGGGAGGTGTGAAGGCGGTTTTGTGTCCCTCCCAGAGCTGTGGAGGACAGCCAGAGACACTTACCTTGTCCTCTACATGTCCTGTGGATTGTGCTGCATCCCCTGTGCACGTTGCCCCTGTGTTTGTGGGGCAGGATCTGGATCAGGATGCTTCCTGATTATGGGAATCTCATGGAGGGCGATGTAAGCAGTGCCTAAGATTTGTCCTTAACACCTGGATTTGTTCCCCTTCGTGATTTCCTTGTCCTCTCATTGAGCAGCTAGAGGATTTGACTGGGAGGCACCTGCAGGTTTATAGAAAAATCCCTAAAGGAAAAGCACAGTTTCCTTTCATTGTACATAGTATTTATCTCACATGAATCAAAAATGGGACCTTACAATCAAATACACACCTTGCAGAGCTTAACACTACATTAAAGGACTCAGAGCTACCAATAGCCAGAGTGGAAAACACACTGTTTTGAATGTGTGTGCCCTTTATGCAAGGAACAGAAATAACACCATGAGATCTGTGTGCCTAGCTAGCACTGGGATTTCAGATAGCAAATGTTCACAGTGAACTGCTCAGGGACAAATTTGCAGAACAAGAATTATCCTCAGAAATTATTCAGCAGATATTTTCAATTTGAGTAACAACGGAAGAGAGAAAATCAGAGGCTGCTTGTGGACAGGGCCATGAACAGATAAAAAAAACAAAAAAAAAAGGAGGTCAATTCATCAAATAAATTATTCCCTATGAATTATTCACGGAGGTCTAACTTAACTGTTATTCCTACTTTCCCAGCCTCGCTACAGGGGTTGACAATAATACAGCTTTGTCAGTTTCTGGACTTTGATATTAGCAGAAATAAAATCTCAGAGTGCAGTTAGGTCTGCCAGAGTCAGTCAGGAGGTGAATTTGGTCCTACAAGTTGACTTTTCTCATAGGCCATGACTTTGGCATGTTATCAGCCATCATGAACGCAGAAGATGCAGTCAAGAAGGTTAGTCAGAAAAAGCTGACAATTACAGAAATCTCCTGATATTTCTTTTCCTTCTTAGTTAGAGAGCAAAAATACTCCCAAGCAGTAGTGAATATGGATTAAGAACCTGGCTGCTCAAATTCTCAAAACTAATGTGGGTTCATCTGTCTTATGAACTCTTCACCCAAGCCCCAATTAGTATTATATTAACCTCTTAAAATATGGGATTGCTGTGATCTTACAACACTCCAAAACGGTCTATTAGCTACCCCATTTCCTGACTCTGTCAGATGAGAATGGCTGCAGTAGGTCACTTGAAGGCATTGCTGAATTAATTCAGAGAGCTGCTGTGGGTACCAGGGATGTCAGCCACGCACAGGGAGCTTGCAGGGCTTCTATTACACACCCTCACAGTTTTACACTGCGAGTGCATGTAAACATGATCTGAGAACCTGTGCACCCAAACACTCAAAAAGAAACCCAACCTTGACCTCTTGCTGAAATTGATAAAAATTAGGTGCTTAAATCCCATGAAGAAATAGGGCTACAGTCTCATAAGTGGCCTTGGATTAAATCCCAGGCAAATGAGATTATTGTTCTGGATGGTGTGAGCACCATATTGCACTGTCATATATTCTGAGCATAATGCAGTTTACAAGCAAGGAATTTATCATCTCCACTTTTAGAGTTCCAGATCACAGAGGATTTTTCAGGTGGGCTTGGGGGAAAATTTCTTTTTTGTTGTTTGTGGGTCTATACAATCATTTCTTACTGAAAGTTACTTGCAAAATTGCTTGAAAAAGCCCTCTGGTTAACTAAGCATATTTTTCAGAATATGACTTCAACTAGCTTTTGAAAATGCAAGTGAAGCTCTCAAGACAGCAAGGCATTTTTGAAGGTATTAGCTGAGGTGCCTGTTATGTAATTCTATGTCACCATGTAAAACCTACTGCTATTTGTGGAGTTGTGGCATTGCTTCTACTGAATCCTTGCTAAATCAATCCAACATGCCATTTCCCATCTCCTTTCCCAATCATGGCCCATTAAGCATCATGCAGAATGTAATCTATTAGCAGCCATCTCCTTGGCTGGTGAGAAAATCAGTTATGAGTCGCTAACTTTTATAAAACAGAAAAAAAAATAAAAATAAAAACAACATTATAAGGCCTGCCACTATTAAAGAGATTGAATGCAGGAGGTGTGTATTTATGCCATTGAGCCAACTTAAATGTTCATAAAGACGATGAAACTTCAGTATCCTGAGTCGTTGATTTCGAGCTTCAGGTCAGAGACAGATGACTTCATGCTGAGATTTATTACTAAGAGGCAAAGCTTTGGAGTTTGTGTCAAGGTGGGCTCATCCATCACTGGAAGAATTCTGCCATAATATTCTGCTGTCAGATCCCATCTACCCTTGATCAATCTATCAGTTGGCCTGCTTAGGAAATTGTACATAAACCCAATATAATCTGATTAGACATCCAAAAACAGCGTCGCTGGTTAATCATGCAGGTAAATTGTAGTGTGCTAAATGTGACTCCTTTCCCAGGGCATGCACGTTGTGATGGGGGAATGTCCCCAGCCTGGCTAATGAATTTCTCATTCCTCTGTGCCTGGGGAATCAGTGTTAGAGCTGTGTCCCTGTTAAAAATTCAGATGCTCTGGAAATCATCCACTGTGTGTCTGTGAGGCACTGGAGCTTGTACTTGTAAAACCTGGCTGATAATTTTAAGATGTTTTGAGGTGAAAATATTGATGTTTATCAGCAGGTACAGGTGATGCATTGTTTCCAGTGAACATGTAATGTTATCAACATCTACCAGTATCTGGTTGTGAACTTTGTGATATGAATACCAGGTCTCTGATCCGGGAAGGTGGAATAGTTGACTTAACAGGGTCCTTCTGCTTTCTGTGAGTGCTTAAAATCCATACAAGCAGGGACAATACTGTCCACTCAATAGACCAATAAATCATTCCACGAGAACCCATGAGTTGCTACAACTCTGAAATGAGGATACAGGTGGATGTTGCCCACCAGAACTGTAGGAAACTTTTCCCTCTGATCTTAGTCATGTCATCTGCCACTTCACTTCCAAGGAAAGCCTCAGATCATGCAGTCCAGACCAGATCCTTGGCCCCGTGATGCCAATTTCAGTATTGGGTCCTTTCAGGGCATAGATTTGGGACTGTTGAGTTGCAATCCTGAGTTCCCACAGTTTAGCAACAGATGCTGAGCTTCAGTTTNGTAAAATAAATCTGTTCATAGTTGAAAAAGTGGCTGCCAGTGATTCCCAGATAAATTGATGTGAAATGGAATTAGGAAACACTTCACCCTCTGGTGCTTTGCCCATACAGGGTGTCCCCTGTGGCAAGCACAATCCTGAAAATTTCCATTAATTAGGAGTTCCAATCCAAAGAAACATCCAAAGAGATGAAGACTGAGGGTAAGGTGAGACTTGAAGAGCTACTGAAAGGGACTAGAAGCTCACCCCAAGATCTTTTTCTTCAAATGTCTCTGACTCGCCTGTTTGGATAAGGAAAACTATGCAGACTGTCTAGACATGCAGAGGCTGTTGGCCACATCCTTCAGCTTTATCTTAGTTTCTCTCCAAAAGGTGGCATAGACTCAGGACATGGGCAGTGCCATGATGAGAGAGGACATTTCTCATCCCTGCCTTCTATTAATTTCCCAGTCTGAATTAAAGATATCTGGAAGAGCTCATCAAAAAAGATTCCAGGGGAATTATTCAGATATGAGTTAAGAGAAAGCCTGTGCAGGTACAGATGATGAAGGAAGAAAAGGTGGAGCCCAACAGAATGTAAAAATTTCCATCCTACTACACACAGGATGTTGCACAATCCAAGCAAGAAAAGAGCCTGAACAGCACCAATATTTATAATATCCTGAAGCCTGTAAAACACTGAGTTGTTTGAAAATCCAGCAGGAAAAGGTGCACTGAAGCTTAGCATCGATGTTTCAAAACAGAGGAGGAAAGGCACAGAGAGCCAGGGACATTTTCCCTGGAGCCCAGCTCTGAAATGCCAGGCTTTAATGATTTTGAAAGAAACACATTTCAGCACTGCCGTGGCACGAGGTGCAGTGGAGATGCAGTCAGGAGCCTGAGCAGGTCCTTCTCCTAAACACCCCAGGGGGATTTTGTAACTGCTCCAACCCACTCAAGTGCCTCCCAAGGGCAACGTGTTAACAGTGTGCTGGCCTTGTTGGGGTCGGGTGATGCTGTGTATTACACCACCAAAATTGTACCAAAGCAGCTACGGGGGGATTAACCACAGGTATTTGACAGCTGCTGTTAGGCTGAACTTTGCGTTGGAAATGAATACCAAGTCAGGCAGTATTGTTACATGAAACCACCACCTCAGATCTGGGTTACTGACCTGACAGGCCCTCCTTTGTTAGAGATTAAATTATTTGGAGTTGGTTTTTTTAATGCCTCCATTAAGGTAGGGTGTTGTGGTTGCAGTCTCAACTGCCTTGCTAATTTTTTATTCCCTCCAGGGCATTATTTTGAAAACTCCCCTGTATGTCCTTAGCCAAAATAAGTACAGTCCATGGTAAGCACTGCCTGGGCATGTGATCAATTGATTTTTTAATTTTTTTTTTTTACTGTAGGAGATGTTTATCTGTCTCTGAACTGCTTAAAACAGCACAAGACCAGGCAGTCTTATGATCAAATGAATGTTATAAAAGTGCTTGAACTTCAAGGACACTTTCAGTGGCTGGACAGACCATTCTTTAAAGGAATTTTGATTTCTTCCAGTAGTGTCCATGTATTTTCAGGTACACTGATTTACTGTGAAATCAGCACCCCACCCTTGCTAGCATCAGGAAAATACATGAAAGTTACATTCCAGTAGAAAATCTAGGTAGCTCCATGACGTGTCTTGCTTGAAAGAATTCATATATATCTTTCCTCTCCCCACAACTCACTTCTGGCTATTTGTTTTGAGGTTTCTCAAGAGACCAGTTGCCTGGAAAATATGATGGATGAACAAATAAGCTGGGGGTTGAATTTTTTTATTTGGGGATTTTTTTTTGGCTTTTTTGTTTTCTAAGACTTTCTGCAGATGCTTTTCAAACATGGGAANGTTTGACCAAGACATTAAAGAGGTGAATTTTCCAAAATGAGGCAGACCAGTGAGCTGTGCTGGCAATGTAATTCCATCTTTCAATTCCAATACTTTCAAAGAACTTGAGTCTGTTACAGCCAGTCATGTGGAACAGAGTCGTGCCTTAAAGAAAAAAGTTGGATTTTTTTAATGGTTGTTACTTACTAATTATTATTATTATTACTATTGTTATTATTGATAATAATAGTATATAATACTTGTTATTATTTATTTATTATTAGTATGATGTGAGAACATTAAAGAACTGGAGTAGTGGAGTTAGGTAGCAAA
>VXAX01000697.1:890750-1044683 GCA_013399835.1 Leptocoma aspasia
CACAGGATGTTGCACAATCCAAGCAAGAAAAGAGCCTGAACAGCACCAATATTTATAATATCCTGAAGCCTGTAAAACACTGAGTTGTTTGAAAATCCAGCAGGAAAAGGTGCACTGAAGCTTAGCATCGATGTTTCAAAACAGAGGAGGAAAGGCACAGAGAGCCAGGGACATTTTCCCTGGAGCCCAGCTCTGAAATGCCAGGCTTTAATGATTTTGAAAGAAACACATTTCAGCACTGCCGTGGCACGAGGTGCAGTGGAGATGCAGTCAGGAGCCTGAGCAGGTCCTTCTCCTAAACACCCCAGGGGGATTTTGTAACTGCTCCAACCCACTCAAGTGCCTCCCAAGGGCAACGTGTTAACAGTGTGCTGGCCTTGTTGGGGTCGGGTGATGCTGTGTATTACACCACCAAAATTGTACCAAAGCAGCTACGGGGGGATTAACCACAGGTATTTGACAGCTGCTGTTAGGCTGAACTTTGCGTTGGAAATGAATACCAAGTCAGGCAGTATTGTTACATGAAACCACCACCTCAGATCTGGGTTACTGACCTGACAGGCCCTCCTTTGTTAGAGATTAAATTATTTGGAGTTGGTTTTTTTAATGCCTCCATTAAGGTAGGGTGTTGTGGTTGCAGTCTCAACTGCCTTGCTAATTTTTTATTCCCTCCAGGGCATTATTTTGAAAACTCCCCTGTATGTCCTTAGCCAAAATAAGTACAGTCCATGGTAAGCACTGCCTGGGCATGTGATCAATTGATTTTTTAATTTTTTTTTTTTTACTGTAGGAGATGTTTATCTGTCTCTGAACTGCTTAAAACAGCACAAGACCAGGCAGTCTTATGATCAAATGAATGTTATAAAAGTGCTTGAACTTCAAGGACACTTTCAGTGGCTGGACAGACCATTCTTTAAAGGAATTTTGATTTCTTCCAGTAGTGTCCATGTATTTTCAGGTACACTGATTTACTGTGAAATCAGCACCCCACCCTTGCTAGCATCAGGAAAATACATGAAAGTTACATTCCAGTAGAAAATCTAGGTAGCTCCATGACGTGTCTTGCTTGAAAGAATTCATATATATCTTTCCTCTCCCCACAACTCACTTCTGGCTATTTGTTTTGAGGTTTCTCAAGAGACCAGTTGCCTGGAAAATATGATGGATGAACAAATAAGCTGGGGGTTGAATTTTTTTATTTGGGGATTTTTTTTTGGCTTTTTTGTTTTCTAAGACTTTCTGCAGATGCTTTTCAAACATGGGAAAAGCATTCATTTTCCTCAACATTTAACCCTCAGAGTTTAATTCCCAGTGAGGGAATTGCAAAAGCCAATGGACAGTGTGGTACATACAAGGTTTGGATCTGTACCATCTTCTGAACTTTCCTTGTCACATTATTATGGTGTAATGCAAATAATTCTGAATGTGGCCCCATGGTGACCGTGACCAGGCTCAGGCACTTGACTCACAATCCATTATCTATGCTTGAGGAGACTCAGCTCTAGATTTTTTAGAATGTGTTTCCAACACTGAGTTTTACTGTTTTCTTAAAAGTAATTCTTAAAAAGGCCCAAAATTGTGTACTTCCTCATAAATTTGTCAGGGGGGTATAGAAGAAAGGGACTGCTGCTGTTCCTTTCTCACAGAAAATGACAATTATATGTAGGGAAACCACGACTGGTATTATCAAACTAAATATCCTACAAAGATCAGTAGAAACTACATTTTCATTGGTCCTGAAGCCTGATTTTAGGGCACAAAAGTACAGAATTAACTATAGGTAACTAACTTCAGGTCAAATTTAGTAGCAGAAAGTGAAAGGGCCTTTTGATTTCTAATTAAAATCAGTCACTGGATCCAGCCCCAGCTATTAAATTTAATCCAAGAGTCTTGCCCAAGATCACAAAGGCAGCAGGAGTACATCACAGCAAGAATTGGCTCTCGTCACTTGGCCCCAACCACTTCCCCTTCCTCCACCCCAGCCTTCTCTTTTGTACTGGGATTACTCCTGTCTGTGCAAGTGAATATCTGGCATGGCTGTTTGTGCATATCTGGACATCACCAAACCAGTTGGGTTTTGCATTAAAAGAAAAGCAAACAGAACAGTTAACCTTCCCCCGCCCTCACACCCCCAATGCATGTTCTTCACTGACCATGGCATGCTGAATTCATTTGTTTTTATTAACCAAACTCTGGATCAGTGGGACAGCTAAAGGGGAGGAGGCAATTATCAATAGATAATCATGCTGCTGTGGATTAGAGCCACTTAGCTATCTATTGTACCTTTGCTCTCCCAAGGGTCTGATTATAACCCTTGGCTACGCTTTAGATGATGTTAAAAACATACTAAAGCGACTGATATCCCTTCCAACCCCAAAACACATGCTAAAAAAGGGAGATTAATCTCCTTTGGCAGCTGATCACCTACCTGGTGGTGAGCCACTTTCATTAGAAGAGGAAGGGCAGGGCTGTGTTATATATACTTGCTGCTAACTATACAAGTATGGGAGACGTGACTTCACTGGCTCTGTGCTGGCCCTTGAAGCCTTGCTCCTGGATAATTTTGCCTGTTTATTGAAAAATGCTTAGAGGCAGGAGAGAGAGAAGCACATCAGGCAAATATTATACGGGACGGCGAAAAACCAAAATGTCCTGGCCCTCTACCAGATTCCACTGCAGTCATAAAAATCTATCTTGTGGACATGTTCACGTGAGTGTGGTGAAAGGCCTTTGTCAGTGCAATAGATGCAGAAGAGAGATGCAGAACAATCTGATGTTTTCCCCCCACACACTGGGTAGTCAGGAACTCCTTGATCTCATCTTTGTTTCAACTCCTTCTGCGGCCTTTAGAAGGTCACTTCACTATTTTTTCTCCATCTGGAAAATGGGAATAAAAATAAATCACATGCTTATCTAACTATCTCCTGGGGTTGGTGTGAAGTTGTTCATAAAACACTTTAAACATTGAGCACGCTCTGTAGGGCTTGCCTTTATTATGAACTTTGTAAGTGTGTCCCAGATGAACCACTGCTGATGGGAGGATATTACTCCCACAAATTTTTCTGCCTGTAGAATCTGGCAATGCAAGGGGACAAGAAGGCAAATGTTGAAAATACGTGGGGAAAAACAGTGGTCATGGATAAATTCAGAATAATTCCAAATTATTTCGTTAGCAGGTCTGCCTGATTCACTGCAGTCAGCTTCCTTTCATGCTCTCAAAACATAGCAGGAACCCCAGAATCTTATCTATGTCCTTCACCTGCATATTCCCATTCCCAGAGGCTGTACTGGTACATTTCCATGGCCATCCTAGAGCCATGTGACCTTTCCTACAAGACAAGATGCACAAGATACTCCATGTCCTCCAGTAATGGTTGCCTTCTGCACCAGACAGCTGCTCCTCCAGGCATTTCTAAGGCTCGAAGTGGCAACAAAGCCACAAATGCCATGTCCTAAATACATGCCTGTTCTGGTTGTGCAGTTGTGCTCTTCTTCCACCGCTCGACAGTTACTGCCTCAACACATTTGACACTGACACATAAAGTGTCACCTTGTGTTGATGATGTGAAGTCTACACTCATTGAGGCCAAGTAGTTTTCATGTTTGTTTATCCTATGAGAAGTGCTTAACCATAAAAATTTGAACATTGGCTTCCTTTATCCATTTGCTTCTCTGTATTTTACATCTTCAGATACTGAAATTTAACTTTTTTTCCCTTTTAATTCAAGAATAGGGCTTGTGTCCAAGTATATTACTCCCTGAAGGAAATAATCAATAACAGGCTTTAGTTTTTTTCATTTATTCTCTTTTCTTTTTCACCCATCCACCCCCCTTTTCTCTTTCACTGGAGAGACCCAAACCTTTTAATTCCCAGAATCTTTCTGACCCATCACTAATTGTTCCTATTTTTTAGGAGAGCTTGGCAGGTCTGGTGACATTATAGAAAAAGTCCTCCCTAAAGAACACTGCCAATTTCAGCTTTAATTCCATCAGTAAACAACTTTGACTGTGTTGGGAAAATTCCATTAATCATTCATGTTCTGTGAAGAATGATACACAAAGGAGCTGTCAAAATCAAGCAGCTACTCTCCATTTGTTTGGTAATTAAGAAACTCCAGGCCATTCTGATGGTGCAGGGACGCAAATTCCAAGCCCAGCTAGAACCACTTCAAGTGAAAGGATACAGAATCACCTGCACTTAAACACTAGAGGCCAGACTTTAAAGGCCTCTTTCCACTTCTGTGCTCTCAGTGGGTGTATTTAAGGTCACTTGCACATCTAAATGCCCTATCAGATTTTTTGATGTCTAAATGATGTCAGCTGCCCTTGCAATTATTTGTGGGAATACACAATAATGCACCAGGGCCTGAGCAAAGAATATCATAAAAGCATGGAATGAAAGAGGGAAAATAATGTAGGTGGGTAAAACTCCAGCTTGTGGGATTTGTTCCTGATATTTTACTTTAGTCAGTGCAGTTTTTCTAGGACCCATCCCCTCTCCCCTGTCAGTTTGTCCATTGCCTTTCCTACCACATGACATCTGATCCCTGGAAGCCTTACCAATTTCAGTGCATTTCTTCTGGAGTAATTCACTATAGAAAATGGGGTAGAATCATAGGATATCCTGAGTTGGAAGGATCATCAAAGTCCAACTCCTGGACTCATGAATCACAGCATGTGCCTGAGAGCATTGTCCAAGCACTCTGGCAAGTCCTTTCTGGTTGGAGAATCTATCTCTCAGTCATTAAATGTAGTTAGCTTTTGAAAAATAGGTAAAGATGACTTCTTACACAATGATTGTAAACTTTGGTGTGAAGCCCTTTGTTCAAATTTCAACTGAGGTGGGAGTTAACACATTAAAAATATTTCAGAGTTATGTCAGACTGGTCTGGATAAATATTCAAAACTAATCTCCACCTTCTTTGAACTGACAAACTTTGGAAGACAAGGCAGATTTTGCCAGGATACTCCTTAAGAGAGCTGCAATGCTCCTTGGTGATTTGCTGGTGAGGGTCCAACCTATGTTCACATTGGAACCTGCACTTAGTATATCTTAGTTTATACTGGTTCTATTAAAAAAAAAAAAAAAAAAAAAAAAAAACACCAAAAAAAAAAAAAAAAGGAACAGTTATGTTTAGTATGGTCTTTCCAATCTTAATGATTCCATAATTCTGTGATGAAGCATGGCAGGATAGAAAGTTAATTATGTAGGGCTACAGAGTATAATTTCACATTTTGCTGCCACAGTAGGCTAAAATGGTAAACACGGATTGCTGAATTAGGCAAGGATGTTCAGAAAGAAATGGGCTGAATGATGATTGATTGACTGATTTAATCACTGCCCTTCTCTTTTTACTAAAGCAGAACTAGAGGTTTACAAATAGAAACTTTGTTAAATTTTCACACTATAGGAAATTACATCTGGGGATTTTTATTTAAGCCAAGAAATATCTGATTTTCCATGTGATAATTATATATGATATTTTATTAAACAGTTGTAATATATTTTTTATTAGAGAAATAGCCTATCTAGTACAGATATAAAAGCACTCTGTGCTACCTAATGTCCAACTGCTATCTAGATGCCTCCCTAGAAACTCCAAATCAGGCAATTAAATGCTGTGAAGCCCATTCACTTTTAACTGATGGTACAAGCTCAACTGAGGCCCTTCAGAAGAATCTGTGCCTCCAGGGTTAGTAGTACTTCATGCTGCTGCCTTGGCTGCCCGGAGCTGAGGGCAATGTATTATTTATGAGATTATTATTAGATCAGCAATGATGATCAGTAATTCACTGGTGGTGCTTGATTCTGGGCAGATGTTCTGGAATCAAACTTGTTTGGAGAGATCTGTAGAGTGGCCTGGTTCCAGGCAGCCCCACTGGGCTGATCCTGTGGCTGTGATAGGAATCACCTCAGAACAGCCCCAGCACCACCACCCTCCTCTCCCATTCCAAAGATGCTCCTTCTAAATCTCACCTGGACAGTTCCCAGACAAGAGGAAAGTCTCCTCTCAGGTGGGATTGGACACGAGCAAAAGAATGTAATCATTTTTTTTTAACAAAGTTAATAATCCCACTCGTTTGTTCAGAACACAATGCCAGAAACATGTTCGCTTTTTGACATTTAAATACAACCTTTCCTTAAAACCACAATGTACTCTCTCCCTTACATGATGCTGGCTCTGACATTCTTAACCCATTTATACAGAGCCAGAGAATCCAATGATGTAACAAACCACTTTTGAAGAGATGTTAATTTTTTTTTTCTTCAAAATCTGGGTCTTGCCTGTGTTCTGAGGTCCTCATAAACACTTCCTTGGCTCTGTCTGTCAGGACTGTAAAACTCCTAACAATTTGGAGCAATGCATGGTCATTCAGACTCATCAACTAACTGGGCATTTCTTCTTCCTTGTCCTAATATTGATTTCCCAGAAAATCATTCTGAAACTATAAGTTACATTTTTGGGGTGGGAAAAGATAACTAGCTATTTAGTTCTTAATCTAAATTAAGAAAATCAATCAATCAGCATGTGCTTCCATTAATAGGCTGTATTTATTTCAGATTAATTAGGGTGGTGTTTCCAATTATCCATCATGCCTATGAACAAGTTAAAATGCATGTTTCCTACCTGCTGCCAGGGAACAGTCACCATGTGCCAGCTGAGCTGCAGTGATTTGCTGCAAGTGCATTCCTGTGCCTGGGGCAAATGCAAAATTATACACATCACTTTGCCCTCTTTCATGGCAGGCTGAGCCTTAGCCTGTAAACTGGCCTTTCCTTTTCGGATAAAAGCATGCCCAGAAATGGTTTCTGCAGCTTAGCTGACTCATGCTAACTTGTTGAACTGTTGTGATTTGATCATCTCTCCCTTTTTTTTTTTAATGAAAGCGGAATTTTTTTCAAGCTCCTCATTCTCTGGAGCTGTTCCTTAGGATAAAAAAACCATCCATCATCAAACTAGTGGCACAACTACAAGAGTGGGCAAATTCTTGTAGCTTATGGAAGGCATTTAATAAATTCCTGGATATCAGACATTTTTAATCTACATGGCTGGTAATTGAGATCGCTACTTGGCATACATTCATCCTGCATCTCATCTCTCCCTCCTATGTATATCACATCATATCTTAATTAGAAAAGTGAGTAGGTCTGCCTTGGAATACACTAGGAACATGCCTCTTGAGGGAAAAAAGCAAAGTCCTGTTTCATATTCCATTTCTTTTGACTACAGAAGAAGGATCAGAAGTTATAGCATGTACCACATAGCCATGAATTTTTCTACCTGATGACAGTGAATGTCCTTTCAAGAAAGAATGTTTAGCATTTTAGTACCTATCTGGCAACTTGTTGAAAAGACTGAGGAGCTGAGGTTTTGCTGTACACCAGCAAGTCTGGAGCTGCATTTGGAGGATGAGTCAGTCAAGCTGTCCAACATGGAGAATCAGATGAAATCAGGCGTGGGTTCACAGCCTGAGTCCCAAACCCTGGAAAATTACAGGCCCAGAAGGGGATCTCAGCATAGCAACGTGGCAGAAATAAAATATTCCACAACAAAAATAAAAATTCTTCCAGCTAACAGGTCTCCTCAAGACAAATCTCAACTCTTCTGACCACGGCCCTAGAGAAGAAGAGTGGCCTTGATTAAAAAACGTGCTACACAACCACAGATTTAGAACCTGCTTTTCAGAAACCATATTAAGCAGCCTTTTATATATTAATCCTAAAGACAAAATGGTTACAGCTGTTGGACTCTGTATACCCAAATATAGGGACAGTCTGGGACCTTGTCAGCCAAAATTTCAAGGGGAATGAAGCTGAAGGAAAGCATTGGTCAGAGTGAGGAAGGATTGGTGGACCTTGTGCTCAAAGGACAGCTGTAACCTTGAGCAGCCATCCTCAAGGAAGGCAATCTGGGAGGAGATCACTGTCTACCTCTGGCACCTGGGGGTTGCCTCTTCTCTCCTGGCCCATGGTAGCAGAAGCTGGATGGTCTCAGCATAGTCAAGGGATTCCCAGGGATTGCCTGGTTGTCTCTGTAGAGAGCAAAATAAGGATTTCTGCAGCACCCCAGCTCTATCTGGATGGCTCACAATGCTGTAAATATGTGCTGGCATTGCTCACAGCAGTGAATTTCACTTAATGAAGGTAAAACCAATTCCTTAAATTGCATAGTTCTGGTAGGAAGCATAATCTCAGTCAGAACACTCCTCCTCTGGTCTCCCTTCCACCACTCCTGCCTTTCCTTAGGCACGCAGGAAAGCCTGTGATTTTTTTTTTTTTAATTTTTTTTTAATGCCCTGTTTTCAGTAGGGCACCTTAAAGGTCAAGTAAGACATTTGATATATTTTAACACAGGCAGCTTTGGAGATGAACAGATTTGACATATTTAAATAAAACATCCTAATAGTATGTTCTGGCCTTGAAGGCCTCAGGCAGCATACATTGTATTTGTTAGACACTATGGCTTAATTACTCTCATAAATGAATTATACCCATTTCAATTTAAAACCATAAGTGTTGCATTTGAACTAGGGTCAAATTAAACTTTCTGTCAATTATGCAGATTACTTAAGCAATTATGTAAATTGTTAATAAATTCTTAAATGGAGGGAAATTTTTTTTCCTGCAAAAATATATATTTTATGCATTACCAAGCTTAAATATTTTCAGTGGATGAAAGTATGGGAGAAAAAAAAAAATGGAGTGTGGCTTTAAATAGCTCTCTTGGGATTGGCTGCACTATCTCCATCTCAGACACTACTGATTTGGGGTCACCTGCCCTCCCACTGGATCAGAAGGGGGCCACTGAGTTAATGCCAGGTGATGGTGTTCCTTCTCTCATGGCATGAAAAGTGCCACTAGGCTTAAGGCAGGATGCTGTGGTGGTGACAGCCAGCACTGCCACACGCTGTTACACCTTCTTAGAGGTCAGGGTAAGCTCCCCCTCCACCCCATACCTTGTAAGGCGTTTCCATAGATAAAAAGCTTTTGGAAGCAGAGACTGTGTTTTGCTTCCATTTCCTTTATTGTTCAGGGCCTCTCTCCTTCAGTGAGGAAGAAGCAAGAGCTCTGCTATTGATTTAAGTATGGACTGGTTAAAGTCAAGAACAATGAAAATGTAATCGAAGCATTCCTTTCTCTGGATTTGTATTTCCTTCTGTTCTCCAACCACTGAAAGCAAAATCCTAATCTTGCTTCCATGAGTGGGATTACACACTTACAAGCATGGAACAATCCCTCAGAATTCAGGCCACTGCTTGCTGGATGTGTTTTGATGTAATTACGCTGAATTTGTTTCTGTGCAAGAGCGTTTGGAATTTTCAGGGTTCCATTTCAGTCCTGTCATTAGGAGGCTCAACTCTCCCAAGACCTGCTAGTCCCCTCACATCCACCAGTTTAATGCTGGTGTAACTCTATTGACTTAATTAAAATTACGCCCTGCAATGAGAAGAAAATCAGGTCCATTAACTTTGGTGGGAACTTTCATTAGGACTCAGTTCAGTCTCCAGGGGCTTCTAAATGAATTAAAGCTACATCCATTTTGTGCCCCCACAGAATCCCAGAAAGGTGCAAGCTCCATTTCTGTGTCACCTCCTCCCATTTGCACTGACTTGCATGTTGCTGTTATTGAATCCTGCTGATTTGTGTTCCTCCCAGGCCAATTTTTGCTTGTCAAAAAACCACAGAGGTTTCCAAGTGTCTACAAAGACATGTCCATGATTTATCTCAGCCTGGCACTCGACTCACAGCTTAGCTCTGTTTCTACTGTGATGCAAGTTGTTCCAGTGCCGGGTGGGGTGAAACTGGAAATCCCACCAGGAAAAACAGGAAAGCAGACTAGTGGTTGGGTCTAGGAGTTCAGGAGGTTTTGCATCTCAGCTTTGGCAAGGGCGGTGTTCAAACCCAGAACTTGGGCGTTCCCAACTTGGCCCGTGACTAATTGAAATCCTAATAAAGAAAAGGCCTCTGCCCTCAATCCTCCGGGCCACTTACCTTGTGCAAATTAACATTTTAACATCAGTTATAAAATGTGCTACATCCCTGGGAGGTGGGTGGAGGGGGACATGAGGGAGGGGGGAAGCATCTAATGCAATGAAATATGCATATCACAGCCTAAAAAGAAATAGGGAAATTGCTAAATGAATGCTAAATTATGGATCTACAGAGGGTCATCTGTTAAAATCTACACGGTGGTATCTTTAAGCTCCAGAGTATTAACCAAAGGCATGGGGGCAAACATACCTGGCAACCCTTTACTTTTTATTCTTTGTGACACAGAGAAAATACTTTATAAAATACTAGATGAAAGGGCCCTTTCAAAGCTACTTTGCTTTTATGGTGCCTTTCTCTCGAGCTGTTCTGCATACTTAAAAGTCAGAGGCACCTTGAGTGGATTACATTTTTATTTTTTTTTTAGAGTGCATTATAGCTTTTTCTCAGCAGCCGACGTAACAGCCACCCGACCTGCGTTCCCAATGCCTCGTTGTCATCATGATAAGCATTTACTGTGATAGGAAGGCAAAGAGAATCAACCTTTTTTAAACACACACAAAACCCTCGCTGCTTTGTTGAAGCAAGCAGCAGCCCCAGCTCACAGGGATACACAGGGGCTGTAGACAGAAAGCTATTTAGAGCATTGAAAACAGGCTTATTACCCTGCTATTTTTTTGTGCACAGGATTTTTTTTTTACCCTCCCTCTCTCTCTCTCCCTCTCTCTCCCTTTTTTTTTTTTTCCTGTGACATTAGAGAGTCCGAAGTGACATACATTTTTTATAGCTTCATAAAGTCGTCTCCTGACCGGGTCACCCTTCTCATAACTAGGGAGCAGAACGCTTGAAAAAAGCCATTCATCAACGTGAAAGGAGCCGCTGTCTACTGGCTCCAATATGCACACAGTCTGGCAAGATTCAGCTCAGTGCAAATGCTAAGTTACTCCTTTGCTAATGCCAAATGACCCGCTCACTTCTATTAGCACACAGAAGGGGACAAGAAGGGCATGGCTGCTGTCCGTGTCTGCATAAATGCCTCTCAAGACACAGACCGGGATCAACACTTCTTGCTAAATGTACTGAACACGTAAAAAAAATTAGTTTCGTATTTATACTAATTAAATATTCAATTAAACAAAGATAAAATTATGGGGAGAGAATTTGTTCTTGCCTAATGGGCTATGTCCCATTTATTACTTTTCCACACATATACCATTAAAATCTCTGCAAAGGGATGTAGGATTGTTACTCCCGGTTTATGTCATCCCCTTGCTCCCCCTCGGCTCTTTGTTCTAATCTGAGCCTGGAGGACTGGGGAGGTAAAACCAGGCAGAGGGACAACCAGAATTCCCTTTTCCCTGGGGGAAAGCTCCCCAGTCTGTGTTCTGCAAAACACAGACATTTGCAGAGGGTTTGCATATGGGAATACACCAACACATGGGAAAATGGGAATGATTATCCTGGATAAGGCCTCTCTTTGCTATTAATGATGACCAAGACCCGATGCCTTCAAGGAACACCCTGGAGACCCTCTAGTGGGCAACTCTGGGATGACCTGCCAGGAGAAGAAGTTTCTTCCTGACTCTCAATAATTAGAGTTTAGATTTCTGCCAGGGAGCCCGAGGGCTTACCCCAACCCCTTGGAAAAAGTGTGCTGAAGATGTTCAAAATGAACAGTAATTTTTGTCATTATCAAAATAAATGTCAAATGGCTTTTTCAATCTTGATTTGGACTCCAGAGAGGCTTTGTGGTAATGAATCTCATAGGTTAATAAGTCACTGGGTAAAAAAGCAACACCAAGGAAACTGTTTACTTTCTCAAATTTAAATGCACTTCATTGTTCTTGGGTTATAGGAAGAGTGATAAATCATTCTTTGGTTTAACTTCTCTAAGCTGTTCATTATTTTGCCAAACTCTCACTCGTCTTCTCTCTGACTCACCATCCCCCAGTGCTAAAGAGTCCTCCTGGTTTTCATTTATGATTTTAAGAAAGAATTTCACTACTGCTTTTTATTTTTCTGGCATTTCTGCAAATTTCTGGTTTGTATCATTTTGCAGACAAAGTGATGATAAACTCTTTATTCATACAGTATACTGGTACCACTACCTTACAGGTTTATTCCAAAAGTTGTTTTTTTTTTTTTTTGTTTTCCTGCTGTTTTCACAGCAGCTATACATTTAACCATGGCTTTATTCATCTTTCCCTAATACCCAAAACTTCTGTATGTTTTATTTTTTTTTTTCCCTTGAAAGAATATAAATACAAGGTAACTCTGGAAACTACAGGTCTATGTAATCAGAGCTATGTGCTTATCTGGGACTTCCTTTTTTACCAAACATGAAGGTTTACAACAGCTGCAGGTTTGGGGTTTCTTTTGGGGCCTATTTTGCTTTTGAAAGCAAATGCTTTTGCAGGATGAATGTAATAAGGCTCTTTACCTAGAGAAACCTGAGTTCACCATAACTTTTGATTTGTACAAATAATATGCTGACTATTTTTTTCATTATTATACAGAACTAATTGTCTTCATCTTTCTCCTGGACAAGGCACTAACTTTTGAAATAATGTTCATCAGAAAGCAGTTTTCTCAGAAGCAAACTGGGAGTGTTTCAGCAGCAAGTAGGTCCAGAGGAAAATTAAAATACATTGGTAGTGCTCCCTGAATAATTTTCTTTCCAGAACCCCCCTCAGATATTAAGTGGAGGAGGCAGGCTCATCAGAAGAGACTCTAAAGCTTTTGTTTTGAGGCAATCAACATGGTATTTCTTATGGGCCTTTCAGGAGCTGTCAGTCAGAAGCAGCTTTCCCAAACTGCATGGATGCACATAATACTGAAGTAGGACTATGCTATGAAATTCAGAGATCCACCCAGAGGAGGGGGAAAAAAAAATTTGAAGTTTTCATGATTCCAAGCTTTAGGTCAAAAGTCCCAATGGAAAATTTGGAAGGCCTTATTAACCCCTCTACTTTTGTTGTTGCTGTTCAGGAATCTTCTCCACTGAATAGCACTTCTTTCTTCAAAAAGTCATTTTCCAGTTAGATACATGAAGGTCAAAGAAAGGCAAAAAATGTGGGGGAAGTTCGTGTGTGGAGTCAGTGGCTTAAACACAAACTGCTGACCCTGTTCCTTGATGCAGACACGCTGCTGCCCTGCTTTGAGCTGCCTGTGCAGGAAATAGAGTAACACACACATGAAGATATTTGGGTGTCAAGGCAGCCAGGCTGTAATTGCCAATTACAAAAGAAGATGGTGAGGCTGCACTATTGATTGAGTTTTTGGAAGAAAAAGTAAAGTAAACACAGTGCATTCTGTAAGCATCATACCTTCATTGTGCCAAGTTAGATAAAAAAGGGCCAGAGGATTTTCTGCTATAAAAGGAGTTTGTCAAATGCTCCCCTTGACAACGGAGTGTCTTTCCCCCAAAATGGTGTCTCTAGAAGGGTTTGCTTCTTTTCTGTGCCATTTGCTGTGAGGCAAGAACCTCACAAAAAGAAAGCAACAACAACAACAACAAGTTTTGATTGGTTTTGAAACAGAGATTCTCTTTAAAGTCCCAAATGGTTTCCAACTGTTTCAGATTCAAAGCAATTCCAAGTATATGTGGAATTTAAAGCACAGAATTGGGCCATACGAATAGATGGAGTTTGAGCACCCCTCATTGCTCTTCTGCCATCATCCCAGTGAATGTGGTGTGACACTGAAACTCTGAAGATGGGAACTACCAGGCTTTAGCAAAGGTCAAATGTCTGCTTGGATCAGCTAGGTTAAAATTCACCTGCAGGCTGCCTGTCCTGTTCCGAGGCTTCTTCCTCCTATCGTGCTTCCAGATGTCTCCCTGTTGTTCTCTGGGCATATTAAAAATCACACTAGAAATCAGCAGAGAGCAGAGGCTCTCAGTCCTTCAATCTAATCTTAAAATACAAACCATAAAGAAGAGTTATCTGTGAAGCAGAAGGGAATTTGGGGTTTCTTGTTCACTGCCAATGAACTCTTCAGAAGTTTCAAAAATTGTCTTCAAAAGCAATGAAAATGTAACTTCTTTTGCTAGTTCTCGTGTTTTATTTGCTAGATTATTTTTTGAGTATATGTCTTCTTGTAAGCTTTGCTAAACAGTCTCGTTACAGTCAGATTCATATTCACAATTTCCTTTGGTTTCACTGTGACTTTACATATGAATTTGTGGGCAAAACTGGATGGCTGAGTAATTTATAGAGAAGGTCAATACTAGATTTGTGTGAATAATTGATTTTTCAGCTTGTTTGTGATTTTTTTTTTTTTTTGTAAATAGACTGTTTAAAGTCCAGCTGAAAAAGAGCCTTTGTTAATGTCCTGAATGCCTCAGTGAGTTGAAGAAAAAGACAATCCATAGTGAAATATTTTATTCTTAGGAAGTCTTAATTTTAATTAACTTAAAGTGTACTGAGAACAGAGAGATTCAAGTTGAAAAAGAAAATTAACAAAACGTTGCAGTTTTTCTTAGACTTCTTCAAAAGAAACAATTTGGTCAGTCTGACTTTTTCTTTTCTTTGCTCTTAAACCAAAAAGGCATTTTGAAAGAAGCTTTTACAACCAAAATATTTGTCTAGCTGTAACTATTGCTGAAAATGACTGCCAAGTGTGAAGAAATTGAGTATTGTCTTTTCTGTAATTTCCATTATTCTTCAGGTCTTTGGTTTTGCATATCAGATCTTGAGCTCTCAATTTATATGTCAAAATATATTGAAATTAAGAGTCACATGAAAGAAAATATAGATTGGGTTCGGAGCAACCTTGGGTGCCCTAAGGGGGGGCTAGATTTGTTTTAATGCAATTCTAGTTGTTCAAGTTTAGTTGAAACTCTGAAAACAAGCAAACAAAACCCTTTGCAAGTAGGAAAAGAAGTAGCATTATTGGGAAATAACCCTTTTTCTCCCAATCTGAGGTTTATTCTCTTGTCAGGAAAATATTCCCATTGACTTCATGTTTCTGTCCCTGAGGTCCCACCCTGGATGTGATTTTGTCCTCTCCAGTCTCTGTACAACTTTCCAGCCACGTTCTCCCAACAGCTCTCACATCTCCCTATCAAAAGCACTGCAACCTTCAATTCCTTGTAACAGCTTCGCCCCAATCTCTCATTTCCATTTTTCTGCATCCTGCTACATCTCTCTCTTTCCCCAACACGCTGTCCTATCTTTTGCCTCCCAATCACATCTTGCTGTTGGATCACTTCATGCTGCATCCCATTTGCATACTGAATGCCAGCAGAGACAAGGTACCAATGTCGTGGGACATGACCCGCAACATTTAGATTGAGACGCACATTTTTGGATCACTCACCCTAATCCCAATTGAGATGAAACACATCTGAGCCACAACTTTGGCAGATGGCTCACAAATCAGGTGTTTTCAAAATCCCCCCCCAAAAGTGGGAAGTATTTGTGTATGCTTTGTAAACTCCAAAACTGCCCTGGTGACAAAGAACCTAGTTCTCTCCTCGGGCATCCAGGCTGGGCTTCGTTTTCAGGGGATTTCCCAAAAAACATACCCTCTGTTTTCTGCCTTGAAATTTTTTGGGAAGGATTTTACAGGTCCTTTTGGGGGAGTGCTTTTGTGTTTTTCTAGTTTCTTTTCTTTTTCCTATTTAATTTTTGGAGCTCACCTCAACCTCTTGCTCAGTCTCCTGTAGATAATTAGCTTGAATGCCATTTCCATCCGTTGTGCTAATGTGAAATCAGACAATGTCAGGAACTGGTAGAATGGGTTTTGAAATGAGATTGCTTACTTTGTGGGTGTGCAGAGAGGATTTTTTTTCCCCTGGACTTGGGGAGCCACTGGGGAGATTGCTTCAGATATTTTTTCACTTACTTTTATTAACTACATTGTACAGAGTTTACATCAAGTCAAGAGCCATACACAAATGGCTGAGAGAAGGGAAAAACAACCCCACTCGCTCCCTTCACTCGAAAAAAACATCCGTGAGGAGGTTACAAAGGGTAGTTACGAATCATTTGGAAACTCTTGTTTTTCAACCATCTTTTAATAGTTGCTTGTCCCCCTGACAGTTGCTGCTTGCCCTC
Organism: Leptocoma aspasia; assembly: GCA_013399835.1. NCBI lineage: Eukaryota > Metazoa > Chordata > Aves > Passeriformes > Nectariniidae > Leptocoma > Leptocoma aspasia. The sequence goes on from VXAX01000697.1 coordinate 906,801, forward strand.
TTCCCAGTGGTGTCTGTATCAGGCAGAGATGTGTTAATCAGCTTTATGAAGTTTGACCGTAGCAAGCCTCCTGCCTATACTCGGTCAATCAGAGTTTGGCCTGATGGTGCAGTTCTCCTCTTCCCTGTTCCACTGCTTGAGTTCATTGTTCCAATCTCCTTGGTGGAGTCAGCCAGGAAGGGGTTCTGCACGAGGTCAGGGTGCCTCTGTTTCATCCTTCTCTTAAAGTCTGAATGAAGCTCAGCAGAATGACGCTTCTCTAAATAAAGTGTCTTGTTATTTCTCTTTTCTGATTTGCCTCCAGATTGCTGGGAACAAGGGGCTTAAGTCTTGCCCAGCGTTGTAAGTTGCAGATTTACACAGGCATAAAACAAGTGGAAGTGAAACCAGAGTCTCCAGTTCTTTTATCCTGAGCACAATGGCCTTTTGCCTTTTCTCTGTCTTCCACTGAAAAGAAAGATCCCTACACCCACCACCACATTGCTTTCCTACCACCTCATTACTCTTCTCTGAATGCTTCTTGCTTTACCATTTCAATGGGGAATGGGTCTGAAAAATTTACAACCTCCATCTTGTCTCCAGGGGAGGAGAAGGACCCTGGAAGGTGCTGGGTGAGCTCACCAGCTCTCCAATCCCTCCTATTTCCTGGAGAATGTGCTTAATATCTCCTAGGCTGAACCCCGTCCTTGAGCTGTGATCCTGTGGTGACACGTTGGGTCTCTGCCCTTGTGCTTGTTTGAAGTCCTGTACCAGAGCGTGTCAGCGCCCGTCCCCTGCCCGTATCAAGGCTCCAGACATCCAGCAAGTGTAAACCAATCTTCCCAGCGCGTGATGCATGCACAGCAATTTGTTAAATTTCCACATATGACACCTCCTTCCCCCGGCAGCCCTCCCCACATTTCCTCTCAGCGTAGTTGAACTTTAAAAGGCCCAGGAGAAAAAAGAAATAAGACTTTAAATAATTTATTTTGGAGAAACAGTCAGTGAAGAGGAACAAATAATGTTTCACTAAAAGAAGCGGGACCTTTGACACTCCCCTTTTCGCTCGGGTACCTGAAGGCCTAGCCGGATTGCATTAGTGAAATTTTCATTTGATGGCATTTTAATATTCTGCCTTGATGACTTTTTAGCAACATTTACTTTCAGAGGTCTTGAGTGCTCCCTCGGAGGAAATGAAACATGTCAAAGCCCATTACAAAAATCAAAATTTAAATACCTCGGCCACGTTGGGGCTCACACACAATCCCATCAGCGCTTAAACTGCGGCTCACAACTACTCATTCACTTGCTCAGTTGGTAATGAGTACATTTGATGAAGCATTCTGGGGTCATGGAACATACGCTAGTGATCTAAACTTAACCCATTGATTGCTTATACACAGAGGGACCAGGGGAGGGGGTGTTTTATTGAAATGTAATGTTGGAATAATTTCCGTCAGCGCTGAAATAATTTTTTTTTCTTTTCCTTTTTTTAAATTTTTTTTTTTATTTAACAATTGCTTTGATGAACAGGAATGTTAATAAGCATGATGGGAGGGCTTTTATTTAAGGTGGGGAGGAAGAAGCAAGGCTGGGAATACAGAACAGTTAGCTCAGTTCTTCAGCCACTCAAAGGCAAGTACAACACCGGGGCTTTCTTCCTATGAAACCTACATTTGAACTTCACAGGAAATCTTCCTTGTTTTATCATCTACCTTCTTTTCTTACTGAAATATTGATTGGCATGGTAGAGGGAAATGGAGATGTTCAGCATGGTATAGTAGAGTGGTATCAAAGAATGCTATATTCTAAATATCATAGCTATAATTCAGCATTAAAATTTTCCATAAAGTATCTGCACAATAGAAATCAATCTGTAGATATACTGCATTTGGTTCCAGTGTGATGGTTGCATTTTCTCTCAACCATTCCCCTTTTCTCCTTATTTTTAAAGATGTCTAGAACAAATGGCTGACAATGTACATCTTTCCATTCTTTCTTTTCTCCTTCCTCTCAAAAATGGGAAGCCTTTTTCAGCTGTATGCTAACCTTGTCCATGAGATAACTGTGATTTCAGTACCCCAGTGTTTTTGCTGTTATCATCTTTAGTGTGTGATGTATAATCAGCAGCTCAGCAGTAATTCCAAGTCATTCCAAAATTTCCATCCTTAAAGAAGACTGGCTTCAAACTGCTCTTTGGCACCCTCGTACAATCAGCACAAGCTTTCTTGGTTTGTCCAGTAATTTGTGTCCTTTCAGTCAGATAGATCATCTCCATCTTCTTCCTTTCAATTTCAGTGGTACAACCAGCATTTAGACAGCAAATAGGATGCAGAACCCAAAAGCTCATCAGGATCCATACTAACCTTTTATGCAGGAAAGGCCACATATCATAAAATTTTTGCATCCATGAAAACCACTTTCTTCCTGGAAAACACTTGTGTTCCATAGTGGAAGTTCACACTTCAGCACTAAATTGCTCCTGGACTCATTTTAGATTTCCCTCTTGGAGCATTCCTAATAAGATGCACTACTGATAATTTTGAGGTGTTCAGTCTTTGGCACTGGGGTTACAGGAGTAATGAAAAAATGTCTTAACTGAGTAATTTGTTGAAGCAAGCTGCAAAATCCTCCATGTTAAGGACAGCTAAAAATCTGAAATCAGGAGAATTTTGCAAATATGCTGAGCAAAATTCAGGACCCACACTGAAGTTCACAAAGCACAATCACCTTTAGACCTGACTTCACATATGAGTGATAAGATGCCAAACAGCCCTTGAAGATGAAGGAATGATCAAACTTTGGAAAACAGCTTGGATCTCACCTGAATACCAATGACTCTTTGAGCTGATGGGAGACTTTCTCCCTCACACACCATTAGATAGAGATTAGACTGGGCTGGCTATTCCCAAAGGCAAAATACAATAAAAACATTGTACATGGGGAAGGTTGTAACCCTTCCTTTTGTTGATGAAAGAGTAGCATAACTCTAAGGATTCATAACATTAAGCAGTTGTAGGTATTGTGAGGAGACCACTATTAAATTGAGTCAGGCCTTACCACTATTTTGTTGTGGGCTTTTATTGCTAGGAGGAACACAGAATGCAGGAAACATCTTGAGTGTAAAAGCTCTTTCTGGGATTATGAAAGACAAGTGGTTCAGTGCAATTTATACATGCTATAAATGTTGTCAAAAGTCCAGTTGTGGCCTCTTCCCAATTACTCTGCATTGCACTAACCAGAGAGGAGGAGGGAAAATGCTGGTTGTTATAAACAAATTTTAGGAATTCCCGCTATTCTATCTTGCAGTCTCTTCAGATACGACACAATTTATTTTGGCCAATTTAGCTGCAAATTATTTTGAACTTTTTTTTTAGTCATCTTCAAGAAATGTGCCTGTAATCAATTTTTTTCAAAAAAGAATCGTTAGCAGGAGCCAGTTTTAACCACATATATTTAGATAATGTCAAATAGCAGCGCAGGCAGTTAGAAAACTGGGGGAAATTCTTCAGTGGTTTTGTGTAATGAACATTTTTGACATTCTATGAAGAGAAAAAGGAGAGAAATTCTCAGAACTTGTTACAGATTCTTCACTCATCTCTGTTACTAACTGGGTAAAATCAATACAGTATGAATGAGGGATCCTGAAATCAGGTAAATGGGACAAATATAAGGAGGCTTCTGAAATCCTTATTCTTGGTGAGCAGCATCAGACTTCTTGCTTTTGCAGAATTTGTCAGTATATCCATTACAGAACCAGGGAGCAGAAATTGATCTGTGAGAGCTGTCCTCATCACACAGTAAGAATGCAAAGCAGAGGACCTCATGTGCACTCCAGACTTTGACGTCTTCATGCTCAAACCCATAGAAAACAGCAGCTGAGTGACTTGACTGCTGTGTGATAGATAGTCACTCTGAGACAACATCACCACTGAAAAGCAACCGGGTTGCATTTGCCCTGGTTCTGCCAATCTGACTCAAGACCTGCCTATGAATTTGTTGACCCATTTCTCCCTCGTTCTGGTGCCCGCCCCGCACACCGCGTGTGCAATAAATCCATCGCGCACAATGCTGCACTGCTCTTCTGTAACATGAATTTATGCTAATGGCTGTCTGCATATGCTTATATCACATATCTATATTAAACTTAATAGTCTGTTACATTGCTTCTTAACCCTGTGTCCACACATGATTAACTTTTCTGATTTCTTTCAAAACCGTTATTAACACAGTGTAGCATTTCACTCAACATGTCACCAACTTTCCCTGCCTGATGCGGGAGTTGGGGTAATTATGCAGCCCTATAGCTCTGTCAAATAACATTGTACACAGAGAGTTAGGAGTTTATTTAGAGATTTGGGGAGCTGCATCCATGTGTGCTTGTGTACAGTTATTTTTCTTTAAGGATAAGTGGTGGTAAAGGATGATCCTTCAAAAGCCGCTTTTCAGCAAAGTGATTCTTCATTTCATTCAGTTAAATGAGTCCTTTTGAGTCCAGATGTCAAGTTTAGACAAAAGAGCATCAGCATCCTTACGTTTGTAGTGATATTCATGAAAGTCACTTGAAAATTGGAGTTTAGAGAATCAATCAGATGTCATGGAACTAATTTGAAAACCTTCCTGGAGACCTACAAGGAGACAGGGTTGAACCACTTTGACAATTTGATGATCACGATCATAAATATTCTTTTTATGTGAATATCACATTAATAAAAAGTAATTTGCATATAACATAAAATATTGTATTTGCTTTTAGACATATATTTTCATTGGGAGCTCCAATGAAGCTCCTCAACTTTCTGCTCAAGGGTGCACTGATACATTTTCTTCCCTCAGTCATGGCTCTGATTGTGGCTGTTAAAAGCAAAGAAGTTAGAGCTGGAAGGTTATTCCATATAGCATATGCTATATGGAATTGCAGAGAAAACTCTGCAGTTTCATTTTCATGACACATTTTAAGGTTAAAATGCTACTGTCATTTATAAGCCTCTGAAATCATGAAGTTGTGCTGGAATCCAAAGGCCTTTGGAAAACTCTGCCTGCTGCAATTCACACTGAAAAGATGAATTTGATATTTCCATCATATTTTATCTGTGGCCTTTGAATTTTAACTAGTTGGAAGATGGGACAGCAAAGAAAAAATCACAATAAATAGTGTATCATCTGTACCTTCATGTACTTGCTGCATAAAATAATGGGAGTAATAGGCACAGCCACTGCTTTTGCAGGATGAGGGTGATTATTACTAAGATAAAACAGTGGTTTCCAAATCAGCAGCAGGGACAGCAGTCAGGAGTTTCTAGTCACAGACTCCACACCTCCAGTGGATTTCACTCTCTCTACACCCCAAATTCCCAGGCAAAGGAGAGTTTTTTACAGGTTCAAATAAGAAAGTGAACACTTAAGTAGTAATCATAATAAGATAATATCTGAAGGTCATGCCAATACACAGCTGAATATATGTATGAGCCAGGTACAAATTTAATGCTGGAAAGTCTTTTAGTGTCTCAGCCCAATGGCCACATACATTTTTTTCTTCATTTTCCATGCCTTCATCATTTTGAACCTCCTGTGTGCTCATCATATCTTGCAAGAAAAACAGTTTTAAGACATTTTCCACAAAACATTGCGTTAACAGGACCGTAAGATTTTACAGACTTTGCTAATAGCTGCATGCTAGTTTCAGTGTTTTTCAAATTTGCTATTTATCTTGCTTTAAAGCCTTTTGACAACATGATAGAGCAACACATAATAATAATAACAATAATAATAATAATAATAATAACAACAACAACAACAACCAATAATTACAGTGGTGATAATTTTAGTGACCCAAAATTAGGCTGAATAAGTCCCTGCGGATGTTCATCCACTACATTTAAATCCACTGTTTTATGAACATAAAGGTTTCTCATAACTCACATAAGCAAGTGGTTGTTCACTGGGCTAATGGGTCAAAGCCATTTCAAATATACTGTAAACTATCACAAAAAGGATCTTTTTCATCAGACACCAAACAAGGATGAGCTATCAATGAGTGTTCCTGCTCCACAGGCAGCTTTATGACACTTTCTGAACGTGTGTTTGATCTGTTCTACTTATCTACAGAGCAGTAGATCCACCTCCAGCTACAGAGTTGGAGCATGATGCTCTCTCCACCATTGTTTCCACTGCTCCAGAGCTCATTTCTAGCTCATGTAGAGGTTAGGAGCAGCACAGGAACATTACCATGGAAATTCAGTGTCAAAGCATTTTTTCCAAATTTTAACATGACAAAAAGTAGTATCAGTTGACAGGGCGTCCTTACATGTACCATTACTCTGCAATTTTTTGTTGACAACTGTTATCACTGTCTTGAACCCACAGAGCAAGTTAGTGTGTTTGTGTTGTCTATCAGTCTTGATAGATATGAAGTAAGGGGAAAGGAAAAATGGAAACTAGTGGAAAAGTAGTGCAAATAAACTGTTGCATCCATGCCATTTTTTATTTTGTGGTTTAGTTCAGTTTGTGCAACAACTTTATGAAGCTCATTGATGATAATGTTATTTATTCAGCCCAATTTTGAAATCAGAAAAATAGCTATTTTCAAAAGATTAGAGCCCATGAAGAGAAATAGACTTTTCTTGCTGAGCAGAGACTTGAGAGGTGAACAATAAAAGCCCTGGCCTAATACAGTGTGCAGCTTTTTTTAAAAAAATCCTTTCCAATTCCATGGACAGGTAGGAAACACAGGGGGTCCTGAGGTGCTTTGAAGGAAACAGCACCTGATTTGTAATACACTCTGCTTGCTGAGTGGACTGGCATTTTTTACCCTTACTAAGGGGACAAATACATTATTTACTAGCTTATGTGCAAATGTACTTCTAGCTTCTGCTGGATCAGTTCTGGCTCACAAACTTCTGCTCCAGTACTTGAACTTACTTTATCCTTTAGTCTTTGGCCAATAATTTTTTATTTTTACTGGATGACAGTTAAAGTGATAAAACTATTTCTCTAGCATTATGTAGGACTTCACTGGCAGTCACAAAGCTATGAAATCATTGGAATCATTTTGCAAAATCACTGTAAATGTTGTTTTTAACCCTAGTCTACTTAGAAAAAAAGCTTGCCAAGGGTATTGGAGATAAGCTAGATTGAATTGCTCAGATGATGGGTCCTGGCTATCCCAAAGGTTGGGATGTATCTGATCCAGATCAGTATCATGTTTAAATACAAAACAAGTGGCAGCCAAGCCTCTATGAGCTCTCAAAAATATTGAGCTTTCTCTGGTGTAATACATGAAGCCATTATGAAACAGATTTGGCACTAAGGGGGCAAAAACAGAGTAAAATACCAGAGTGCTCTTGGGATTGATTGTGCACAGAAGTGAACAAGGGAAAAGGAAAAGACTTTTGTTAGTGGGAAAAAAAAAAAAAACATCTTGGCAACTCAGGGATGTGTTGTAACAAGAACTTGAATAAAATAAATAGGGAGCATTTTCAGGCTGTGGGGGCTGAATGAACACAATCAATCTTCCCTGGGCTGGAACTGCATGTCTCACCCACAGCTCCCTCTACTGAATTAAAATCCCACGGTAACTTTAGTTACACAGTGACACTCTGGCACGGGACATTCACTGAGGACTCCATCATGTGTATAATCATATATGGGATTTCTGAGTGGAAGGTTTTGGGGAGATGTAGCCTCCCACTGGTACAAACCCCGCAGACCGAGGGCTGGCTCAATGTGGGCGTGTTCAAAAAATCCAGCAGCTTCTCTGTTCAGACTGGATCTACATCCAGGTCTTGGCATGAGAATAAATTAGTCATCAAAATAATAGTGTGCCATGATTTTCCATGTCTCCTGCTGACATGCCTTACTCTTACCTACCACTTCTTTATCAGTCCTTTAGTTTATCCTTGCTTTTAGATTCACACTTAAATTGTCCCTTTCAGGGTGCTTTTGCCTTTCCTACTTTAAAGGAACCATAAAGGAAATATCAGAAACTTTGTTTTAGTGCCACTAATCCTGTATTCACTTGTATTGTTACTTCACAATTGTTTGAATTTTGACTGGGGGAAATGCTTTTCTCCAAATTTCAGACCTCAGTATGTAACTTCTGAGTAGAGAACCTGCAGTCAGGACTTCCAGGTGCAGGTTCATCCAAGTGGTAGAGAAGTTTTTATACTGTGATTTAAGGAGTTATTGTGCCCTACTTTGTGCATTTGACAAGTGTCATGTGGCTCTTTGGTTTTTTTAATTATTATTATTGTGGAAACACCTAATATGAGCCAAGTTCATGCAGACTCTTGAATAAAAGATTTCATTAAAAACCTTTGTGTGGCTATTTATTATGCTGTTGATCCCTGGAAATAGAAGATGTCATGTGCGGGAGTCAGACCTTCAGCTCTGTAGAGTTTCTGCTAATTAAATTGCTAAGTGTGTCTGTTATTAGGAAAACCATGAGAAATGCAGCAAGGGGAGGGAGAGAAATGTCCATCTTGTCCTTTCTCTGCATTGGGAGCACTCCGACCTCCAGGTCTCGGAGAAACTGGTTTCTATCCCATCTTAGCCAAGGAGAGAAAAAGGTGACAGGCAAAGAGTCAGGGCTGGGGGAAGTGTGTGGCCAGGAGTTCATCTGGAGACTTTCAGGCAGAACTTGCCCTCCTTAGACACACACTTCACCCTCTCGTCCCCCGGCAGCCCCGCGCATCTGACATTTCTGTCAAAAGATACCCTGAGCTGCCCCTCCTCCCTCCCCCTCCTTTCTCATCCCTCTGCCCTTTTTTTTCCCCCTCTTCTTTCCCCTTATATGTGAATAGTGAGAAAATGACTGGAAACAATGTGCCAGTTTGCAGCACTTTACACTGAAGCCCTTTTCTCCTCTCCTCTGACTCGCGAATGACTGAGAGTTGTTTTATTGTACAAAGATTCTCAGAGAAAAGAACTTTTATTTTACCCAATAACACAAGAATGGGTAACGGGCAAACAGTTAGTGCCTTGTTCCCAGCTGCCACTCAGACTGCGGCGGGGGAATCGCTAATGGGGTCTCTGTGCTGCCTCTCTCCTCTCCTGTCTCTCTCTGTCTAGTTTGGCTCAGTTGGCTGCCTGTGAGCCAGGGTAAAATGCTCCCCAGATAAGCTGCTCCGATGGGTTTAATAACCCCACCTTTGCTTTCTCCGGGCGAAAAGATTCTGATTTTTTTATCATCAAGCCTTGGCAGGCAAGCATACAGCGGGGCAAGGCCGTAGATGGAGTGACACAACTTGTGATTTGTCCCTTTGCACCTTGGAAAAGTGGAATGTAAGAGAAGAGCTGCAGCACAGGGTGCCCGTGTTAGAGAAAAAAAAATTGCAAAATCATTTCACTAATACTTCAGCTGTTGATTCATAGTTGATATCTAAATGTCAGCCTTTTACAGCTTAATCATGGCTTTATTAACCCCTCTTTTTCTTAGCTGAAAGGCAGGCTGACTAGAAGGAAAGAATAATAAAGATTGGAGGATGGGGAAGCTGAAATGTGAAGAGTGAATTAGACTTGTTTAGAAAAGAAAAGACTAGACAAGAAAAGACAAGCTGGGAAAGAAGGGTGTGAAAAAAAAACCCAGAAAACATCATGCCATTGGCTGTCCAAGTGTTTCATATTCTCGGCAGCAACGTACGAAACATAGTTGTTGGAGACATTGAGAATTTGGGAAAAAAAAAAAAGCCTCTACTTAATTTCATCCATAATTCTCAAAGCTCATCTGTCATTTAAAATCCTTCCAACTTGTTATACACCAAGTCTTTGACTATGGATAGGATTTTTAGCATCTGATGAAGTTAGGTATTTAAACTCAATGAGACATGAATCGTCACATTTCTTTTGAAAATCCCACAGTCTGAGGTCTGTTTTGATTTGTTTGATTTAGCAGGATGTCATTAGATTTGAAATAACAACATCAGGGGCCAAAAAATTTTTCACAATGGACTGATGTTTTCCTGAGAATTTCTAGTCATATATAACAGAAGCAAAAATACCTATACCTGAAGATATGGGGCACTTTTTATTACAATACTTTACTTTTGCTTGCTTATAAATGCTTCCTAAGTGTTTTTGAGTAAACTTCAGATTTTAATATTAATTTTTATTGTTTATATATTTCAGCAAAAAAAGTTTTCAGTCATTTTGAGAGATTGAAAGGGTTTATATTGCTTGCCCAACTTAACGAATGTGCACTATCATCTCCACCTAGACACATAGGAATTGAGAAAATTTTGTCGACATATCTTCCATTATGAAATTTTGTCATGTTCTCAGCTTATTTCTTTGTCAGGAAGAAAATCTTAATGTTTTTCTCCTGTAGTTCCTAGCACGAGCTTCTGCTCCAGATTCTTTTGAGGATCCCTTGGCTTCACTAACAGCCAGGTAGAGAGAGGACAATAATATAATGGAAATTGTGCCAAGAATAATAAATTAGTGTTAATGATTATATCTAATCTATAACTAATAACTAACCATAATATCCTTTGTATATTAAGTAAAAATTAATTGGCATGCATTTGCTGTAGAGAATTTAAAAATTAGTGTTGGATCTGCTTGAATGTCTTTTCTAAATCCTGGAAAAGCTGAGATATTCTTACTAAGAAAGTCCAAGTGCATTGAAATCAAACTCGCATTAGGCCAGTTGAGACTCTTTCTGTATGGATGCAAGATTGTTTAAATATCTTAATCCATTTCTGAAATATAAAGTAGGCCTTCTCCAGTTTCACCAAAGCCTCATGTGCTCTGTGCTTCAAAGGTTTATTTCCACGAGTGTTTTAGGTGCCAAGTATGAAATGCTGCATTTGTCCTTCATCCTACTTAATCTCTTTCTCCCTCTTACTAGGAATAGGAAACACTTTTTTAGGAAATTGCAAAGATACAGGCAGATATCTTCGAGTTCAAAGGTATCTTTCCTAAGCAAAATGAAGATTTTAGTCAATAGATAGCCTGTATCTGGGTGTGTTGATTCTGCCCTGTTTTTGTTGGCATTGCAGAAAAGGGAAATACATTTCACATTATCCATGTCAGAATTTCAGCAGTGCAGATCCCTGCTTTCAGTGTTAATGTTCCATAGATTGTATTCAGTGACAATATACTATAGAGATTTCAGGAGGCTCTTAGAGAAGGGCTGGACAAACTTCAGTTTCAACATCTATACAGCCGCAGTACCAAAATTTCTGGCTTGGGGAAGCAGAATTTAATATGGTTGTACCTTGGTCACAACGCAGTGGTCAATGCCTGATGGAAGGCACAGACAGTTCAGACATAGCAATTTGCCTTCTGCACATCACTCATTTCAGGGATGCAGATTTGAGGGACCAAATTAATTTGATATAATCCATATGGGAAAATTAAGGGCGGGGCAACAATTTTGTGTGTAGAGAGCCTATGAAAATGTCAAATTCCAATTAAATCTTGATACTTGGCTCATAAATTTCTCCAGGTAAGTGCTGTACATTGGCTTAGTCTCCTTCCCTTTCCTGCTCACATTTGTGACAATCTCCACAGTGAGTGTGATCTTAGTTAACTGTTGCTCAGGTTGTAACTCAGAGAAGCAATTCAGGCGGCGAGAGCAACATTTCAATTATACGAATAATCAAATTCAAAATGTTATTTGAATAATTTGAGTTCTTAAATTAAGCAAGCACTTTTTTTGCAAGTGGTCTATAAATTACATTTTCCGCTACATTGGCAGTAAACGGGTAATTAATATCTCAACTTTTCCTTCTTAATGTTGATTTAAGAAAAATAAAATAAGCTTAGAACATAAATGAGCTTTGCTTTCACAGCTCAAACATTACTGTCCCTGCTCAGCTGGCTGTGTAGCTCTGCTGCCTTTCTCTTTCCCATAACGGGATTGATACAATCCTTCTGTTTAATGTAAATAGAGGCATTTTAGAACTAAAGAATGTACAACTAAATTGTACTTTGTTTTTTGTTGATTTCAGAGAAAATATCTCTTTATCTTCAAAATGAAATAATTGAATTTGTTACTTCACCTCCTGTACCAACCATTTTGGTTCATTTACCCAACATCAGATGAATTTAAATTTGACTATTTTCCTGAAAGAAAAAACGCACCTAAGTTAAACCATTGCAACAATAAAAATTTAAAGTGTTATAAATGGAAAGAATATTTTAAAAATATGTCATCCAACTTCTCAGAAAGGCATTGTGAAAATGCCCTCACTTTTTATTTTACTGAAATAAAGAAGAGTCATTCAAATGGATAACATGGGAGGCATGCTTAATATTTCTCAACCAGGGAGAAAATATTAAGTGGACCACTGGGTGACATAAAGAAGGGGTCACCAGTGACTACATCCACAGTTTAATCAGTTTACCCCCACTATAAATATTATGCTGATAGGGATGTTTATAAGAAATACACTTGCTCAAAGTGTGAAGGTTAAACACATGCTTTGTAGGGTTAAATGTAGTGAAGTTTCACCTAAGTGACAATAAGATATAAAAAAGACAGCAACGGAGACAAAGGGAAGGAAAAAAGACTGTACATTTCCAAAGCTGCACTTAGAAATAGTAGAAAAATGCAGGGAAATAAAACTATCTGTTTCAAAAGGATTTATATTTTTCATTTTTATTTATCCAATTACTTTTATTTTTTTGCAAAATATATATAAAGCTCCTAACTTAAATAGCTTTGAAAACAGATATATTTCCTATAAACTGTGAGGAGTGCATAGGAGGCTAATGATAGTCATTCTTTATTTGATCACTTCCTTTGTTCATCTATCCATCTTTCAGCAAACTGGCTCTGTTTACAAAATGTTAAAAAAACAACTCAAAATCGACTGAATTCTGATTTTTTTCCCTCTCAGACTCTATTTCCTCAGTCTCTGCCTGGAGCTACAAGCTGAGCCAGCAAGGTGGTGTGAAACTAGTGAAGTATCAGAGAGGAATAGTGAAATTTAGATCCTGGATTGTTTGAATATGGCATTTGGGAGATGAAGAAGGGCAGAAAGTGGGGGGAGTCTACATAACTGAAAAGATACTTCAAAATATGGGAGAAGCCCTGATACGTACTCAGCAGCACACAGCCTTTATATCACAGTTGTTTAAAATCTTTTATATGGAAACAGTTTTGGATGGTCAGAGCTTATCTAGATGGGTTCAGTTCTCACATTTGCTCCATGAGTGCCAACCCAGGAAAAAACCTGTTGGCTGCTTTGAACAGAACCTGCATTCAGTATTTGTTTGCCCTACTACATCTCACAGGGTATTGGAGGTCAGAACCTGCAGAGACCTTGGCCACACTCCTGTTTTAAACCCCTGCACAACTCCCAGCAAATCCCACAAGGGAGCCAGTGTGCTTCCAGCCGACACACATTTCCAACCCCAGGCCTTACGGAATGTTCGAGAGTATTTAGGTGATTTTCTATGTGTTTCGTCAACCTAAGGAATTATTAGACAGTAATTTTTTTTTTTTTTCTGTTTGAAAAGATGAATAGATGACCAGAAATAATTACTCCATCGTTTCCTACTGGTCAGAAATGGTAGTTGGTTAATTATTCAACAGTCTCTGGTGTTGCTGCCAAACCCATGCTTTCTTCTCAGAGAGGAGCAGACAAGCTTGTTAGAGCAGCTTTCTTTGGACTGGCACTTTTATGTTGATATGGGGTTTATTGAGATGCCAGCACTTTAATTTTAGTTTATTTCTTTATTCTCTTATTCTCTTATTTCTATCATTAAAAATGTACAACTTTCCCCGCATATTTGCGTTGTCAAGCTAAACCATATTAATATTATCTTTGTTATAGTGTGCCATTCTTTTGCAGAAATTATATGCAGGATTTAATGTCTTAGTGGAATTCTAGAATTAATGTGTGCCTCTTTCCTGGTACCGTATGTTGCTGTTTTCCACTCGTATGGAAATGCAGGTAATCTTATGCCCTCAGTGACATGGGCAAGTGCTTTACAAAAATGCATCTTTGACAGTTATCTTTCATACTTTAACATGACCAAAGAGTGAGGCTCTTAACCAGTAGGCCTTGTACTACTTTGGGATTGGACAAAAGGCAGGAGTCTTGTGATAGCAGTATCCATTTATGAGTTTGTATTATCATTTCATAAGGCAAAACAGAAGGTGATATAAGCCCAGTGCCATTCCTTAGTTTTTGACGGAACATATTCATCAAAAAAGCATGCAGTCCCCTGAGCTTGCAGCCATATGCTACAGGAAAATGTCACCAGTTAAAGATGTATTCATTTGCTGTTTTGAAAACTCTGTTTGATATTCATGCATTCCAAGTGTTTTGACCTAGATTTCTGTAGAGGCATTAGATCCAGTACTGAACAGGAAGCTAGACAGCTGTTGCTTGTGTAGTCAAAGGAAGAATTTAAAGTAAGGGGGGGAAAAAAAAGAATAAAAAAATGAAAACATTTATTAATGCATGCCAACATTTTGCGCAGCCAATATGTTTAATACTAGATTAACTAATATAAGCATATGGAGATGCATTTGTTGCAAAGCTTTAAAGAAAAGAACAAAGAAAAAAGTTGGATGTATCTAAAGTTCACAGAGAATAGAATTTGCACTTTATCCTATAAATGAAAGCCTGGTGAAATGGCAACATACTTTAATTATAAGCTACTTGCTAATGTCACAACATTTAAGTTTGGGGGCTATATTGTAGTACAAACCTCTCAATGAATGCCTTGCTTAATCCAGAAACCTACAGGTAATAATAATCCTTTCTGAGTTTAGTTGCAGTTTATTTTGCACTGAAGTTGTAAAAGCATTTTGCTTGTTGTAATTGTAGATCCCTTTCCTGTAAATCCAAGTACAAAACAGATACAATATAAATATACACATCTAATTATTAAATTCTGGCATTCAATCTACAGCTATGTCAAATTTTCTGCATTTTGTAATTACTGGGTTTATACTGATATGGCTCACCTGGTGCCTATAGGTCCTTTGGCCATTGGGTGACAACTGTAAATAGCATGGGAAACAAATGTTCTCTTAGTTTGAGAAGACCTTATGGGGGAATTCATCTAATCCAGCTTTAACCAGACAAAATTTAGATGTCAAAGGTACTACTTGTCCAGGTTGTCTCTTCATTGCTCTTCACAGCACCTACTGCAGGTGTCTTTCTTGGGCTGGGCTGGAAAGGAGCCTGTTTCTTTCCTTTGACTGTCAAGGGGAATTGGCTGATTTGTCCAGATCAGGTGCCAAACCTTAACACAGCTACAGACAAGACATTCTCCTTTAACAGTAATAAACAAGCCCAAATCTTTTATAAGTATTAGTGGAAAAACTTGTTAACTATTACATTCAAGCATTTAACTATTACATTCAATGTGTGACCAATTTCAGCATTTTCTGGCAATGGATTTTATACCGATCCAGTTCAAAAATAGAGGAAAAAAGCGCAAATACTTCTCCTACATGAAAACAGTTTTCATTTTCCCAGTGAAAAATACAAAAATGGATTTTTTTCCCAATTGCTCTTTTCCTAGGTGTTTATCAAACAGTTTATGCAAAAGCATTTCATCTTATGGTTTATTTATAAACAGTTCAATTTCATTCTTCACAAAGGTGTGGAATTGGCTATTTATTTATTTATTAACTTATTTATGATGGGGTGAATGAAACTTTTTAAATGAGGGAAAAATTAATGAAGAATAGTGAAGAAATGATGCTGCTGTTCAGAATGAATAAATTACCAGGTCTAGATGTCATGAAACTGAATTCTTCAGTATCTTTATGAATAGTCAGGGTACTCGAGGAGGCCTGTTGACACCTAAAAACCTGGATATTTCGAGAGGTGGTTGAGCTACTCACACACAAATAAATGTATGTATTTGGTCTCAAATTATGTCCCCTATAAATGTTCAGCCTCTGGGTTTGGATGTGTTGTAGGAGCTGTGGCCTCCCCCGTTAGAAGTGATGTTCAGGGGATGGTGACCTTCTTGCACTCTCAGAAGCCAGTTAAGGGAAAAAGACTTTTTGGGATCACCAGTCATCAAATATGATCCCACAGGTGTGGCAGAAACATCACGCTACAATCCCAGAAAATGGACTAACACTTAATGAAGATAGTTAAGAAAGGCTGTGGGAAGATCATGGCTGTGAGGGGATGAGTTGAGCAGTGATGAGAAACATAAGCCTTTGGTGGCTGGGATTGCAGGATTTTGCAACCAGAATAAAAAGAACAAGAAAAGTCATAAACACTTCCTTTCCTGTTGATTTATGAAAAAGTATCTTCCTGGCTGCTAGAGAAATTTCTCCTGTGAAGTAATCAACAAAACACTGGACTTTTTGTCAACTGTATAACATCTGTGAAACATCTCTGTTTACAGCCCTTATTTCCACAGAAGTATCTTGAAAATTTGTTCCACGTAATCCTGTTCAGTGGTGATTACTGTTGACAGTGGAGTTTGATATGTTTGATACTTCCTTTCCCAAATCAATCAACAAAGTTAGAGGCTTTTCTAAGCCTAGCTGACCCACTGGACTAGGTTGGGTGCACAAAAGAAATGTTTGGTTAGTCTGACATATGGTCAGCTTTGACACCCACCCAACTGTTCATGAATTCAGTTCTGTCTGGATCATCTAGGCACAGGACCAGGATAAAGCCTGAGCACATTTGTCTGGTAATAAGATGTTTCAATCCTTCCACCCTTGCTTTCCCAGTCAGAAGACACTTTGCATCTTAAACTGACATATTTTCAAATTTTATAGTCTACTTTTGCAAGATCCTTCCATATGGTTACAGTTAAAATTCACAGGGGCTATAGATAGCTGGGACAGTCTTTGTATTTATCCAAAATGTGGCTGGTTAGGGAACACTACCTCGGTACAACAAAACAGGAACAAATAATGGGTTAGTTCTTTGCTAATAACATACCTGACACAAAATATCTTGTTATCCAGCCTGAACCACTTAGGAATTAGCAGTTGCATACTGTGCTATAGCCAGTTTGAACAGATGGATTTAGAACTGGAGACTCAAATATATCCCTTTTTGGAATTTGTCTGCCTAATTTACTCATGTTACTGTTACAGAGATACCAAGATAGCTGCTGCTACTTCTCTGCACTGTATTTACTCTGCTGCATTGCCACACAGAAATGTGATTCATAGACTCACAGGAATTGCAGATGGAAGAGCCATATTAGATCATTCAACCCATCTCCCTGCTGATGCAGAATTGCTTGCTGTGGCTACAGTACATTTTCTAGTGTTTTGTCTGGTCTAGATGTAAAAGTCCCCTGACATGGGACTTCCACTGCTTCCCTTGGGAAACTACTCCACAGTTCATCTTTCAAAACTGGCACTGTCAGAGACAGGCTAGAGAACTAGAGGGACCATTGACCTGTAGTCAGTTGGGATTTCTTCCCTTCCTAATCACTAGATGACCCTGCATGAAGATGCTGCACCATCTAAATCTCATGGTGCTTGTGGACATGTCACAGATTTACAGTAATGGACATTTTGTCTTCTCATTTGCAAGATGCACTTTGCTTTTCCAAACCTACCAATTTCTGTTCCCTTTTTATCCCAATCCCTCTGGTGCATCTGCCAGCCCTTAGCAAGCAATGGCTTGATACTAAAAACCCATCTGAACAACCTCAATTCTTGTCTGGATCCCTGCACTTCTCATGTAAATTTCAAGATTTTTGTTCTCACAGATTCCTGGCCAATTGTCAGGACTTTTCCCTCCTTATACCAATGATATTGTCTTTCTGGTTGCTGCTTTACTGCAAAAGTAGCCTTTGGTTTATTCCATAAGAGTAAGAATTTTCAGTTCAAAGTTCAATTCAAATTCGAAGGAATTTTCAGTTTTCATCTTGTTCAGAAAAAGTCTGGCCAAGGAGGGGGGAACTGTTGTCAATCAACACCAGTAAACAATTTCTCAGAATGTCAGAAAATCAAGAAATTGGGGAGGTGGGGGGGGGGGGGNGATTGAATAAAACATTGCACTTAAAAATGTGAGTACACTGTAAAATGTAAAGAGGCAAAGGAAATATTTAGAAATGGAATTGTGAGCATCTCTTGACAGAACACATTCTTTATCTGACTTCTTTATGTAAGGAGTAAAAAATAAGAAGAAAAGTACAGGAAGTTCAGTTATCTCTATGTATACTGGCATTTCATTCAGCATGTCTCCTAAAATAGGTGATATGACCATCTCCCACCCTTCCTGATTATCTGCTTTTATTATGACTTACCAAAACAAGTCAGGCAATATTTAAAGATTTCATTGAAATCAATGGGGTCTCTGCTGAAAAAGTTCAGATTTCTCTACAGTTCAGGAACAATTAGGAAATGGAGACTGGAGGATAAAAACTAAAAAAAAAGAAGAATAATCAAAATTTACACAATATAAAATATCTGTATATTTTTTGGTCAATTATACTTTTTCCCCATGTTCTGAGCCAGAACTGGATACACCAAATACCAAGCAAAAGGGGCAGTTATATCAGTAATTCTAACCCATCGGGAAGCAATAACTAGAGTCAATCACAGAGTAAATCCTTATCTGATGAGATTTCCAGCCCAATTCTTTTAGACACCAGAGGTTCAGATAGTTCAGATAAGGTTTGGCAGCTGAATTGGTATTTGTCCCAAGCAAACCTCCAGAGGTTCACCAGTCACTGGCAATAAATGAAAGTCTTTATCAGGTGTTGGTTGTTTTGTGGTCAGCATGAGATAAATTGGTGGTGCCAGCCCAGGTCCTAGGAGACAAATGTCTCTGTCCAAATGCCATCACCAGCCTGCACAAAACCCCAGCAAAGGCAGTGGCACCTGAAGGTTTCAATGAGCCCTCCTCCAAAGTTGGGTGGCTTCTGCTTTTGCCCTGAGGTAGAGTGGGAACCCAAGTGCTTTCAAGGGGAGCAGCTCCAGCACGTTCATTCTCTGGGGCAAAAGGCTCTTTGAAGGAGACATCAGTGGAGAAAACAAGCTGCTTGGGATGCAAGACACACCGTGAGATCCACATCCATTCCATCTCTTCCCCATTAGCTTGTTTGCCTGCTATGCCAGGTGTTCTCATTAGCCATATGTATAAATATTTGTCTAACTTCTTTTTTTTTTTTTAATCATTCTGGTAGTTTATGTATAGGAAGAAGTGAAGTCAATCTGCTTATGAAAATCAATGTTTGAAGATTTCCTCTTGGCTGCTGGTATCTGGGGCCTCTTTAATAACCCCTGTTGCACTTGGCTGTTATCTCAGAGCCCCTTTTCCAACTACTAGAAACCAAATTAGAAAAAAAAGAAAGGATATAGATGAGATATTGACCTTCCACATGTTGTACATTTTACCAATAAGTATTAATGACAAAGACACTAAGGAGTGTAATCTCCCATCAATGAATCAATACAAATCCCATTAACACTCGATGAGGGGATAAGATAGACTTCAAGAGTTTCACACTTACTCTTTGTGTAGGACTCCCTCTAAAGGCTCTGGAAGTCTTTTTTGCCTCAGGACCATTGGTATATTGTGGGTTTAGAGAAATGAACAGTTTGCAGGAGGCCAGGAAACTCAGCTGAACACACCTTACAAATTCCAAGTCTGCTCCATACATAAATTGATTGCTTATTTGATGTGTTAATTCTTTTAGAATCTGGAAACTAAGAAGCCTGACATCAGCAAGATAAAAAAAAAAAAAAAACCTCAAGACAATTAAACAGTTTCAAACTTCTTAGCAATACAAGTTATCAGTTTTTAAACAGCTGTCTCTCAACTTTCTCACTTCTGCTTTAACTTGTCCCTCCAGTTTCACAAGTGATAGCAACATTATATATATAAAGATCCACCCTTGACCTCTTCCCTTGTAGATCAACAATCATCTGCAATAATGATTTAACTCACAGGCCCTGCACTGCGCAATTTCTGCTTCTGCTGAAGCCAAAAACTGGAGCTAAACTTCATGGGAACTTGCAAGAGTCTTGAGTACACAGATTTAGCTCACTGAAGATAGCCAAGGATAAATTAGTTAAAGAAAGCACTGATGTTACTCAGGGTAATTGGTTTGAGTTAACCATTAGACCTACTGGGCAACTTGAAAAAGTTCTTGAAATGCTTTTGACTCCAACACTGCGGTGGGAATAAGAGGAAAATTGCTTACATATATCTAAATCCTCTGGGCAAAATTTTCATACCAAACAGTCTTAATTTAGGCTGATAAATCAGAGAAAAAAGAAAAATCAGATTCTGAGCTGTGTGTTTTGATTTGGAAGGATCTTTTGGTTTTTCTTTTCTGAAGTACTTGGTGGGAAAATGTTCAAAGCCTCTGAGAGTAATTTGTACTGAATATTAATTTGAGGGAGGGGGCTTTGAAAGCTTTTCCATAAATCAACAGCAAATTTAGGTACCACAGTGTCAGTGAATTGAATAAAGTAGTTTTCCTTAGCCTTCTACTTCCCTTTCTTCCTCCACTCTCTTGTATTTATGTCTCTCTGAAAATCTGAAAAAAAACCTGCCTGCAATTCCATTCCTTACTCTCTGTTTTTGCAATTAGATGTGCAGTCTGTGTTACCAGTATCCTGGGAAGACAACCAGGCTGCCTGCCTCCTTCCTGGTTGCTCTGAATTGCTCCAGCCAGCAAAGAAAACATTGTGGGACTTTGTTCAGAACAGTAAGAAACTAAATATTTATCTTCCCTCTTATAATTCATGCAGCATGGGATTAATATGGAAAGTACCAAGATTGAAAGGTCAAGTGAGCTTGCAAACAGTGTTTCACAATGATATATCATTGTACTTTACCATGTCCAGCTTTCTAGAAAATGAAACACCAGTAGCAGTGATGCACCTAAAGAAATTATCTGAACTCTATCATGGTCCAGTTTTCAGTTATGTATTTGTAGGTTTTATTTAAATTTACTGTAGGAATCGTTATCTCTGCTGAAAATTTTAAATTATTTTCTGTCTTAGTACCAAGAGAGTCTACACTAGTGCAATTTTTTGCAGGCACCTGCTGATGTTTTAATTATTCAGTGGACTGGCTATGGCATGGAGATATTATGGTTTGGGATTTTCTGGTGTTGCACGAAGCCAGCCCAAATTCCTACCACCCACCTGGAGCAGGCCAAGGAGTAAAATTGTTGAGAATTCCTGGCTTTCCTCTCAGACATATATTAGTAAAAACACATTGTCCTTTCTCATTAAAGACTTTTGGGATGGACAATTTCCCTTCCTCCAAGCTGCTGGAGTCACAGTTCTCACATTTATACTCAAAGGACCTTCCCTGAAATTTCAATAATACTTGTGCCATTCCCTTTGTATGGCCATTATTGTAGAGACTTCAAGTGAGGTCAGTGCAAGCCACCAGCCAGGCTGTACACCACAAAAAAAGGCATCTATCTCTAGTAATTTCAGTTTTCTCTACGCTTAAGTTGGTTGAATCAGATTATATCACTCATTACTATGCCCTTTAAGTTATTAACTGTGCTCTTCTTCTCAGGCTGGAAAAGACCCTGTCCACAGCATTGCATCATGGGTCAGAACAGCACTCTAGTTTCTACTCAAAAAATATTTTAAGTGCTTTGCTTAAGTTGAATGACCCAGGCTCCTAGTGGATGTAGTGGGCTCTCCACTTCTTGAAGCCTTCAAATCAGGAGTGGATGCCTTTCTGAAAGATATCATTTAGCAGAAAATGATTTATTAGCCCCACTACAGTGGGAAATAAGTGAAATACTAAGAATGGAATTATAAAGCCGCTTAGCATAGGTGACCTGATGTCCCTCCCTGGTTTTAAAAATCTAACAGCTTAGCCAAAGATCTGAGAAGTGAATATGGCTTTTTTATAGGCATGATGTAAACAAGTTTATGTGGATGTTTTGTGAACCAGGACTCACTGAGGTTTTGCTAGGTCAGATTTGAAGCACTTTAGAGCATAAGGCCACTTCTTCATGAGTACAGAAGTCATAAAAAAATAATCAAAAAGAATAATAATATCATAGGTGAGAGCTAAATAAAGCAGCGGCTCAAATCCCTCAAATGTCACATTCTTTGGAAGAAGAGAAGTGGAAAATCATAGGTGTATGGCCAGAAAAAAGGGAGGGGACATGAAGCAGAACCATCAGCCATCAAAATCTTCTGGTTTGCAGATAAGAGGGGAATGAAAGACTTCGTGCACACAGGGAGCAGAGGCCCTGGGGGCCACAGCCAGCTGGGAAATGCCTAATGCTGTTTATAGAAACCCTGGCAAACAAACAGCTCCTGCCTGGCCCAAAAGTCATAAAAAGCAAAGGGAGGGTGCCGGTCCCGACCCCTCTGTGCCTGCCTGGCCTGACAGATTTAACAAGTCCAGCAGTCACATCAAAAACACCCAGAGTCTTTAGATGAATGAGCTGTTTGTTTTTCTTCCCGATGGCTTGATAAGAGGTCACAGGATGTGTTCAATTTATTTTCTTTTTTTTCTCTCTTTTTTCTTTTTTTTTTTTTCTTTTTTAATATATAATGAAACAATAGGTTAAGAGAGAAGCCCCAGCCCAGTCCCAGTAGGTCTCTCCGTCCCCCGTGCTGCTCCGTTTCCTGCCTTTTTTGAAGCAGACATCCCGCTTTTGTTTTCCTCCGGCCCGGCCAGCGCGTGTCGGCGTGGCGGCCACCAAACAAATGGGTTTTGGCCAGTGTCACCTCCTCGCCCCCGCCTGCCCGCCCGCCGCCGCTCGCTCATGGCCGGCGGCTTCCTGAGGCCCAGCGGGCACTGCCGACGCTCCGCCGGCCTCGCAGGAAGAGATGGCGCGGCCTTGCAGCCGCCCGGGCGGAAGGGACGGGAAATCCCTGCAGCCGCCCGATTGCAGGCCCGGGCATGCGGCGCACGGCGAGGGAGCCTTCCTGTTGGCCCGGCCGTGGTTCTCCCCCTGACGCTGGAAGGCCGCGGCTCCCACACGCACGCCGGGGGAAGTGCTGGGAGCTGGAGATAAGCGCTGCTGCTGCTGCTCCTGCTCCGGCTGCCACCCGGCTCTGCCACCGCGGTGAAAGTGGGAAATAAGGCCAAGGCGCCTGGGAGGCTCGCCGTGCTCTTCCAGGACCTCTCCTACCTGGAAGGGGACACTGGGTGTCTCCAGCTGTGGTTTGTGGGAAGGGCAGGGAACAAGCAGCTCGCTGGAGGGGAGCAAGGGAATGTGCTGGGATCTGCCAGCCTCCTGGGAGAGGTGTGGATGAAGGATGCTCAAGGCTGGAGTCATGTATCAAAGCTTTCACAGCCCTTCCCAATCTGCCAGCCTGTCCAAAAACTGGGATGCAAATGGGTTCTTCCACACCTATATGAATTCCGTAGTTTTCAAGGAGTTTGGTCCCTGCCTCTGGGCAATATAGCACCAGGCCTCCTCAAAGGAAATATGTCCCTAATCACAATAAACAGGGCTGAAATTCAAAAAGCATCCACTGCACTGACTTCTTTTAAAGTTCATACACACCCTATCTGTGCCCAGAAGGAGTTGAGCAGAAGTGGGAAAAACAAATTTTCCCTTCTGGCTGGAGCTGCCCAGAAAAAAGGATGAGGGCATATGCAGGTGTTGGCAGATCCCAGACACTGCCTCTGTGAGGGATGGGGAGATGGCATCTTCAGGGACGAACTGCTCCTGTCTGGAACTTGGTCCCTGTCAGCCCAACTTCTGATTTTGGTCTAAAATTGTAAAAATTGAAAAAAAAAAATGCGATCTCTTAAACTGCTCATTAAGGTTTTCAATTTTCCACCTTCCATCTGATGACCTCTTTATAATTCCCTATATACAAGTGACCTTTTCTTTTGCACAGAGGACACAAAGCTCATCCACCAGGCAGTGCATGAGTTAAAAATATATTCATATAGACAAATTCGAACACTAAAATAAAATTGTCTTCCTGAGGTCATTGTCTCTGTAGACCAAAGAGGGAGGAAGTGCAGGAATGTGATGCTGATTAAGATACCACATGCTGGGCAGGTATCAGTTTAAACACTTTAGACTGTTACCTGCTCAGCAGGGGAGACCTGAATCCACATTTGATGATTAGACCATATTTATGTCTCAGCTCAGCAAGTTTCTATACATTGGCCTGATGAGCAGAGTGTATGAAACTCACCCTGGTGTCTCCATATTCATCAGAGGGGTGAAAAAAAAGTTTCACAGGTATGTCAGATTTCTAAATATGTGGGTGTCCAGGGCCCATTTACCCCAGACTGTATTATGGGGAAATGAGATTCCACTCAGTCTGGCCCCTTTCACATTTGGGATGAATCATGCAGCAAACTGAATCATCTCAAATTAATACTCATTCACAGTTACACAGGCAACAAAACCAATAATGTGCTGCCTGAAGAAGGGAGTTTCTAGCACATGGAAACTCTGCAGATGTAGATACGTACACAAATATATGCACATCTATCTATAAACTCTACATGCATACCTATATGGGACCTATGTGTAGATGTTTTGCAACTTTGCATAACAAGCAGTGGCTGTGTTATTTCATATGGTATTTGAAGGCCTCAAATTCTGATTAGCATTCTTGATGGGTTCTTTCAGCATGGTTTACTCAGGAAACCAGGCTTATGCAATCACAGTCTGTGTATGTGTGTACGCGTCTGTCACCATTAGACATCAGATAATTTACACAGGAGACAGGCATTATGAATGTCCCTAAACCACCAAAAGCTTCCTGGAGGAATAACTGCTGTCAGTGTTTTCACCTTAAAGAAACAGGGTGAACCCAGCTACGAGACGTGTCTCCACTAAAAATCTTCAGTAGGCTTTATTAAATCCTGTACTTGTGGAACTGTTTGCTCCATATCTAAAGAATTATTATGAATAAGGAGTCACCAAAGAAGCAAAATGCTACTCATATTTCTTATTAATCTGCTACATTTTTCACTGCAAGCTATATACTTTTAAAGGTTCTCTTTTTCAGTTTACAAAATTCTCCTCTTGGCCATACACAAGTAGGTTTGCAGCTCTGGACAGAGTTTAGCTTTCGGGATATTGCACTCCCAGATGACCCAAACCATCTCACATGACACAAGGACTTATGTTTCTATTTGGGAGTTAAAGCTGCCCTCCAAATGCTCATGAGTGATGTGTGAGAGGAGCCTTTAGCCCACGTGCTCTTTAAAATAGAATTCCAGAGTAAGGTCTGATTAGCACAACTCCTGCTGATGGACCTGAGTGCTCCTTCAGCAACAGCCCATCAAGATTAAACCCCATAAGACCCAATTATGAACTTAGGATTTAATATGGTACTTAATATAGGACAGTGGCTTTAATTTTTTTTCCTTTCCACAGCCTTGGCACTGGGGTTCACACAAAAAGCTAAGAATTGGGCTGTGCTGTTGCTTACACAGAAAATCCAACTCAAACAGCTGTGATTGCACCTGGAGAAGTCCTGGCTCCTGCCAAAATCCATCTCTGACTTGGAGAGTTACTCTAGTACCCCGTTAGGCATTTGTGCCCATGTACCCACTGCCTCAGCTCATTGTTACAGTTGGATGACAGACAATTTACTGGAGTTCTTTTGGGGCAAATAATCCAGGGATATGGAGAAACCAGAAAGAGGAAGGGAATTACGGTTTGAATTGCTGATATTTCTAAAAGAAAAACAGCAGTTGCCATGACAATGAAAATGTGAAATATTCAAAGAGGTCAAAATTAAAATACATGATTTACTCTTCACAAAGAAAGTGCTACACACACACATAGCTTGTGGATTTTAATTTTTCAGATTAAATTTCTTAATTTTCTTCTTTTACATTCAGGAGACCATCTCTTGGAGAATTCCTCACTGTTAATACACCTTCAAACTGACCTCTGCTGTGAAGCCCATTTCTGAAATAAGGTCCTTGTGCTTATTAGTAATTTCTAGAAAATTAGAAAAATGTGTCAAACATTTCTAGTCCATCTTTACATCTGTGACTTAATGGGAGTGAACAGGCCTGGAGAGATGGAGAATCCCCAGCTGGGAAAAGATGAGAGCATTTGCTTCTGGAATATTAATATGTTGGCAAACAGAGATGTTTTGGGAAGGACAGACCAACAATCAGTGCTTTGTGTTTCTTTCTTTTCAGATTCTCTGGAGAGGGAAGGCTGGTTTATTTTTTATTTTTGTTTTAGTTTTAGCCACCCTGTAGCATATTTCCAATGTAGCCACCTTGGCACCTCCTTTGTCTTTATATTACGTTTCTGTAAGGAAGACTAACTTGTACCAGAAGAGCCACAAAATTTCAAATTTGACCAAAAAAATCCAATACTTTTTGGAATGCTCAAGATACAAAACCAGATTTTATTTTCCCCCTTGTGGTAGCATACTAAAATGAAAGAGATTGTCATTAAAAAAAAAAACACAACAAAACAAAACCAAACAAAAACCAACAAAATACCCAGAAACTCCTCCTTCCAGGCTGGGACTGATCTCTGTTTACCTTGGGGGTTGCAGACTGGCAGGAGAACCTGCCATCTGAGCGTGCTACGTGCCAAGCTCTCCTTGCAGCCGAGCCCTTGTGCTGTAATTTACTTTCCATGGAACAGGGAAGCATCCAGAAGGATCAGTGAGGTGTAAACCTTAAAGTGTACAAGGCCTCTTTTGTTCTGAGCTAATTATGCTGTTACTAATGTGTGTGTTAGGTTGGAGATGTCCACGGAAGAGCAGCCAAGTCTCTGCTGCCTTCACCCTTGGTCACTGATCCAGCCATAGTGTTTTTGTCCTCAGGGCCATCAAGAACAGGGCACTTCAGGAATTCACAAAATCAATAAAGAGTAAAACCATGTGTGTGTGGGAAAAGGGAGGAGAAAGGTCAGCAGAGGAACCAGCCTGCCTAATGTCTGGGGTTTGTTCAGTGTAGGGTGGTTGGACCAGGGCAAGGTTTTCTCAGAAGCTCTCCATTTACTGAAATAGGTTGAAGAGGTTGAGCCACTTAAAATCAGGTTAGTTTTAGTTCTTTTGCTGTGCTTGCTCAGGAAATGTCACCAGTGACCCTTACCCGCACTGTATTTTGAAGAGGATGGATTCTGCTCTCTGTGGTGCTGCTGGAAATCCCAACTGCATTAATTGTGCCAGATTCCCTCTGCTCAGATCCTTACCAAATTGTGCATGCATCTCATTCACTGTCATAGGTAAAACCCAGCTGAATTAATAAGTAATGACTTTAGGTGTTCAGCTTTTTTTTTTTTTCAGTCATGTAGAAGGCTGATTCCTTTTATTAAGAAAGTAACAATTTGCCACTAGAAACCTTTGAACCATTCATTTAAATTCCTGAATTTGGGGCAAAATATTATGTGCACAACAGACTCAGCTCTCCTTATCTCTATAGCCTGAAGTATTCCAAGTGTTACCTGCTGTACAGTGCATATCTCATTGCAGTACATAGGCTCTGAAGTGTGCCAAGTAATAAGCTATAAAGAGAGAAGCAGGACTCAAGCAACACAAGGATGCAAAGCAATATTTTCTCTTGACACCCAAGGTCATGGCATAAAGAAACGTGGAACAAGGGAGCGTCAATTTTCATTGGAGAGCAGGGTACAGTGCTGCTGTACCAAGCTAACAGAAATAAATTAATGTGATGGAAAACTTAGAGTATCCTCTTAAAATGTGTTTATAAGTGTGTGAGTGTGCATGCAGGGGGATGATGCTGCACTGCTCTGTATATTTTCATGGCTAGCAGAAACAGGCAGCTCAGACTTAAAAAGAAACACTTTTTAAAGATGATCTACTCTGTATATGCTATAAATACCGACACACAATTTTGCAGGGAGCTCTGGGTTAAAGAGCTGAGAGGAAAAAGTATGGTTTGCTGCCCAGTAAATTACTCATCAATACGGTTTAACTCGTTTGCAATTCCTAACCAAAACATATACCCAAGATAATTTTCTTTTGCAATTTTCGTTTGCAATTCTCGTTTGCAATTCCTAACCAAAACATATACCCAAGATAATAAGTTGATTATACTTATACCTGAGCCCCTGTAAAGCTATTAAAACTATTGTTGCATTCTTCCATTCTCATGATTCCATGGTAGGAACTATCTGTGTATAGGGAATTGGAAGGAACCTTGTTTTTCTGGTTATAAAGCGTAAATAAGGAGTAAATGCAGAAGAATAGTTGGGTTTCTTATTTTTCTGTGCCAAATTTGTCCTGTGAAGGCAATAGAAAATCTTCTATTGGCTTAGGTGGGGTTTATATCAGTCCCTTAGACATTATCAATCCAGCCTGAAGGATTCATAGCATTCACTCCATGGCTCCAACTTACTTTAATTCTTTACATAACATTTCTGAAATGCAGACTGTAAGGGAGCATTTCTTTATAGTTAGGAAAGCACACGGTGCTTAATTTTAATGGAAAACTCTTTTTTAAACACAGACGGATCCTGCTGTGTTTGACAAATATGTTCCAGAAAGAAGCTCAATCTAGATGTTATGTGTAACTTTATCTTATTCCCTTTTGAGCACTACTGTTCTTGCAAAGTGATCTCTCAACTGCCCAAAGTCATTACACTTTTTCCCTTTCACATTGTACCTCTGTAAATGTCAGGCATAACTACATTTTTATTTGCAGAGATACCACTGCTATGAATGAGCAAAAATTTCCTGCTCCCCCGCCTCCTTCTCTTTACCCTGTGCGCTTTCTGCTAATATGATTTGTTGAACAAATTGTTCCATTAATCTGGGGCTGTTTGACAGAGTGAGAAAATAAGTGCCAAAGTGAGAAGATTCACAAGAATCGGAAATCTCAGTCCCTCTTTCTCAAGGTAAATAGTTATTATATCAGGGTGTCAGACTGGTGAAATGGATGTACTTTCATTCTCAGTTTGTAAATGTCACTTTTCCTCAGCCCATCAGGGTGACAAATGAGGTGTGGGTTACAGTAAGAGTTCATTCCTTGACAAAGTTCTTGCTGGCTTATTTCAACGGAAGGTAACCTCCCCTTTCTGCCCCCCACCCAAAAGCAGGGGGAGGGGGACACATCTTCAGTCAGGAGAGAAACAAGAAACAAGGCAGCTTGGGCTTGAATAACGCCCAGATTGCTCCCACTTGCTGCTAATACCTGGTGGAGGTTTCTTCAAAAAACAAGTCATGATACACTTTGTTTGCTTTTCTACTCTTCTCTTGCTTGTTGTTTTTAGCAAAGACCCATATGACATACTTTTACTGGTGCTTATGTCAATATTTATTGAACAAGTGGTCAAGAGAGGCCACTTTCTAAGCCCTGTGCTATCTGGTTGTTAATTACCACACTGCAATGTGTTAATGAAGAAGAACACCCTCCTCTTTTGACAGGTAATTGATAAGAGATCAGGAGGCCCAATGACTGAGGAGGAACATGAAATGGCTTCTTTGATTGCCCCACAGATCACAGCTAGCAAGGAGCT
This sequence comes from Leptocoma aspasia, assembly GCA_013399835.1. Lineage (NCBI taxonomy): Eukaryota > Metazoa > Chordata > Aves > Passeriformes > Nectariniidae > Leptocoma > Leptocoma aspasia. The sequence continues at coordinate 936,099 of VXAX01000697.1, forward strand.
CACATGGCTCCTGGGGAAGCACAGTCACAGGGAGAAGAGAAAAGGATGATCTAAACAATTTGAGCACCAGGTCTTTTTCTGATTTTTGAGTCTCTGATAACCCTCAGGAAAACAAGATTTGCAGTAGCTCATGAAATGTCTTCCAAGGCTGAACCATTATCTTCAGGATATAGACTGTGGGTTTTTTTTCTTTATGCTTAAGTAACCATGAAAGAAAGCTGCTCCTGCCAGAATTTGCCATAGTCGAAATTCAGAAATATATTTGTTTGATAGATTCAACTCTTCTTTCAGCTTGTAGCAGCTCTTAGCTTTTGGAATTATCTGATGACTCAATTTGGATTCTTATATTGAGAATGGTTTGTGGGTTTACAGTGCTTGATGCTCATGAAAAAAAAGTTTTGAACTAAAAAGATGGGATTTTGCGAGAAATTCTGGAAAAAAAGCAGGAAGAAAGTAAATGTGGATGGGTTTTTTTTTGTTTTGTTTCAAAATGAAACAAAATTTTCTTCAAAAATTAGGAAAACAAGCAAGCTGAATGGAAAAAACAGAAACAACCAGCAGACCCCCACTTGTATTTTCTCAGAAGCTTATCAAAAAGAATACGTTTCCAAGTAACATTTTGCTTTTAGTGAATCAGCATTTTCTGATGAAAATACATTTTATTGCAAAATGTCTGCTCCATTGGCACATAATCCTGCACATGTCATAAGAAATGAAAAGGGTTGAGGGTGAGTAGGAACAGGGACCTCCAGATCTGGATCTACTGCTTGAACTGAAAGGCTCCTAAATGGGCAGCTATTACAGACTCCTGTGCATGTTCGAACCCTCAGAGGGAGATATTAATTAAATGCATGTAACATGTTTCTTTTCCTGACTGATAAAATGTCAGCCTTTGAATTAGCTTTGACGATGACAATGCTTATGATTCAGAAATGGAAATTTGCTTTTCGTTATTAAGAAAACCACTGTACTCCAACACTCACTTGAAAGAATCTATTTCTACCAACACGTCTGCTGTTAAATTCCCATGCTAGAATATTTGTTAGAAATTAACATTAAAATGGAGACTACACATAATCAAAGCAAATCTATCTAATTTTTTCTCTGCGTGTGCATTTCCAATATATTTATCTCTGTAAAATCCAAGTAGCAGATAATACTGAATTTTGTATGACATCATATGCATTTCAAACAGATCAGAGTTTCATCACCATATGATTATCTTTTCCTAACAAATCAGGGACTAAAAGGCCTTACTGAAAATAGAAAATTCAAAAAGTAATAGTACAGTGAATAAGAAAAACAAATCACTTCATACTGCGACTTTATTTTTTCTTTAAAATGTTCTCTTTTTCTCATCAAGCTTGCTCCTGCACATAAATTGTTCTTTGAAGACCTATTTTCTCCAGTACTGGCTAAAATAAGCAGAACAGTTACAGTCAACAATATTCTGCCCACTTTGCCAGAGCCTTCATAATTTATGTCTAACCTGGATAGGAAAAGCCCTTATAAATTTCAACAAATGTCTCATTAATTAACACCCCATCTCCCTAAGCCACAGAGCAGCTGGTGAAAGGAATTGTGTAGGTTGATTCTGTAGATATAAACTAGGTCAACAAGAGGGATCCATACTCACTATTGCAAGCTGATATTTCTCTGGAGGGTATTAATAGTTTCTCGGATCTTTCAGCTTAGGCTCATAACTATACAAAGTCAACAGTATAAAGCTGCTCAGCCTATGTACTTAAATTAAATAAAAAGAAAAGAAAAAAAACCCACAATGCATGACAAGGTTTCGTTGCAATCTGATGCAATGGGTCAAATCCTGAAATCCTTCCTTAGGCCTTTAGCCAAGAAAATAGAAGGCTTTCTATTGATTTAAATGAACTTTGTGTTTCAGATTTTTTCTTGTTAGTACTTGATCATGCAAACTCTTTACTGATTACACTATATATTCATGGAGAGTCTGAAGTCCTTAGTCAGGCAACTCTTTCTTCTTGCCTGCATGATAAATTATCTAGAGAGCATTGTTCTCTGCTCATTTCTAAATACTCCTTTAGCCTATTCAGCATGCTAATTTTAGGGTAATTTATTTTTTTTCTATAACTGTGCATAACTGTAATAAAATTAAATTAAAAATATAAGGCAGGACAGCGAGGAATTAATATTACAGGTCTATCTAATGCAAGGGCTGAATACAAGGTGGAAAAACGAGAGGAAGAAAATGCCTGGGAAGCATTTCCCTTGCTATAGATGTCTTGCATATGAAAACCTTGTCTGAAGTCATCTGAGGAGGCAGACAGGCAATTTTCACCTATTCTTAGTGTTAGTATATACTATATCATGATGGGATGCAGGGAGAGGAGAGGAAAACGCAGTGGCTAGCAGGGAAAGATTAGCATACAAAATTTAAGCAGGATCTGATAGCAGGAGGAGTCAATGGGCAGGCAGAGCAGAGGAAGACTTTTCCACACTGGCAGACTCATTTCAGAAAGGTGCAGAACCAGGAGTGTAAGACCAAAATAAATGATAGCAAGAGGGTGAGCATTTATCAGAAAAGAGGGAGAGCAAGTAGGGGATAGAGTAGGATGTGAAAACAGCAAAGCAGTCAGGAGTGAAGCCATAAAGCTCCTCAGAGGAGATAATCCTGCCTCTAGTGAAGTCAATGGGAGTTTTGCCATTGACTTCATCAGGGTCAGGATTTCACCCAGGGAGTGTTAATATGATGTGCAAAGAGACAGGAAGACTGGGGAGATACTCAAGAGAGAGAGCAACATGGTCATAGCATATAACATTAGCATATTAATGGCTATGGCTGTTTTATTTTACAGCTCTGTATGAAGCATAGAGACCATAGGAACTTTAAGAATACTAATATGTCCCTCATTATTACCTAATGCAATGTCAGAAATCCTCCAAATACAGATCCCTGCCCACCCCTGCCCCTATGTTTCCCTGCAATATCTCATGAGGGAGCTGGAGTCAGACTAATTTTGGTATTAAAAAAAAAAGTCAGAACAAATATCATTGTGTCCAGTAAGCTAAATGTATTGAATTAATCCAAGCAGACCACAAAATTTAATTGCAGGTCCTGAATTATTTGAGGTTAGGAAAAGTTACATTATAGTTTCTGAGTTAAGCTAAATAGATCAAGACTTTCTATCTTGTAAAAGAACAACCTAGAAGAGGGATAAGGAGGTCAGAGATAGGTCTTTAACATACTGACTGGCCTGGAAATGGCAAATAGATAATGAATGTTCACTGTCTCTAGTAATGCAAGATTTAAAAGTCATCAAAGGAAACTAGCACAGGGTATATTCAAAATGAACAAGACTTCTGTCTTTGTAGCACAAAGGCAACTTGCAAATTCCTTGCAAAAAGATTTAGGGGGGGTTGTATGGTTTCAAAAACAATCTATGGAGAAATTCATGGAAGAAAAACACATTGAGAACACTTCAATGCATAGAGAGCTTTTGTTTAAGGAGTTTCTGGGCCACGGGGATTTTTTTCTGAAAAACAGCACAGAAGTTTAGAAAAATATGCTTGCATTGTTCCCAGGATATCTGGTTATATCCAAATCCAGAGAGTACACAGGGTTATACAACTCTTAGGTCCAACATGGTGCAGAAAGGGCAACAGAGGCAAATTTATTTACATGAAGTCCACATTTCTTTTTTATCCACTTTTTTAATCAAGTATGCTGGGAGTACCGGGTAAGGGATAACACTCTCTGCAGGTAAAGGTTGGGTTTGTCAGAATAACTCCACTGGGCAACTCTGGAAGGTTTAGCTCTGCCACTGCTCACTAGAGGAGACAAGGGTGCCAAGAAATCAGCAGCTTTGTTGGCTGGGATTTTGCCTTCTACTGGAAATTCACTTAGGAGCTAATCCAAAGCCAACTAAGTCAATGAAAAAGTCCCATTAATTTTAATGGGTTTGGGATCAGGCCCTTAAATCATATGTAGGCAGCTAAATCTGCCAGTCCTTTAAAGCTGCATAAATTTACCTGCTATTCCCCAAAGCACAACTGCATCCCTCCAACACCTGTCTGACAGAACTATTGCATATAATAAGAAAACCTTCCAGAATCACAAGTAAGCTGTGAACACCAGCCTGCCACCAATCTCCTCTGATGCTGAGGTAGTTAGTACCTGGGACTGCTAAAAAACCATAATCAGGGAAGGAGCTGAGGTATGAAATACAAGTATTCCATCTGCTTAAGCTGAGCAGCTCACAAAACATTAGCCAACTGCTAAGTTGCTGCTTTTCTACAAACTGAGTCATCCTCATCACACATTACACTGGGTTTTAAATGATTGACAGGAAAAAAAGCTAAGAGAAGCAGCTATTTCTTTACATTTAGCTGGTTTGTCAGGGCATTTGAAAACTTCTGGATTAGGGTGAAAATGCTTAAGGATTAAGTGGGGAGTGAAGGGAAAGGGAATGAAAACATTTTAGTGCTGTGAATTTAGAAGTCAAGCAGACACGCTCAGGAGAGCTAGCAAGACCTTTACCAATATGCTGTATCTAATCAACAATATCATTTAGAGTTTTCCACTTTATGGAGGAGAAAAAAAGTAATGTTTGAAGGCTTCTCTTGCCAGCGCTCTATCTCATCAGGGCCTTAATATACTCGGCGTGTGTTTTGCAAAATGAGATTTTGCAAAAATCAGGGTCACCCCTTGCACCCAGGCAAGAGGTATTAAAAGATATTCATCTTTACAAAGAGTGTCCTGAAATGATGGAAATAAATATAAGTCTCAAGAACTTTTGAGAGAGTTACCAGAGGCTCTATCACACCAGACAGTTGTGAATCATAACAAGAGATGTCTGGGAATGTATTATTCAAATGGAGTGCTGATATTGATAAGATTCACATTTAAAAGACTACTGTGAATTGTTTTAATGTTCCTCATCACATGAATAACAGACAAAAAAGAGGTACCTTTCTGTACTCCTAATTTCTTTGCATTGTTTTAGGCAAAAGGTGGCTTGAAGGGGTCAGGAAATACTGATTTCATTCCTTGGCCTATTGCAGGTCTCTGGTAATGCTTTGAGTCCTTGGTTTTCTGTGTTTATTTCCCCATATAATATTTTTGAGCAGAAAATTTAAAAAACAGAGAAGAAAAATCACATATGATCAGTTTTGCAGAGAATACTGGATAGTTCTATCATGTAGCAGGAGATTAAAACATCTTCCACTAGCTGCGGAAGCTTGGTTTGGAAGACTATAGGAAAAATTAGGGAAGTTTTTCAAATGCTTGAAGTAAATTTAAAGACCCCAGAGAGGAAAAAGGCAAGTAGGAAGAACAAGAAGATTTAATATTATCACTTGTAGGATGCTGTTTCTTTTGCAGAGACCCCCAGAGCTGGGGAAAAAAAAAAAAAAAGGAAATAGTGACCCATTAATTCTCAGCTCAGCTGTTTTCTTTCATGTTTGCTATTCAGAGTAAGTATTTTATGCCCATTCTGGGACTGGAAACGTTTATATACACAGTAGCAGCAGCATCAGCATCATAATAACTGAATAATTTATATTTTAAAAAAACCCTCTCACATTTTATAAAACAGTATACAGGTATTGCTGCATTTGCTCATGTAAAGGTCCACAGCAATTCTCTGCCTAGAAAATGTCCCAATGTTTAGGGAAAAAAATTGTAGTTAGCTAAAGACAATTACCATCTATAAATAAAAAGTCTGTGGTAATTTCAGTTTATCGGTAAAGACTGATTCATGTATCACACAAAAGTAGCAGTTATGATTCAGGCATCTCTCTATCACAGCTCTCATTATTTCTGAATTTTCTTCCTGGGGCAATATCTGAAGCTACCAGGCAGCTCAGATTTTGGGTGGTGTGGCTGCTAACACCAGGTTTCAAGGAGCAGTGCTGATTTCCTTTCTGCTCCTCACGGCCCATGTCCCACCTCAAAGGTCTGACTGGAAATTCTTCTGCTCTCATGGCAGAGAGGTAGAAATGTGCTTTAAGGAAGAGGAACCCTATCCTGAGGATGTCCCAGAGATGGCATGTTCACTCTGAAACCTGCTTCCCTTCAAGACCAAGACAACAAAAATTCCCTGGCTTGTCTCTGACCAACAGGAGCTTTGGGCACACCATTGCAACAGGCATCCTCCACTGAGCACCAGCTCAGGGTCTGCTTTTTCAGAAAAGAGGCTACAGAAATTAGACTGATTATTCTACCCCCCAAAAAGCCCAGCCTGATAACTGTGTATATCAATGAGTTTGTTGGATTTGTTGTTAAGTTTTTGAGGTACCTGCTTAAAACAAGGGGGACAAAAAAAGCCGAAACTAGGGGCTTGAAACATTGCATAAACTTGATTTACAGCTCATCCAGTCTGCACCCTTCTGAGCCCTGTAAAATATGTGTAGGTTAACATTATTAAATCCCACTTAAAAATAGGTTGGTTTTGTTAAGTGTGGCATGATTTTTACTGGGTGTTCTGCTCGCCTGGACCTCGGGAAGCACATGTAAGTACATGTGTCTCTTGCTGATGTAGCCACCTGGCTGCAACCCTCCATCAGGTTCTTAGCCATTCCCACTTATTAGTAGAGAGGATTTTTTTTCTTATTTTAATCTGCACACTGCACATGCATTTGATTTTACATAAAAATGCATGCATAATTAGCCATAGCAGCGATGAAACGTTCCCATTTGGAAATGTCCTGCCCAAACCCACACAATTCAGTGCCACATTTGGTACCAAGGTTTTTTAGTACGTGACAGTCCATTATCCATTAGTTTTGAATCTCTTCTGTTAAATGCCTTGTTTCGGTTAGAAACTGCACAGTAGGAAATTAAAACATGTTGATAGATTGGAAAGTTATTAAGCTTCCTTGCAGTGTTAAACAAGAATTTACAAGAATTCGCTCTCCAGATTTATCAGGGATATATTTACAGTACTTGAGTAAGTGTGAATATTACTCACTGGAGATATTTAGTCACATACTGTATCTCTCTGAAAGGAGACCATATTGCATTAAATGTCTCCACCATGTTCTGTAATTTGAAAGATAAATCCTTGAGTGCTGATTAGTCATATATTGATACAGAACATCTATTATTTTGGGTCTATAAGAAGATTTTCATCTCTGTAATATTAATTTCTTGGCTATCATCATGCTTTTTCTTAGCAACCATCTTTCATTATCATAACTCAGGCCACTCGATATTGTTAAATTTCCTCATGTACAGTGCCAGAAATGGCATTGCAGGTGGGGGAGGTAAATCTTACTTAAATTAAATGGTTTGGTGTGGGCTTAAAACAAGAGCAGATATTGCTAAGGTTTTGTGTGAAGTTTTTCCAGTGACACATTTTGTGGCATTAAGGAAAAAGCTCAGACTCACAGGGACTCCATTTCTACATCTGAAAACTGGGTTGTAATGTAATTTCCCAGTGACATGGGGGGAAGTTGTTTTTATTCCCGAATTATTATGTAATATATTAGTTAAAATAGGGTCCAATTGCTAAGATCAAAAATAGTGTTTAGCACCTCGACTCCCACTGAATTCAAGTATCTGACTCTGCTTGGGTATCTGGTAAGGGAAAAAAATATAGGTGCTGTGTCTTGCATGTGTATTTTTGTCTAGTTATGAAATACAGGCAGCAATGGTGACCAGAATAAAACTTCAATTTACCAAAAGAAAAGATAAAATAATTTTGATCGTTTTGTAGGTACTGAGAAATATCAACGATATCTGATACACATGAGCTTTACTCAATACTCAAAGCCAAAATAGCTCTTGCAGTCCCATAGCTCAAAGTTGAAGTTAGGAGCAATTTTTAAGCATTGATTTTTGACTAACCATCAGTGTAGCACTAGATTTTTCTGTCTTTAAATCACAGCTGGGAATGGTATTCTCAAAATACTATGGTTGAGTAAGAATCGAACGAAGTTCCATGGAAAGTTACTTTTCACAATGCAATATTGTTCCTATACATTAGAGAAATATCAGTTCTCCTCGTCTGTCTTCAGCCCACTTGTCAGGAGAAAAAATTGTCATGTTTTCAGGTTTTCTCATTTTTTTCCCCTTTCCATTAAAAAGCAAACAAACAAAATCCCCAGAAAATTAACTGCCCACGAACAAAATCAATGTAAATGTTTCACAAGTGTTTCAGCAAGAAGAAGATTTACTTTTTTCCCCTGGACAACAAACACAGCCAAGGTGTTTGGTGCCAGATGCCCTGATACTGCCCTCCTAACACCTCTCAGCTGTGAGACAGAGGGACTCAGACCCAGGATCTCATCCCTGTGCCTTTCCAAGCCTCGTCTCTCTGAGGCAGCAGCGATCACCACAGCGAAGGCAGCTCCACATCTTTTGTGATCAGAGAAGCTGCTCTAACACCAGCAATTAATTTCTCCTATTGGGACACCGGGGTCTTCAAACAGCTCACAAGCACGGCAAAATAGATGGCAAGACTCCAATTTTCTTCCATGAACTTTCTAGGTCAGAAATCAGGTTTTAAGGGCACAAGAGATCATACTGTCTGGCTTGCTCTATAATCCTGGAAAAGAGACCTGTCCTAGGCTGACCAGCTTGTGAATCGAGGCCACTGTTTTTCTTTAGTTGGCCCTGCAGAAAAAATAGATTTTTCTTGGGCTGAATGCTCAGAATTCTTATGGAAATAAAAAGGTGAAAAAAGGGAAAGGACACAAAAAGAAAAGGGAAATGGAGGGGCAAGGGAAAGAGAAAGGAAAAAAGGAAAGAAAAGGTGAAGGGGAATAAAAAGGGGAAGGAAAAGGGGAAATGAAAATAACTTCTACTGTGTTAAACGCAGCTGGATATAAGCCTGCCATAATTTCACACACAAATCTTAACCTTTCCTCCCTGAGCTCAACCAGACTCCTGTAGTTCACAAAATGTTATCACAACCGAGTTGAGCTGGCTGCACACTCAGGGCCCTCCGAGCACTCAGACCAGTGTGAGACAAACCAGCTGTGCCAAATCCTGAGCTGAAGCATTGCCACGAGGTTCATCTGGTTTAGATCAAAGGGCTATAGGGCGACTCTCATCAGAAAGTGCTGGGAATAGGAGACCTTAAACCTTTGGATTCCCGCAGTCCCTCAACCTCCAGATAAATTAAAATATTTAATCAAAATCTAATGGCAGTGATCTTGTTTGTAGAAATGCTTTATTATCCCTTGCATTTTAACCACAATCCGCCTGCTTCCTAATGCGACCTAAAGAACTAGTCGGCATTTATTACAAATGCAAGGCAGAAAGCTTCTGGCTCAGCAATTAATCACTGACATAGAGGAATTTCTTCTCTCCAGGTGGGGAACCCATCCAAAAACTAAGAAAAATAATCGGGCTAATTAATTCTTATCTGCAAAGAGCAATTAGATAAATGACCTAAAAACAGGCCTGTCACCCCTAGTGAGGTGCTCAGCTTCGAAATAGAATAATGTCTCCTTGCCAGGCCATCTCTGCAGTGAAATGGAGATCACAGGGAGGAAGGGGAAAAGACGGCATGTGGGGAGGGAATGGGCTGATAGGGGAGTAGGTTAATTAGAGCTGAGACCAGCCATTGATATAAAAAAAAATTAAACCAAAGCTCTGCACTCGGGTAGATTTTCTGTGATCCCATCACCTTCACAGCTCTGCCTTTGTGCAGCCAGAGATACTGAGGAGAGGTGAAGCCATGTCTCCAAGCTACTTTTGAAGAGAAAAACCACTCACCAGGCTTGTCCACCACCGCATTGCATTTCACCTTGGTGAGTGGCATCCCTGACATGGCATTCTTATTAACTCTGAACTTTGTGTCTGCAGCATGGAAGGATGGTGCCAAAGTGAGATGCAGAATACTCTGCTGCAATTAGTTTCCTCCAGCAGACTTCTTCTGGTTTAGTTAGGAAATGTGCAATGCAGAAACCTTCAGGAGTGAGCCAAATTAATCTAAGCAGCACAAGTGAGAAGGCAACAACAGTATTTGCTCAGCAGACCTTTGGTCAACTGTGTATCCCCATCAAAATCTTGCTGTCCTTTCAGATGTCTCATAGCCAGGCAAAAACCAGGACAGTAATCAAAAGAGGAGAGAAAGGCCTTTGGGATATATTAGGATAATACTAAGAATTTTTTTTTTTTGCTTTCCTGTTCACAAATAAGTTTCTTGCCTCAGTGGCACAAGGCATCTTTTCCCTGATCCTGCTGTTCTGCTTACTTATGTCATGACACCATGCCATGTCTGATGGCAGGAGGCAAAGGGACACATCGAAGGAACTGAATCAGGCTTATTGAAGTATTTACAGAAATAGGCCTAAATGACCAGACATAAAATACTACAGCAGTCAGATTAAAACAATCCACTCCAGTTATAGTTAATCAGGGCTTTAGCCTCCAAGGAACTGATTTGAGACTAACAAAGTGTTTTCCAGCTCCCAAACCCCATGCCAATCACGTTACTCCTGCCTTGGAGCTGTTAACAATACCAAATACAAAAGTAAATGCAAGTCTGCAGATAGTTTTACTGTTTCCAAGATCCAAAGCTTCTTACAGTAAAAAAGAAATACTAAAAAATTACCATCCCCAAGGCTACAGATGCTGGTAAGAGACCTTTGTCTCTGTCTGAAACCTTGTGTGACCAAGGTTCTTATAATTTATACAAAGCAGATGCCTGCTTAAATGCTTTACTCAAAGCTGTCATGGCCCCTACATCCAAGCAGTTAACAATAAATTACAAGGACTAATGGATTAGATTAAGATGCATGAAAACACTGTATATATTCTGAAGAATGATACTTCACCTACCAAAAGAAAAAAACCTCACAAAAAAAAAAAAAAAAACACCCCTGTGAATGTTTGGAAAGGAAAAGAGATATATATTCCAGTTAAGTACTTTGCTGCTTGCATTGGCTGAAATGCGGCAGCACAACAAAAGCAACCATCTGTGTTTAAACACAAAGGAAGAGACAAGCAAGTCTGTGTCAGTTTAAATTTATATTTTCCCTCGATGATGCTAATGTGAGGTTTAAGGCAGAGCAGAGCCCACAGGATGCCTAAGGATGTTTCTGTAAGATGAATGCATGTGTGGAAGACGGACAACTCAGGCCCAGGTGTGAGCTTCTGCAGGACTGGGGATGTTTTGGGGAGGAGGTTTGCTGCAGAAGTAGGATTCCTTCTTGAGCTTGTGTCCACTTCGTAAGCTTTGCCACAATTCAGAGAATAAAGATGGATAAGGTTCAGTTTGCACTTTTTGCTGCATATATTAAAATGGACAAGGCTCCAGGCACAGGCTGTTGAGGGGGGCTAACTGGAAGGTTGCTCTAATAAATATCCTCTTTTCATTCTTTGCAAAGATGCAGGAAAGTTCTCAAGAACTGGAAATTCAGACATGGCTGCAGTCCAGAGTGGGTACTTGCTAATACTATTGCATAATAGAAGTGCTGGGAGAATCTGAAAATAACACAGGAAAAATGAAAAGGTAGCTGGGAAGTTTGCAGGCCAATCAGTGTTTACAACAAAATGCCAGTGGCACATTATCCAAACTTCAGAATAGAAAGATGGAATGATGCAAATCAACACAGATTCACTAATAATTTAATTAAATTTAGTAAAGAAAAAAATCAAAGTGTGAAAACATCCGAACTGCAGTTTTCCTGCCAAAGTTCTTCCCTTTTATTTCTGAGCCTACTTTGGCTCTATCAAGAAGAGCCAAACGAAGGCTCATTCCTATCTTATCAAGAGTATGTTGACTGCACCATATTTGTAATATTTATGCCCACAGTAAAACTGGAGCTACCTGGAATTGAAAAATTTGGGGGCAGCTGGTACATCAATGTCCCCAACCCACTGCAAATGTCTGCAAGGGCTGTTTTCTCTACTTGCATCCTGTACAAGGATTGGGACTCAAGAGAAATATATATTTTTTTTTATCTTTCAACCAACTCACTTATGTTTAATTTATACAGAAGTAGGTACAGCCTCCTTCAGCACCAGAGCGTTAGGGTGTTTTTAATGAATAACTTACAAGAAACAGTCACCTGCTAACAGGTCAGCCTCCCTTTTGTGTTTCATTCTAGTTTCATTAGTAAAGAAAAAAAGGCCTTTGATTGGATTAATGGAAATAGAACCACAGGGTCTAAATTATAAAGTATCCAGTGGTTATTTCTAGTAGCTCCTACTTTCAACTGGGACCATGATTTTTATAATCTCAGGCTCAAAGCTTTTGTGTTTGACTGTCTTGGACTGCAACATGGAAAGGTTTTGCTTTAGCAGAAATCACATTTCATCTTGCTCTCTTCAGTGATGCAGCTAAACAGCCTCTGGCTTTAAGGCTATCACCCCTACTTGATCCCTGAGCTGCTGGGGTTGCTCTCGACAGAAACTTCTGAGCAGACTCCCTTTGGTTATTTGCTTTTTTCTCCCCTCCACTCTCCTCCTCCTTGTATCCCTGTACCACCACCTTCCAGCGAGGGGCTATTTTTATTTATGTATTTATTTCTTTCCATTGAAACTGCAATATCTGTAGGTGGCTACAGGCAGGACACAGAGCCATATGCTCTGCCTAACTTATATAAACAGCGTCCTGGGTGACAGCCTTTCCTGGCCCATCTGCAGCTGCCAGGGAATCCATTATTTTTCTGGTCTCTGGGGAGAAAAAGTTCTTGAGCATCATTACTCCTAGGCAAATGTAACTGACTCTACCATGCACCCTAATTTGCTTGCCATAATTATAGGTCGCTCACCCCCCTTTGCTATTTATAAACCTTTTTTATTTATTTTTTGTACTTATCAATAATGAATGGAGGCTAGTGAATCATGGGGCTGTAAATTTGAATATTATGAAAATGCTAATAACAAGGTATCATAGGCAGCAGCACCCAGGTCTTATCAGCTGGTCAGATGCTCTATTAAGCAGCCAGTGAGGAGTTCAAGCAAATTGGTTATGTTAATGTCCTGTAGTACTTGGGGAAGACGAGGAGTTAGCAATTAATTTTTTTTCCTTCTTCTTCCCAGGCTGCAAGCCGACAAGGCAAATTTATATTCCTCCTATTCTATGGGACCCCAGCTCGCAAGGGGAGCAAGGTGAAGATGCAAGAGGCTACCAAGAGCTTTCTGAGATCTGATTGAATGGTGCAACTGAAAAAGCTGCTGGGAGGGTGAAGGGGTGAGCAAGGAATAAATAAATATATATATATAAATAAGCAAGCAAGCCAGCCCCAAAACAATGGGAATGAGGCATTCTTCCCCATTCATTCAGCTGACAGTGCTTTTGCAACTTAAACCTGTTTTATTAATTATGTTTGACATTTCCTTAATTAGTTTCATTTACATCCCATCAGCCCCTACCAGACGATTGCCCCATACATCATTTCACCAGAGGACTGAGATGCCTACAGAATTACAAAAACACCCCCCTCACTGCAAACCTCAGTAACTCATCACTGTATATTTCACAGATTTTGAAAATTAATCTTTTCACCTCCTATTTTTCTTTAAAAATATATGGACATTTCATCTTTTTTTTTTAAATTATAATGAAATTTTCAAAGGAATGTGATGCAGGACTAAATTTCTAGTTTCCTTCCATACATACAATTTGCTTTGTTTTACAGTTCTTATGTATCCTGACATTGACAAAATACGGACTCTAGTGAAGGATCCAATTCCATGGATTCTGCCTTGGCTCCAGAGCCCCATTAGTAACCCCAGTGCTTTTCCCAGTTAGCTCTAGAAACTCACAATATTTTAATTTATGGAGAGATTATTGCTGCCCCCACAGTTGTTATGCAGTTTTCCATATATTGATTAATTTCTACAGAAGCCATAACAGACTTTTTACAACTTTAGTAAGAATGAAAGGATTTTTTTTTTGTTGCTTCATGACATTGCTCAGAGCTCTGGCGTGTTTGTCCTACCTCTCTCTCCATCCCCTCCAGGGGCTGGTGTGTGCGCTGTCACTTTGCACATTGAGCAGCCAGACACGGGACTGGCATTAGAGCCAGGCATTTTAAAAGTACACAATATTTTAAAATCAGCTCGGTGCATTGTGCAAAGCACAGAGCAAGCCACAGCTTAGCACCAGGAGCGTGGAGTGCTCTCAGTCTGGACGCTGCACAGCCAAAACCACACGGTGCTGCCTCAGGAAATCCAATCTCCTGCCGGAGCAGAGCCCTGCACGCCCGACCTGGGAGCCACCTGGCAGGAGGCTGGCCCTGCTGCCCACTTGGGCTGTCAGATGTCTGGTGCAGAACGTGGCTCTGCTGTCCAGCACTCGGCACACAGCGACTGCCTGATCCCAACTGGGGTAAAGTGACAACCTGTTTTTGCTAATCCCAGAACGTGCTACCAGGAGCTGTCATTTCAGAGTCATCACACTCTCTGTTGATATCACTGAAGTTAATCATGCAGAAGGAAAAAGCTTGTATTAAAGCAGATAATTATTCCCCAATTCCTTAATAATACATGCAAAGGAAAGTGATTCTTATTGTCTTGGCAAACTGTGATATTTCAGCACATTTTTTGTTTAATATTGATGCTCAGGTGTCTTTCCTCCTTTACATCACCTAGATCAGGGTTGTTACACTGTACAGTGTCTGAGAGGTTTCTTTACTGTGAACTGCTATACCTTATACTCAGCCCATGCTTATGTTGTAACATTGGCACAGTGGGAGCTAATTGACATAAGTAACCAGGTTATCTTGATTGATTTGAGAAGTTTATCCAATTAAAAAGGCTGCTGAGGAGATGTTGTCCCTATCCAACCACCTACCCATCCTTGCAAGGGCTGTCCAGATCTGTGTGTAACAGCAGCGCTGGGATCTGCCAGCTCAAGCCCTCCCAATACAAATACCAGATGGACTTACAAGCCCCAATAAAAGAAATATTAATGCAACATATGGAAATATATTCACTAAAAGAAACAGACTCAAAGAAATATTGATGTGCTTGCTTTCTCAGTGGGACTCATTTGCTAGGGCAGAGCTTGCTGCAGTCTCTTAACCACATTTCTCAGCCCTTTTGGCTCTGGGGCCAGCTCATGTGAAGCCAGGCAGATATTTCTGAGCTTTCAACAGGATCCAGATGTCACAGATGCTCCTGGTGCTCTGTCCTCTCCAACCTTCACGTGGATGGCCCTAGCCTGGGTTATAACCAACTGTCTCCTTGAATTAAGTCTGCCCAGAACTTTAAGCTTTCACTTTAACAAAATTCTCTCAGCCCTCAACCCTTAGAGAGGAGGTAGAGGGGAGAAGATGGGGGAATAACATTCTCATTTCACCTCAGAGGTTATTACATCTGTGCTTTGGGAAGCAACAGACATCAGGGCTAGAGTTCCACACTTGGACTAGACATAGAGAAAAAATCTTGCAATTTGTTCTGAAACCAGAGAGATTTCATCCTGTTTTGGAAGCCTTCCAGGTAAAAGCCATGTCTGGGACCCTCTCCAGATTTTCTGCAAAGCACTGGCTGTTTCATTTCCAGATCATTTCAATCCTCAAGATCAAAGGGAGCCTGATTTTAAAAGCAGGAATTAAGTACTGGTGAAGAAGAAGGCAGTTTTAACTTTGCTGTAACCATACACACGATTCACAGAGGAGTTTCAGCAAGAAGTTTGGGGGGTGCTGGTTTTGTTTTGTTGTTTGTTTCTTGCTTCATTCCTTTCCTTGTTCTCTCTTATCTTTGATCCAAGCATTTCCCCAAGACACTGCAAGAACATGGGTGTGAGAGGAATACGAAGCAGATTGTAGGGAAAAGGCTGATAAAGTCCCATTCAAAATTTGCTGGTGTTTTTCTTCTTCAAGAATTCATCTCAGAAGCCATTCAGAGGAAATTTGGAGAGATGAAGATGGGGGGTGAAATACATATCCCTGTGGGACCACAAAAAGCCCTGGGTGTTGTTCTTTGGGCTCTGGCTTCATAAATTGGTTCTTTTTGAGCAAGGTTGGCTCCTTTTTAATAATGTCCTCTTCTGTCATTGATGCTATTTCATGGCAGGTTAACCTCAAAGGATTTAGATCATTTCCCAGCTTTCCTCTTTGGATTCCACTACAACACACGAAGACAAACCTCAGACCCTCCAGTTCAATTATGAATAGTTAAAAACCTCCTCTAAAGTGGTGTGGTAGATTTATCAGATGCTGCTGGGGCTTCAGATTTATCTCAAATAGCATCAAATGGCCAAAAAAGAAAAAAAAATCAAAATATTTTTCTGTCACATGCTGTCATACATTGTCAGGGAACCTTGTTCTGTAGCTGCAGTGAAGTTGAATCTGATTAAAAGATCAGCAAACAAGGCAGGTTGAGGGGAATTTGATCTCATCATTGCTATGCCTGGAAATACCTGTCATCTTCTAGGTTGTCCTGCACTGTGACACTCTTTCTTATCCAGTTTGCCAATGGACATTCATGGTGACATTCTCTGCAAGCCAAAAAGGGGAAAATAAAAAAGAAAAAGAGGGATTTGAACCATACCAATTTTATTTTCAAGTTCTGTATTTTTATTCTTCTGAGATCAAGCCTAAACATAAATACCAATTATCAGAGCTACAGACAAATGAATAATTTGTTGTAAAAAAATCCTGATTTATTCAAATGAGAGTAGAGGTGAAATTAGAGCTACGCAGGATATTATGTTAAAAAGCACACGCACACAAAAAGAAAACAAAATGTCTAATTTTAACATAGTGTTGTTATCTGTGATTAATGATTTCCGTGGGTGTATAACTCTTATGCAAAAATGCCATGTAATCATGTACATATTTGATTAAATAGCTTAATTTGTGTTCATTTAAAAAAAAATAAAATAAAGCCAAATAAGCTAGATAATGAGTGGGCGTGCTGTAGGAAAAGCAGATGGGATTTGAGGCACTAGCTGTGTTCAAAGGAAGCCACCAATTTCACTTCAAGAATATTTGCGTATGAAAGCTGATATTTTCTAGAAACATTCATGAGTAGAACACAGAGGGAAATTTTGCCAAATTCTGCTGTTTTTAATGAAGGCACGTGGGGGAAAAATAAAGTTCAGCTGAGCCCAGTTAAATTCCCGCTCCATAGGAAGAGCATCGTTATTTATTTATTTTTCTATATTTACTGGGAATGTTTTCTTTCTCTGAGTCAATTATATACCTAAAGCATCCTTTTGTTTACTTCTGAGCCTCTGACAACAACCTCCCCTTTCTTTGCCTTCACCTGTGGAATTAAATACTTACTTTTCATCACACAATAAAAAAGACACCTCCCCAGACTGGAAATAATGGGATTCTTTGGTGGTAAAGTTGTGTAAATCACAGTGTCAAATGAATGGACAAAGCTTTAATGGGGCTAATAAACACAGCCCTCTGTATCGAGCAAGGGGACTTTTTATGAAAATGATCAAATAAAGTAATAAAAAAGAAGGGGCTTCCCCTCTGGGTTTATGAGCTCTCTTGTTACACATCATGTATGACACACTGACTGGCAGAATATATGAGGGACTGTCATACATTGCAGAATGACTTCAATTAGGATGATAAGATGACAAGTTCCCGTAGTTCATATCTGGGTTGGCTGTGTTTTTTTTTTTTTTTCAATGGGGCTCTTACTTTGACCTCTTTCTTTCTAATGTTTGAGATGAAATTTAAAGGGCCAGTTGAGGTCGTAGGTGACAAAATATGACTTATGTCAGGGGAGGGAGAGGAAGGCCATGTGTTTCTTTGTTTTCTCTTATATCCATGGGTAGGATCCTGTAATTCAGCCTCTGACTCACTATTGAAAATAATTAATGCCAACAGTTCAACCCACACTCACAACTCCAGAATTATAAACCAACACATACAGCCTGCCACTCAAACCTGACTGCAAAAATCACTGCAAACCCCCCAAAAAGCTACCAACAAATCTGAAGGCACATCAGACAAGGTGACACACGATCCAACATCCATGAGTGTCATTTATTTGCTTTATACTGACCAGTCCTGCATGTGGAATCACAGGGAAATGCCTGTATTTCTTCAGGAAAGAGACTGACTTTGGGCCCATAAAGACACACTGGAAGAAGCAGAAGGCTGGGGTAATTTGCGTTTCTGGGATTTTCCAGCTAAAACCTTGCTTTGAATCTCTCTATTTGGCTGATACAGATAGAAAACTTTAACTTGAAGAGGGAGTTGTGCCTGAGATGGATGGTGAGGCAGTGCTGTCAGCACTTTGAACCTAAGAGAAGAAAAAAAAAAAAGGTACAAATTAGGAAATACTTAGAATTTACAGATGGTTTTGAGGGTCTGAATAACTCCACATGTTAAAAAAATAACCCCCCAAAACAGCCAGGGTCTAAGCCCTCCTTTTAGGGCTATTTTAGGGTTCTTTAAAGGACTATGTTCCAACGGTCATCGAGAACAAATACTGCTCTTGTAAGACCTACATGTAATACTACTGGGTCAGGCTCAATCTCAGCCTGCTTCCTCTGTGGCAGCTATAAAACAGACAGAATGAAGATGGAAAGCTATTCGTCCTCAGCAGGGCTAAGCAGGCTCCCTGATATTGCTGATCCTGGGGACCATCATCTGCCTGACCCCAGGGATGCTCCCTGGCCGGCCAGCATCGCCTCACCCACTCAGGCTCTGACCCAGGCACTTTACATGGTTCCATGATTTGAAACAGCCCACCAACCTGGAAAAGGAAAATGCTTTCCAATGGAAGATCACATATTTTCCAGGTGGCCTGTTCTGCAGATTCAGCGTTATTGCAGAGGATTTGCCTTTAAGTCAAAAAATCGCTTGTGTACGAGTCTCAAAAGCAAATCAGTAAGTGGAAGGAGTGGGATAATGGAGGCACTTATCTCTGCACAAAGTCACAAGTTTGATTTGCATAGATCCTGGCAGGAGTGACTCTGACTTTGAAGAATGGCACGTGTCATGGTGCAGCCACAGCAAAGATTGTAACTCAAGCACACTGGAAAAGAAAAGCCTCACTAGGTAGAAACTGAATAGCAAAACTCACTTCACTTCTCCTTAGCTCTGAAAAGCCACAAATATCAGGAGGTTCCAGGAAGAATTTCCTGGGCATCTATGCCTTGGGATAAATCGAGGTCTAAATCTAGACTAATGTGCCCAGAAGCTCCTGCTGAAGGAAAAAGAGAAAGAAAAAAGAAAAGAATAAATGGGGAAAATTCAGCTGAGTTTAATCTGAAGAGTGTATCCATCACCAAAAATGATACAAATCAGCTATTACTGGATCATGCAAAGGCAACTCCACTACCTGTGATCCTTCCTTCGCTTTCTAAACCTCTTTTCAGCCCAGCCTAATGAATTGTCAGAACTGTCAGACAGCTCCAAGGAATGACAAATGTCTATGATTTGCTGCTGCTACTTTGCTGAAAACACCTGATGTATATAGTCCTGAAATCCTCTGTTTTGTATTAAAGGCGAGTGTAAGCTGAAGGAATCGGTGTACATGTAGAGTTATTTTCTTTCCTTTTAAATAAATGTAGCTTAACAAAAAGAATATGATAAAAGAAAGTTCAAGTTGAACATTAAAGTACTCCTAAATCAGGAAATGTCAAAAAATAAGGCAGAAAATACAGCCTCAACCATGGCCCATTTAGAACATTTTACAATTCCATATTTAGTTATATTATTTAATGTTGTATGTAATAGCTATCTATGACCTGACACAAAACTTGCAATGATATATCTTCATACTTGCATGATGTTTTCTTAATCAGAATTATAGATAATGCAACACAAAGCATTCTAACTCCACAAAGAAATTGTTTGACACACAATAAGATCAGTCAAATAATTAATCTGACAAATATCAGAGTTTGAGTTATACAGGCTCCAAACATTTATTAACTTGCAGCCAGATTCTGTGAACATTTGTCATTGACTTAAATGGGTCTAAGATTTCACTTCTTGACGAGTGACAGGCCCTGATGGGTATTTAGTCATTTCTGCTATACCAGATTGGCACTGTACTTAATACATTTGCTAATTCTGTCATAGAACTTACTCTCTATAACATTCCCCTGCATCTTCCCTCAAGAAACTCTTGTGAATCTGTCCCTTCAATAACACATACAGAAAAAACATAGTTTTGAAAAACAGACAGTACGAGTCTTGCCTAATTAGTCACTTGTCCAGCACTGTAATGCATTTAGAAAAGGCTCCAATTGACTGGGAGAATAATTTTTGCTGCTTCAATGCTTGTTGGATGATATTTTCACAACAATCACTTTGTTTGTGTGACTTTACAGGGAAAAGAGAGAGACACAACCATGGCACTATCCTTGAAGGTAACAGACACTGAGAGGCTGATCTGAGTAAGGTTGGGAGTGTCACAAATTGTGTTTCTCAGCTGAAAGGTTGGAGACAAAACACTGGGGTTGTAGAAAGCTGAACCAACTGTGTAGGAACCAAGTAGAGCTGATCCTTCCTCTCACTGTCACAACCTGTCTGTGACAGGTTTACTGTCACAGACTGAGCTGCCTGGGAATAGAGTCCAGATTCAAAACACTGCTAAAAGTAGGAACCTTAATCAGAACCATGAGGATATTTTGTCATATTTCTTGTAGACCACTCCATTTCCACACTGGAAAGAAAAAAATAACACTGTTTGTAGATCAAAACACTCCCCTGCAAGTGTGCACAGTGATCTCTATGAATGGTAGAGCCAAGGGTGATGCTTCAAAGATGGAAAATGAGGTTGAGTAGGTCTTGATGTTTTATCAACTTCATTACTGCTTCAGGCTCTCTGCAAGCCAAGAGCATCCTCAAGCCTTATTTCCCAATGAATCAGGCCTAGTCCAAAAAGAAAATACTTGCCCAGCCCTTGTAAGTCTAATTGAAGGGAGGGTTATGAGAAAAAAACAACAAAAAAAGCTTACAAAATTTAAATTGATTAATTGACTCACATGAAAGGCTGTAAAGTGGAAGGCCCCTGTGCTCTGTGTCTTATAATAAAGCTGCCCTGGCAGGCACTTGCACAGCTGCTAGCTTGGTGTGGATGTCTGCAGATGACACAACATTGCCGTCTCTCTGGATATCATCCCAATGAACACATTCCTCCTCAAACCACTCCTGTGAACCAGACAAGGAACTGAGGCACAGAGAACACAGATAAAGACCTCCAAGGCATCAAGCTTGCTGGCACCTATTGAAAACCAGAGCAATCAAGCCTCTAAACAGGGGTCAAACACTGGGGACTTTCATCTAGAAGGCTTTGCCCTCCGTGGTCACTTCCAATTAATCAGGGCATGGAAAACAGGTCCCCACTTATTAAGTGGCTGTCTAAATACTGGCATCCTGCCTCCTCTTCCTCATGAACAGATGTGGGTTTGGGCCAAGCCTGCCTAAGTGAAGGTGTTGGGTTGTCATCCCCTGTGCTGTCACGTCAAAGCCCATTGATGGGGCTGTGTGAGGATCTCCAGGGCATCAGTGCTGCTGGATAACAAAGGGGGGCTGCTGCTTCCTCAGCAATCAGAGCTGAGCTCCCAAAAGCAGCCTCAGCAAAGGGCAGGAGGAAGCTCTGAAACACTGCTGGTCCCATAGATGCAGTGCAAATGAAGATGTGTATACCCAAGCAGGAGGAATAATGAGAAATGTATGCCAAAGAGATTACTGGGTTTCTCTATTAGATTAGCTCTAGTTTGACAGTGGTTGGGTTTGGGAAATCCTCTATGATTTAGGAATAAGAATTCTTCTCTAAGTGGCCTAAAACTCACTGCTATATCATCACTTGCTGTTGTCAAATAAATAATCATGCGAAATCAGCTGCAGAGAAAAGTCTGCTGTAGAAGAGAGTTCATGCATGACATATGATATATCTTTTCACAGGGACAGATACATCTTTCTTACAGCCAGCATGCAGCTTCCTTCACTGCACCTTCCCTCCCATCCAAATCACCTCAAATAAATGTGAGTTCTGCTGTGTTCACAGTAATTCCTTCATTTTTAAACACATAATGGAAATGTATAACTAGTCCTCATAAAAATTTATATCTCAATTCGTCCCTTTAATTTATAACAGGCCCTCCAGGCAGTTATTATTCAAACATTAATAAAATGCCTATGGATCACCAAAAGCATCAATTTTCAGATCCACCTCCCCTCCTATTTGTACATATATAAAGCCAGATTAGAGTTAATGCCACTTCTGTGTCTAACAACAATTACGCCTTTAATAAGATAGGAACAAATGATATATTATCTTAATCATGTTAGGAATTTGAGTTCTTTCCATGAAACAAAGTTGAATTTTTTATGCCCTTTGTGACAATTGTTACTTAACAGCCTATGTGTTTGGATATTGCAGTTTATGCAAATGTTCATGTTCTATAAATTTTAGATTTATCTCCATTTATCATTCCACATGTTCTAATATACAGACATTATGGTTTAGCATCTGACTCTGCACACAGTCTAAAATATGATTAGGATACCTTTCACTTATTTATAACATGGAAAAAATGATGGGGGGGATAGCTGTTGTGGAGGCAAGATCCTCTACTTCCATAAAACCATGTACTGTGCAGAGATGCAAAAGCCATCTTAGAATTTGGTCTTTCATTTAATAACAGCTGAATTTCAAAGGATTGAGGTTTATAAGGGAACTCTTCATTCTGTGCTCTAAAATCAGTCATGAGTTCATTGTATATCACACTTTAACAACTCTTACTCAGGAGAGTAATTATGGCTAATATGAGCTCTCCCATAGAGAGACAAGGAGACAACTTGCATGCACAACTGTTTTTGGATTGAAGCCATTTTAGAGGATCATTAGGATCATAAAGATTTGTAGGAAAGAAAACCCTGGTATTTTTCATTTTTCTGCTGGGAGATTTAAAGCTCCTTGAATTTGGAGAAGAGTGCAAAAAAAGTTGATCCTAAGCCATAGTTTCATTCTTTAAAAATCACTACGGTTGGATTGACCTCAAAGAAACAATAGCAAATTATGTAATCTGAAAAACTGGACCTTTGCATAGACATGAAATAAAAAAAAACCAAAGAAAATACAAGAAAAGACCAACCCAAAAAACTAACTACACGCCAATCTGAGGTCTAAAGCAGGTTATATTTACTCTGAGACTTCATCCACAGGAACTCGCAGTGATGTTTCAAGAGGGTGTGGAGCTAAGGGGGAATTACCAGGAATGGAGTTGCTGTTGTGGTTCCTTCACACCAACACAGTGAATTGCAGGAATTCAGCTGCACCATCTCGTCTTCATGATGGAACTGTGTTGCACCCAGGCTTTAGCTGTCCAGGAAATCTGTCTAGAGAGCTGGCAGCATTGATCTGGAGGATTTAATGGCTGTGCCTGCCCCCCCTGCCAGCGGGAAGTTCCCAGTCACTCACCGAGGTGTCCCTGCATTTCCCAGGCAGGGCAAAAAAAGCTGATGGAGACCCAGGGAGAGACCAAAACTAAAGTGAACCCCATTAAGACAGGAGCTGCCTTCCTGTGTGTTTCATTATTAATTCTGAGTTCAATTACTCTGATTTCTTCTGTTGATGAATTAGTAGCACCAGAATCAAGTCCCTGGCTGATACCCATTTGTCTTTGCTTATAAGTGCTAATGTGATCCTGTTCCTTTAAAATCAAACTCCTGCTTCAGTCACTTTACATCTTTGCAACACTAACTGTCTTTTCACTAATTGGTTCTGTGTAAATGAAACAAGCTGAAAAACACTGTGGCACCAATAAATATTAATAAGTTATTGTTTGTTTTCTTTACCTTGCTTATGAATTCATACAAAGACAGTGCTAAGACATTAACTCCAGTCTATTAATTGCCACCTGATAATTGCCACCTGATACTTTTCTCCTGGATAATTAGGTACCCATTAGTTCTAATCAAGTAGTTACTTAATTATTGCAGTAATTAGTCTAATGGACTAGCAAATTGAAGCTTTATCACTTTTGGATACTTAATGTTCCTGACAGAGTACTTCACAAGTGTCAGGGTTCCTGATTCAGCAACCTGCCATGGATGAACCCCCTGCTGCCATCTCCACCGACCCACACTGCTCCCAGGACACACACACAACACAGCTTGGGTGTGTGAAGCCAGAGGCAACATAAATTTGAGCCCCTGTTCCTTCTGGTTCCCCTTCCCAGCCCTGCCTATACCTCCCCTCCTGTGCTCTCACTGCTCAGCTCATTCCACACCAAAAGGACTTTGTTGGGAAATTAAATAACATCTTGGCATGGAGATCACATGCATTAGGCTGTACAGCAGCGTGAGTCAAAGAAAGGAGCTAATGTTGGCAGGTGTGGGAAGAAAAAAGCAACTGTGAGGGGAGAAATAATAAGGAGTGTTCATGAATACTCATATACAGCCCCGCTTGGAAAGGGAAAGGGAGAGGAGCAAAGCAGACTGGTGGTAAATGAAGGCATGGCTCCAAGGTCTGGGACTCGTAATAGGTCCTTCCTTCATCTCCAAATTGGAGGTGCAAATCTAACAGAGATTTTTAGTGAAGAGAAAAATATGGAAAGACTTTTTTTTCTGCCCATGGCCTCTCTATCCCAGAGTTGGTGGGCAAGAGGCCATTTCTCTGCCCCATAGTTTTATAGTTAATATCACACTTGATTCTAACTAGGCTCTCAATCCCACAGTCCTACAACATTCCACTGAGAAATGCCATCCTCACCCCTGTACTCTGTCCATGTCCTCGTCTAAGCATCGTCTTGTGCACTGTGCTTGCTTTTGAATACTGTGTTTGAGATGGATATAACATGCACAGACATTTAGAAGCATTAAAAGTGAATTTATCTCTCCCACTGATCATCTGATGCAGATTCTTTCCTGTTTCTTCATGTCAGATTTGTATCAGAATTGATCATCAAACCCTTTGGCAAGTGTCATCTGCCCCAGACGCTGCAATGTGTAACATATAAGCATTCATTGTACTGGGAAGGGGAAAAAAAGATTGATCCTGACCAGAAATAAAGAGGCTAATTCCATTCAATAAAAGCTTG
Source organism: Leptocoma aspasia (assembly GCA_013399835.1). Taxonomy (NCBI): domain Eukaryota; kingdom Metazoa; phylum Chordata; class Aves; order Passeriformes; family Nectariniidae; genus Leptocoma; species Leptocoma aspasia. The sequence continues at coordinate 961,004 of VXAX01000697.1, forward strand.
ACAACTTGCTAATGATTAAACTACTTCACATATGTGGTAAGATTATGTATTCTGAAATAGATGTATTTATCTGTCTTGATCAGATAGCTCCTGTTTCCATTGCTGCTAACAGTGGAGCACAGTCTCAGATATTGCCCAGAGAAACAGGCTCTGGAGCGTGCCCTGGGTGGGTCCTGCTGGGTTTGCAAACAGCCAGGTACCTGGGTTTGCTTTTTGTGGATGGCAAGGTACAGGCTGGTGGCACTGAGGAGAAATTAGTGGTGCTCACCTGGGTTTTGACCTACTATGGAACCGGAACAAGGGCAAGTTGTAGGTCAGATGCCTCTTATGTGTCAAAAGCTGTGTAATTTATAATTTAGGTTACCACACAGAGACCAGAGTCCCCTAGTCTACCATTTAATCCCCACTCATAGACCAAATTAAACCCCACAACCTAGAATCCTCACAAAATATGGAACTTATTTTACTTACTGACCGATCCTCAGTATGTTCATGTTATCAGAGCTGACAAGCCAACAGTTTTCAGGGAAAACAAGTAATTTAGTAACTTCATCCCTCCTAATTCTTCTCACTGAATGAAAAGCAGTGTCCTTTTACAGCTGCTTTGCATTCTTGCCCAAAATATGATAGACCATGACAGAGAGGTCACTGGCTCCTGAGTTTTCTGCCACAGCTCCACATGCATCCATCACAACCAGCTGGGGATGTTGTTACCTCTGAAGTTACTCTTGAGGTAACAGTCAATAAAACCTCATGCTGCTACTGGAAAATCCTGCCACAAAACTGCTTAAACACCTGTGTGGGGCCACTGAGCAATAACAATCCCATGCACTGAAAGCAAAATTAGGCAAAGCATATTTGGCCCATTAAGAAAACATATTGCTTGAAATTACAGTGTCCCAAGATGCCTAGATCTTGCTTGTGGTGCTGGCTCTAGAGGAGAGGACTCTCAGCTGTGTTCAGCATGGGACATTTATTGACCTGATTTCAGTGGCTGAGCACACTGTCAAAGAAATCTGGCAGAGAAGTTTTTTGATGGTGAGAAACAGCAACATCCTTGTCCATCAATAGCCCTAAGTTGTAACTGATGCTAAAAAATAAGCAAAGCTACCTGAGGAAGGCAGAAGACCTTGGAAAATCAATGATGCTGGATCCACCTGGGCTCCTGAGTACTGCAGCCACCCAAGACCATACACACATCCCTCAGCACGCAGCTGAGTGCAGGGAAACACTGGCAGTCTCATCTGATTTCCCCAAATTGCTTGGACTTCTCTGTCCCACTGGCAACAACCTTGGTGCAGAGCAGCTTCTCCATGGGTGCTCCCCGGTGCATAAGCTGGCACTCGGGGGACAAAGGGGCAGCAGGCTGGGGGAACCATCACAAGGGTATCACCCAAAGTGTGCCAGCTCTGGGGCTGAACAGAGACTGTCTGTCTGCAGCACCATCGATCCTGCACTAAATTCATTTTAAGGATGCTGAGAGACAGCGAGTAAACTGTACGTGACAGATGTTAGTCACGTTGCTTAATGTACTACTCGGAGGTGTTCAGATGCTCTCGTGATGAGGGTGCAAATAAAATCAAGGCAGAACAGAGTGAAACAGGCTAGGAAGATTTTTTGTTTTGGAAAGCTAAAAAAGGGTTCTTTTAGCTTGAGGGGGAGTAAATTTCATAGTATTTTTCCCTCTGGATCTGACATCATAGATTTTCCCTCTTGATCTGACTTTGAAGCAGACTTTTAGAATTCTTTAGAAATTGCACTGCAACCAGCAAATTGGAAGGCAAACCAAGAATACCTTTTTTGTTGAAAATACCAGGAAAAACAGTGCACTGGCTATTGAGAGAGATGCAGAACTCATCAAGGCCAAATTGTTCAGAAATCTTACGAAAGAGGAAAAAAACCCAAAATAATAAACCAAGATCTTTCGTATCCTTTCCCCACTTTTCTCTGTGCTGTTTCCAGCACTTCACTTCACAGGCTCAGTTGCAATCAATTTTAGCTTGTAACAATTCAGCAGTTTAAGATCTCCATAACAGTTTAGACCACCGCTGTTCAATGGGCTGCACTGCTTTTGGAAATGCCTGAATTGTGCTGGGGAGGAAAGTGCAAAATGAAGGAAGAATCAGGGAGGCAAGCTGCTTCCAATTTGTCTACCCAGATTCTAAGATCTTTTTATGGAGTGTGGGTTATTATTGGAAAGATCTTAGTCTTCACCTCTTTGAGAAGCTCTCTGAGTGCTTCCTTTATGAGTTTTGTCATTTTCTTTCTTGGAACACATGGAAAAAATGCCAGCCCACAGGATACAGGGGATAAGGCAAGATCAAAGACAACCATTCAGCTTTCTGCCACTGAATAAAACAGGGCTGTTTGCCTGTTTGGGAAAGTCAGTAGCAAAGTATCTATGGGGTGACCACTAAGTGGTTCCTCATGAGACCCTCTGGTGAACATCAAATGCAGAACACCTTTCACAAAGGTACTGGGGATTTTGCTCAAGAGAGGCCCCTTGAAATGTTAGTGAGGGGTAACTAAGTCATGAACAGTCTGGCTCTTGCTCCGTTCTCCTGATGGCCATGAGCAGCCACATCCTGGGAAGAGTTTGGCACCCAAGCAACTCAGTGGCAAAACGACACTCAAGAAGCTGCAGGCAGAATCTGAGGAAAGCAGAGTGATTAATTACTTTGGAAAGACACCTCAAGCCATAATTTCATCCTTCTGGCCAAAACCAGACAGAAAGCTGGGAGCAGCAGCATGAACAGTAAGGATACAAAAAGCAAAGCCATCCTGATCTGAACCAGCCCCCCAGAAACAGTCTGGGGGGGTTGGATGGCCACTCACTTTCCCTTTTAGAGCAGCAAGTTTCCTGCTTTCCTGCTCACCCTGCTCTCCTCATTTACATCATCCTAGTGTAGAATTGAGATGGTCTGAGGGCACCAGTAAAGACAGAAGGATTGACCACTCTGAAATTTGGCTGTATGGGTGGTTGGACCCCTGGATTTGGGGTTCTTTTTTTTTTTGTTGTGTTTTGGAGGTTTTTTACAGGTTGTTCTCAGCTGCCTGTCAGACAGGGCCATGATGAAACCCAACATCTTGCAGAGACATAAAATGGAAAACAGGCAACTAATCAGAAAAGTAGCAGCTGTTTTACACCATCACTAAACAAAATCATCATACACTAAAAACTAGATTTAGCAGTTTAAAAGAGCTACTAACACAAAATTAGCTGGAGACAACAGCGTGGTTTTGTAACTGAGAGTGCTTCACTCCAACACCCTAATTCATGCAAAAACAACTGAGGAAACATTAAACGGCTGATGCTTTTGGAAAGGGGAAGAGCATCCACTTTCAATGGCTGCTTAGGAAGAACATGCAGATTTATTACATCATCTTTTTTCCTTTTACAAATTTTAAATAAGAATTGTGTCAAAACTGCCACCTCTTAAATAACAACGATGCTGTAGTCCTCCTGACAGAGGGAGATACCAGCTTTTATTGGCAAGTCATTTGTATTTATGGCAGGCTGAAAGCCAGTAAAAAGGCTGTGCAGAACTTTAACGGTGAATGAGATGGAATAAGAAGGCCTTGAGCACTTTGGATCATCAAATACTTCAATAACTGGATATGGCTGTTCATACAACCATAAATTCATAGACATAGAGAGGATATAAAGACACAATTGCCATATGAATGGAGTTTCTGTTGCCTTCTGGAACCTCATATGTGTGTGTGATCTGTTCTAGATACAGGTGCCACACAAGCTTTCCTTTGGCCCAGCTGTGTTTCCCATTGAGGGTGAAAATTTCCCTGCGTTGTAGAAATATCCTGCCCATAACCAACACATTTTATGAGAATTAGAAATCTGCCTGGCAAGAGATTCAGCTGATCACTCTCCTACCAAAGGATATGTGGCTTGGCTGGAGGTCTGTCATCTTGTAACAGTGAAAGGGTGAGTCCTGATTGCTTGGGACTAGATTTAATTTGTCCATACAATTACTAAGATAAGAACTTGGTTTATTTTCCCATGAAGTAGGTGCCCTACTCTGGCTGAGGTGCTTCCATATCTCCCATATTGTCAAGTCCCTTCATCTGTGTGATCTGACCCTGCCTGTCTTAGGGGATTCTCCCATCAAGTCCCATCAAAATCCTGCCTGAGGGAAGAATTCAGGGCTGGATATAGAGTGAAAAAGGAATAAAGTTTTAGCCGAGGTCTGGCTATTTGTTCTGTGCAGACAAGTTGTGGCCCTGAAGAAGTCTTTTGTTTCCTAAAAAATTGTGAGGGTGGGAGCATAAAAAGTGCCCTGTACTTCAAGGGTATTTTTATTTAGATGCTACTCTTCAAAAGACTATATATAGCAGTAAGAGTCTAGTTGCAATCTAAAGTTTGAAAAGTTGCAGACTCTTGCAGACAGTCTGATGGATCTAAATTTTTCAGCTAAACAACATCTATGCTCTTGACCTGAGACCTAGATTTCACATTTCAGGAATTAAATGAGCATCATTTTCTAAAAGACATTAGACCAAGGCTGGGCTATCCAAAGGATGGCTTCACGATTTAGATGAAGATGTTGTCATGTCAAGGAGACTTAAAACCTGACATATCTTTTTTCTATTGAAAAGCCAGACCTAGTTTGTTATACCACATTGTAGCTTCTTATGTGCAGGAGACAAAGGAAAAGTGGAGGTTGTTCTGGATTTAACATCTCTTAGAGTATTCTCTGCAGTAACAGGGCATAAGGCTCAGTGCCCCTGATGGTCTGGCCTTGCCTTATATTATTCTGTTCAAAATTTACCCTCAGACTGTGCCAAAACCCTGCCAAAATACAAAGGAAATATTTATGACCTCTGCCAAACTGTGAATGTTTTGTGTCTGCAATACCTCAGACGCTTTGATTAGACTGAAGGATTTGGGCCTGAAGAAAGGGGAGTGAGAAATGAAAGGAAAGCTATTCTTTACCTGATGCTGCAGAATTCAGGTGTGTGTCTGAGTACTCATCTTCCTTCCATGCAGAAATCCTGTTTTTCTCAGGAAGGTGTTCAGCCTGCTTTAAGAAAAAAAAAAAAAAAAAAGAAAAAAAATTAAACCAGAAAGTAAATTAAGTAAATTGTGATGCAGGCAAATAAAGGAGATCTTTCTCCCTTGAAAGGGCTGTATTCAACCTCAAGAAATTGGAGCTCTCACTTTTCTTTGGCTGCAAACAGAAAAACTCAGCTTGTGGCTGACAGGTACATCCCAAAGTGGGATCTTCTGGGACCTGGGCAGCCCCTAAAGCCACCCAGAAATGCCACTGCTGCAGCCCTAGGGGGGGATGGAGACAGAACCTCCTGGCAAGCAAGGCACAGAGCCAGAGGAGAGATTGACTGATCTTGTTTCAGATCAGATGGATGGCTCTAAGTGACCTGTGAAGACACTCCCTGAGCCCTGAGCCACAGCATTAAGAGCCAAGACACCACTAGCACGCCTGAAGTAGTTATTAGTGACTGAAGTAGCACTTGTCAACTGCAACTTCAGTTTCAAGTCATAGTTTAACAGCATCAACTAGAAGAAAGGTTATATCTCAGTGTGTCTGGTGTGCTGCTGACACTGAAAGGAAATAATTGGTAGACTTAGAGCAGGGGCAGATGCCAGTGGTAGAACAGGGGAAGAGGTTGGGTACTCAAAACAAAACTTCAACAGTATCATGTGATACAGGAATCCATCCTAAGCCCTGGCATAAAAAGCGTGAGGAAGCTGTAACCCAGCCTGTGGAAAGAGCTCTGTTCTCCCCGCCTGAGCTGGGTTGCTGTGATTTCTAAAGACCCATCTACAGTTGCAGTTAGCAGCCCTGTCCTAACAAGAGGGAAAAAACCATGTTGCCCCTTGAAGTTATTGGCCAGCCTTTTGGAAAGCACATGTAATGCAATCTCCAGCTGATTTTTGGCTTCAGGACAGTCCAAGAGAGAAAGTGTGTGTGTGTGTGTGTGTGTGTATTCATGCGTACTGTGGAGAAGGCAGGAAATAGTCTGGAATGAAGTGCAGAGTCTCATTTTACCTGTACTTGGGCTGTGTGATGCTAAAATAGAGGAATTAGCATGCAAACCCAGCAGTCCCCTGGCTGTCATCACCTTCCAATTAGCTGCATTTGGTTCTGGTGGGCGCTGAAGGATTGTGTCAGCAGGTGAGGTGGGATGTCTGAAGGGTGCTCTGGCTGCCACGGGCAGGAGGGTGCTCTGTGCGTGCAGGTTTTTGCCTTGTGCTGGTGGCTGGAATGATGCTAGCCTGCCAAAATAAAAGCACTGCTGTCACTCACTGGCCAGAGGAACTGATTCTGGTCCTGGTGACCCAACATTTCTGCACACATTAGTGCAACAACCACAGAACTGTAGAATATCACTAGTGGGAAGGGACCCACAAAGACCATAGAAGTCCAACTCCTATTTGATCCACCAGTTATGAAGGTCAAAGAATGGGTGTCTCAAATACACAATTTGGAACTCTCTTTCTGGTTCCTGTCCCATTCTGCACCCCTACTTCCATTTAATAACCATTTTCTAATTTACGTTCTTGATTACCAGCATTGCACGAGGCATCTCACAGTCCTCATCACTGAGGTTTGGGAGGTGCTGTTCTTGGTGCTGTTGAAATAAAAAATCTTGCTCTTGTCCCAGGAAATGCTCAGACAAAACCAAGGGAAGAGAAACTGGCAAAAGAACAGGAGAAATAGCAGGAGAACATGCACCAGCATAAAATGCAGCCCCATCCAGGGAAGAGAAGAAGACTTACTTCTCTCTGTCATGAGGAGACAGTGTGTCTGTCCTAGCCAGCCAGCCTGGGAGGGTGGACAGGATTCTGGCTCCTTGGCTGTCCCTCTGACCCTCTCCTAACTGTGACCAGCAGTGTCTCATCAGACCAAGCTAAAGAGTCAGGCAGAAGTGTGTCTTCAAAGTAAGGATTAACTTGCATTTGTTGAAACAGGACGACTCTCATGGAGAACTATCTTCCTTCCAAGAAGGAAACTAAAACAGCAATACATTGGTCACACTGATAAGCTGGAGAAATTACATTTACAGAGTAATTTGGAAAAAAGTACATGTGATTCAATTTGTCCGGAAAAATAAAGAATGTTTCCACAGATAAAATCCAAGTAATTCTAAACCTCTGTGAGACTTTCATTTGTGTGGAGCACCAGGAAATCCAGCATCTTTTCTGTTTGTTATAACTAAAACTCAGAAAGACATAGACATGTTCTGTAGGTAATAAATTAGAGGGATGTGAGCCAGTTGAAAAAAATCCTTACATTTGGAGCCTTAGTAACAAATATCATCTCCAGGTCTTGATAGAAAAAAAAAGAAAAAAAAAGAGAGAGGCAAAGGGGCTAGATTTTGTGGGGAGAAAACTGGAAATTCATGGTCAGGTTAAGATGACAGCTCACCACGAGTGAGTGAAAGTCAAAGGCTCTGCATGAAGTTTCAGTTTTGGACAAAAAGAAACAAGTCCAGAGCAGACTTGTGAGTCATTGTCAGAGCATGGATGCTTGAGCTTGGATATGCAGATAAGGGATTCTTCTCCTTGCCAAGAGAAAGGTAGGGAAGCAGAATGGAAGAGAGTAAGAATTTTTATTTGTGAAGCCAACATAAAATTGTAGGGTGGGGAGAGGATGAAGAGCCTGGAGTCAACCAGAGCAGCATCAATAGAAGACTGAGACCTGGGTGCTCAGAAGAACAGAATTTATTCTGAAAGCAAGGAACAATGGGGGAAGAATTTAAGTTGTTGTTAATAACAACAAAGTATTTAACTGTAACAAGAATACCGATGGTACTCTGAGCTATGCACATCTGTTTCTGTTGGGTTGGATTATCTTAAGAGAGAACATGCCAAAAAAGCTTAAAAGAGCCCTGCCACCTTTGGCACCTACCCCAAATCAGGCCTGCACATCCACCCTGTGTCTCACTGAGACTGAGAGCTTCTGTCCTTGAAATGTTAAACTCATTATCTGGTAGGTGTGGACAGTCTTGTGTATCACAGAGCCAGGAAGAAATTTGACATCAGCATGTCACAGGGAGGGAAAAAAACCCCAACTCCTGGGAAATGTTGAGCGAGTGTGTATTTTTGGCAGAGGATACCAGCCAGACATGTCAGCTGATAGCATCCATAGAGCTGGAAGACTGAAAATGAACTGCAGTACAACAAACACAGATTTCACAACTGAGAGCAGCACACTGACATTTATATTAGCTCTGTTTGACATGACCTGATGAGCTGGGCTTGGCTGGAGCAGAGCCTGTGGCAGCAGCCACCATCCACCCACTGCTGGTCCAGCCCTCCAGCCCCCCTGCCCTGTGCCTTCCTCACCCTCCTGGAAAAAAGGGACAGCATGCCCATGCTGGTGCTCTTTGCTGTGAGAAGGTCAATTCCTGGGCCAAATGTTTGGCTCACAGGTGGAGTCAGGGTTTTTACCTTACTCTGATTGAGGGGACCTCGTGGCAGACCATGGCCACCAGTGCAAGTCAGGAGGGCTTGACAAGCCCCATCTAGAGAAGAAACGTGGTGGGGTCAGCAGAGGTTCCCCTCCTCCAGGCTATTCTGCACTGAGCAGAGGGGCTCCCTTGACCTTGGTGGAGTTACCCTGATTTACCTGAAGGAACTAGCAGAGTCCAGCCCGATAAATTCTGTCTGGTTTATGGCTTTGCGTATGAGAGAAAGGGAAGTTCGGCCCTGCAGTCCCCAGGTCTTACTTTGGGGGCTGACTGTCAAGGTGTGTTTTTTATTGTGTGTACTGCTTGTCTGATGATAGGAACTAAATTGAGAAGAGGCTCATTTCTCACAGGCCACTGAGCAACCAGAATGTGCTAACTGTCATACGTAGGAAGCACTCAGGTGTCGGGATTGTCAAGAGAGAAAGTGCAGTGCTTTTTATTAACTGCAAGAGCAATCAGCTCTGTCTGGGTCTGCTCAGTCTTGTGGAAACACATAGTTCACACTGGGCAATGCTCAGAGGCTTAACGCAGGTATCAACACTGTGCCTGCGGTAATAACTCCACATCAGAGCTGTTGCATTACAGACTGGTGCATAGTCACAGCTGTACTTGTGGTGCTCCGTAGTCTGATCCCTCCAAGGCATTTGCTAAGCCTGAATAGGCTGAAAATTGCACGACTCAATTGCATATTTAAAATGGATTTTGTCTTGCCCTCTTAGGTCTTGCGTGGTGTATGCAAAGGCTGTGTGCACCCCTCTGCCTGGTGTGGTGCCCGGCTCAGAGGCTGCCTGTGCTGCTTCATCCTCAGGTCTGGGCAAAGGCAGCTGCTTCCAGGGCTTTGGAACAGAGCAATACAGCCAGGCACGATGGTGCATGGCAGAGGAACACTAAAAAGAAAGAGGGTGATGAATATTCAAGGTCAGATCTAAAAAGGCTTTGAGCAACCTGGTTTAGTCTTGAGATGTCCCTCTGCTCATTGTCTGTCTGCTCATGGACTAGATGATCTTAAGCATCCCTTCCAACCCAAACTATTCTGTGATTCTGTGAAGTTGATGTCAAGACACTTGAAGTCTTTTTTTCCTCAAATTAAGTTCAGGTCCACTGAGTCCTTCCCTGGAGTATATGAAAATACCCTCAGATTTCAAGGGGAATTCAATCTGATCTTGATCTGAATTTGGCTAACTTGAATTGAACTAAAATTGGGTTAGATTCAAACACAATTAAAAAAAAATCAAATTACACATTTGAAGAGTGTTCCTAGCAGCAGCATCGATGCCACTTAATGGTGGCAAAAGGGTCAGATGTGGTCCAGGTTTCATTTGCATCCTGACACTGTGTCACTGATGGACTCTGTGAGAGGAGCTCAGGGACTTTCTTTTCTCAGCTGGGACATCTCCAAACACGACCCAAAGCCACGATCACAAAGCAGATCCCCACAGCATGCATAGGAAAGAGGTCAAATATCCCTCAAATCCCTAAATTGCTTCCACACTGCCTAGAGCTTCTCAGAAACAGTATAAAAGGTTCAATCTCTGTGAAGAAGTCCCTACATCCATAAGAGCTGCTACATCTCCGGAAGCTCCAGAAGTGGGGGGAAATCTCTAACCTGTTGCCTCAGCTGGGAGTTGTCTGCCTGAAGTGATGGGTCTATTACATTTCCCGAGCATAAAATCAGCTCACAATTAAATATATATGTGTGGGCAAAGTTCCAATCTGTTTACTTCCCCGCTCTACCCAGGGAGAGCCCTGAGAACAGCATTAAAACAAGAGGCCAGCTGGGCCAACAGAAATGTTCACGGCTGGCTGCAGTGCAGCACTTAGTTGCGAACACAGAAAATAGCCCACTACATCAGAGAGAGAAAAATGAAATACACGAGGCACACTGCCACCACAGTGCCTGAGCAGCTCCATTTTCACATGGTCAGGGGTGCTGGGCATCCCTCCCTGGTGCCTCCAGGGTGCAATGCTGCCTCAGGGTGCTCAGGGAGGTGCCCAGCCCCAGAGCCATGCACGCAGTCCCCTGGATTGTGGGGTGGGCTGCACGTTTTGAGGACAAGCAAAGTGACACATCCTGTCACCAGAGCAGGGTCGGTCAGCTGTACAGCAGCCTGTGCCCTTAGCAGGTGCTTCAATGTCAGAGGTATTAAAGCTGGTTATTTTCAGCACTGTGCCAAGTGCCGTGCAGGCTTGTTCCTCCCCTACCCCCATTCTAATTAAATTTATAGGCAGCAACTACGAGCTGGGCTAAGAGTGGAGCTGTCAAGTTAAGAGAGAAGCACCAGTACTGCAAAACCCTCCAGCTGGAAAGACAGAGTTTCTGATGGTTGCTGTATTTTCTGGAAATTATCTCTCCAGTCTCATCTCTCATGTATTTCCCCATATATCTCATCTCTCCCTCTGTCTCTCACACACCCAGGTGCACGCACACACGCAGAGGCACGTGCCCACTCTCTGAGTTATGTGCTATTTCCTCAATTTGGTGGATTACCCCTGCCTTTACAGGAACATATACAATATAGCTGAGGGCTCTATCCTTCTGCCAGCTACATCAGCGTAAGGCAGGCTGTTCCAGCAGTGAAAATGCCTCATTTAACCCTAGATACAGGCAATTCTGATTTTCAGTGGAGCTGGTGAGAACAGCAGGTTTGCAGCTCTCAAGTGATGGTTCTGTGACTGCGTGGTGCAAAGTTGTCCCAGAGTTTGCACCTCATCCACCACCATAAGACTTGTTAGAATAGTGCTATGGGCATGTCCTGGATAAACTGGGGCAATCTTGGTCACTGTTCCAAGATTAATTTCTCCAGCAGGGCAAAAAACTGAGATCTTCACATGGTTTACAGTGAACATTTCCTACAGCTTTCAGCTTTACATAAGACCATCCCTGCAGGCCTCAGCATCTCAGAGGAGCTCTCTGATTTTGCCTGAGTAGTGCCTCCAGAGACAACAGCACCTTGAGGGATGAGGCAGCCCCAAGACCCACAGATGCTCTTTTTCCCCCCTTGAATTGTTCTGCAGGGGTTCCTCTGACCTAGACTGGGAGAGGTGATAGGATTGCAGCCAGCAGCAAAATGGCAGCATGCCAAACAAATATATTTTCTGCAGCCCTTCCGAGGGTCACGTTACTTCAAGCTACAGTGTGTTCTTACCTGCACACACGTGGAGTGCATTGGCTGGTCCCTGTGTGGCACAGCAGAATGCTCATCCAGTTCATTTCCCTCTGGCCACATTGGAGGAGTACACAATTCCAATAAAGCTAGCTCATCCAGAGGTTGCACACAAAATCACCAGGGAAGGCAGCTTGGTGGAGGGTTTCACTATGCTGTTGTCACATTGCAGCTGGCTTTGAAGCAACTTAAACAAACTGGAGGATGATGTGATTCTGATTTCTACATCTCCTTGATGAGATGTTGCATTGCAAAGCCCAAACCTGATCTTCAGAGTTTTTCAGAAGAAAAACTCCCTCAACCATTCTACTACCACTGCAATTCCTAAGATAGTTTTCCAAAATTTAAAAAAAATCAGACAAAGATGAGGTGAAGGATACATAAGGGATTGAAGGGTAAAAAAATTTCTTTTTGGTAGAGCAGGGAATCTGCAAGAGGTAGAGTGTCCACAAAGAATGGGAGGGAAGATGGAGCTCTTTCCAAGTCAGGCATTAGGTTTTCCCTGTTATTAGTTGTTGATTTTGTCAAAGAAAAAAAGGGCAAACTGAAATTAACTATCCAAAACTTCACAGCTGATAATGTTAGAAAATCTTCCTCTAGGTGCTGGTGCTGGGTGATGCAGAAAATCAGGTACATGTGATGCCTTGGTACTATCTTTAAGCCTAAAGAGTGGGGATTGGGTGCAGTTTAGGTCTCCTCACAAATGGCTTAGGTTTTAAGATGTTTTGAGATGTAACCTGGAAAACTTGTCATTCCTTTCTCGCCCAGAGGGTGGATAATTAACACTGTAAAATGCAGCAGGTGATGTGTACCCCTTTATGATGTCAGGGGCCCATTTTAAGGTCAATGGTTGAAATGCTCTGCTGGTGTCAGCTGAGACTTTGTATCTCATCCTAGGATTTTACTCACCAAGGACTCTTACGACCATGCACACTCATTAGTTTAAAAGAAGATATAATTACCCATCCAAGCTCACCATGTTCCATTTCCTCCTAACCTTGCTCACCTAAGTAGGTAGCAATGACTGCATTTGCTAACTGGTGATTACCAAATTAGTTGATTGATAAACCTTCATCAGCATAACTCTTAGGGGAAAAAGTTCATAATGACTTGATCTTTTACTTCAACATCAGGCAATTTTATATTAACTTAACTTGGGCAACCTATTAGTATGGAGAGGAGAAAGAGAGAGAGCTTGTACTCCTTTGAACTTGTACTGCAACAGATGCAAACAAATGGGAAAATTTCTGAATGTACTTATATTTTAAAATCCACATTAATTATAAATCCACTTATTCTTTGTAAAGGCAGGGTCTGCAGCCTGGTTGGGGGAGGGAATAGGGGGTCATGTATAAATTGTCTCCCAAGGACCCCACTGAAATTTCCATAGCATTCGCCATATGACACTGATGTGTGAAAATTGACATGAAGATTTGAAAATTGGGACTGAGGGAGACCAAGCATAAAATAACTTCAATTTTGCGCTCTCTCTGTCTCTCGGAGGAATACTGCAGTGGACTGACCAACACAACACAAACAAGTGAAGGGGAGAGAAAAAAATATTCAGGGAGAAGGATAGTAGTTATTAAAGAGAAAACACACTCCTCACTCACTGAGAGAAAGGATGATCAATGGATTTAGTCACAGAGAAATTCAAGCAGAAAATTGCTGCTGTTTTTTATCTGAGAGGCAGAAAGTTTAACCAAACCAGAATCCTCTCAACTCACACCCAAGGCAAACAGTGAAGAAAACCACTGTGTTTTAGAACAGTGGGAGAATTCTGTTTGTGTGTGTATGTGTAAATTTTTGTTTGTGATTTTACAAGTGTTATGATGCCAAATAAACTGTAAGGTAGAATCCTCACCTCCAGAAAAGAGCTACATTTTGTTCTATTTCTATGCTTTCACTCTTTTTATGATTCTGAATGTGGTTTTCCAGAACTAAGTTTTGGTATTTTGGAGCCTCCTGCTAACTCTTGTGTGCACCAAACCCAGCTTTAGGACTGGTTCCTTATGCCTCCCAATAAATAGATCACTTTGCAGAGGCAGAAGGTACCAAAGCATCACTGGCCTATGGAAACAACACCAAAGTTCCTCTCCTGAATTATAACTGCTGTTCAGGAAATGGATATCCATCATTTTCTTAGCACTGACTAGGTATTCAATAGCTCACGTCTTTGGGTTATTGGTCAAAATGTTAACAGGTGAGAAACTCACTTTGGACTCTCAGCAGGACCATCCAGATCTGCTGCGTTGCACTGCAGACAAACACCTGCCCTACCTGCAAGACCATGGGGGTTTTGCAAAACTACATTGGTCATAAACTTGGTCTTAAAATTCCACATCTGATCTGCTCTACCTTACAGGGACGCTCAACACTCACCATTATCATGAGCTTTGGAGAAGAGTCCAGTTGCTGCTGCTGCTATTTCCCTTTTGGGTCACAAGTTGTTGGCTGGTCCCTTTTATCCCAAAGACACCTGCAAGGCAATGGAAGTGCAAGTCTGTACATTTCTGCATTGTGTATGGATAGAGATAAGGCTGAGACAGGCATGTAGACCATGGCTTTAGCTTTAAAACCGACACATTCTCTAGCTGCTGCAAGTCCTGAGGTCATTCTCAGGCTGAAAGGATGCACTGTGCAGTCCTGAACACTCATTGGTCTCCCCCCAGCCTATTTTTCTCGGGATTACTTACTTTATTTTATTTAGCTTTGTGGCACATAAGGTTCCTTGTGCTGGCTGATATGATGATCTACAAGAGCGGCGTTCACATGCTATGGATCTCATTTATTACGAAGTGAAGTATATAATAATGAAAAATAGCTACAGCCATTCCTCCTCTCTCCAGGGTATCTCAGCACCCTTATGGATGACCGCACACACAGTCAGCTCCATAGAAACAAATGGGGGGGAAATGGCAGCGCAGGGCTCTGAGCTGGAGGACTGAGTGCCTCTGCTCTGGAGCACGCTTGATCCATAGCTCCTGTTGAAGGCACATTACAGAGGGTACTGAAAAAAATATATATTTTTTTCAACAGCGTGCCTAGATGTGGAGCAGATTGGCCTTGTAGGAGCTGGGGAGCAGGCAGAGAGGAGAATTCTCTATTACAGCCACCCGCAGGAAGCATTTGTCAATAAACACCTTGAGGATTTTCTATAGAGTCCAAAACAAAATGCCCCACGATTCACAGTCAAACACAAGAGCTGCCCATCATTGACTCTTAATGCTCTACTGAGCATGAAAACAACAGCATGGAGACAATATGAAAAGGCCTTGCAGGTAATTTCACAGGGTAACAAGAAATGCCAGGCTTATTGTAATTACTGCCACTGGCGACAACGGAGTTAGTTTCATTTAAATGCTGGGACCTTTAGGGCAGCTTCTGTGTTTCACACACTGCCTGGATTTTATAAATTTTGTGCTTTGACTCATCTGAGGTAGTTACATAAAATTAGGTGATTTGAGTTGCACTCAAAATGTGCTTTTGAACTTCTTTCCACAACTAGGAAAAACTAGGATATTACATCTAAATTAAAAAAAAAATAATAAATTGGAAATTTACTAGGTGATCACCTGATTCCAGCATCTGAGGCTTTAAGGAAAATAATGAGAAAACTACAAGAATTCACAATACTAGAAAAATAACAAGGGTGATGATATTAATAACGGTTTATTATCATGTAAATAGAAAATAGAATGCAAGGACACAGTATCTAATGATTTCATTACTTTCTTTTACAGCCTGTTGCAATACACTGGCCATAAGGCAGTATTGACTTGAACTATGGTTCTGTTATGTGTCTGTCTTTTATTTAAATACTTACATCTCTTTGTACGGTGCCTGGATATGGCAAGGTTGATGCCATCTCCCTTTTAATGAACTCCTATCACTAAGTTACTTCCAATTTACAAAACTGTGTGATCAGAATATGGCTCAATACTTCTATTAGCACTTTTAAATCACTCAGGAAATCATTCTAATAATAAAACTCTAATAATAAAACTAATAATGTGTATGCTTCCTGGGTTTTATTTCAAATACTCTTTAAAGGCCCTGAATTTCTCACCATTAGAACTCTCTTAGTTTGTATTATCTCTTTGGTAAGGACCCACTCATTCCAAGACAAAGGTGATTTAAAAAAGATTTTCTTTACTTATTTATGTACAATCACAGTACAGATTGCATCAAATGCTTTAGAATGTACAAATAAAACACTCCTGGCTGGTTTCACGCACTTGGGAGATAGTCATCTCCCTGTGAAGTTTGAGATGAAATATTCAAATAAGAAGAAAATAAAAAGGATACCACCCACCTTAAAAAGGTCTTCAGAAGCCTGCTGGGCAGAGTTTGAGGAGGAAAGATAGGAACGATGTACTGCCATTTTTGAGAAGGGGTGGAAGAATCACCTCAATTACTACCATGGAGAAACGTTTTCAAGGTTACTTTTAACTCCAGAGCAATAGTAGCAAATACTTTGCAAGCTGTCCTGAAGATTTTAACTAGAAAAGTGATATTCACAGAAGTAAAAAAGACAGTTATAGGCCATTGGGTGCAGTGTAATTGGCACTCGGCCCCAGTCACAGAGGTTGGAAGCTCTCTCTGAGTTTCACATAGGGCATATATTGAAGTTGGAGGCAGTTTAGTGAAAGCTCATTTTCTTGGACTATATAGTTCTGTCAAAATGCAAGTGCTTCACAAACAGCTTCAGAAATAAAGACGGAAGAATAAAGTTCCCACAATTCTGAAATGTCCACTTTTAACAGTTTGGAAATAGAGTTTGAGGTTTGTGTTTCGTTTTTATATATGTGCATTTTAAATAGTTTAATATTTATATATGTGAAACCCCCACAGTTTTAGATCTACAAATATATAGTTTGATATATTGGGTTTATATATATATATGTGTGCAAATATATACAGGTATATATAAATATCTTTTCCTTTATTGGAATTTTTGGAATTAGAATTTTCCCTTATTGAAATATTTCCCTAATTGTAAAATTATTTTAAAAGCTGAAAAGCAAAATAGAACACTGTTTGTAAAATGGATAATCTAAAACTTCAAATATCTCAGAAGGGAAAGGAGATTAACCTCAAATTATTTCTGTAAGTGCTGATCTGCGTTTGATTAATCAGACTTTTCCATTTGAAAGCAGAAAGTGAAGTAAGAAACTGTCTGACTAATCTGAAGGTAGATGTCATGGGTAAAATCAACTAAGTGTAGAGAAGAAACAGCCTCTGGTTTGTAAGCATCACATTTTTTTACAGACAGACAAGGCTTCTTAAGGACATTCTTGATATCTTAATACCTCAATCTTGTTCAGTGTCATTTCTGAATGAGACCATTGTTGAGGCAACAGTGAGTTGCATAGCTCCATCAACCTTCTTTAATTTGCTTGGAGATTATGGGAAAACCTCTATAAATCAGTTTTATGACCTCATGAAAAACTTACAGTTGTATGGCATCACTTGCATGAATTATGAGATAGCCACAAAAAGGACCAAAGATGTCAAGGACACCAAAGTGAAGCTTTATGTACCCTGGGACATGGCAGCACATGTCACAAATCTACACTTGGTAGAAATACCAAAGGCAGACATGGAAGCTTAAATTCTCTGTGTCTCCTAAGCATGAAACAGGACTTGGAAATGCTGGGAAAGAATTGTTAAAATAATCTTGATGAGAGTCATTAGTCTAAAGATGTAACAATTTAATTCTTCATTAGCATAAAAAAAAACCAACCAAACAGAAAAATATACTTAATGAGAAAAGAATGCAGGTCAAACACTCTTTTTCTTATTCAAATAAAAAGTTTACATAATGTCTTTTGTTAGGGACTTTATACAATCTGAATATGCTGCAGCTGTAGCCACATATTCAGTATGTTCACAAAATAGACCTCCAGTAGCTCTTTCCTGGAGTTCCTTCTGCTTTAACATTAGATCTCAATGTTTTTCTCATATTTGTCAAAACCTAATCCAATCATCACTGAATTTTATGTTGCTTCATGGTACTGTAAACCTAAAGAAAAGCCTGAATTTTGCAAATTGAGTTGAAAGCCTTGGAGAGCACCTGGAGGTCAGGCTCTTTGTAATGTTAAAAGCAGAGATAGCAATACATACCCTGACTAGGTGCTTCCATCAATACTAAACATTTCATAATATCAAACTGATTTTGACACTGCTTCTTTTTGGAAGAAAACTAGAAGAAAGATTCTGACTGTGCTAAAGAACTCATGCCAATTTTTTGAGGGGGACACAACAATATTTGACTTTACATTTTAATTTTCTATCATATAATAAGAATTATTAAAAAAAAATTTAACCCAAGTAAAATATTCCAGTTTTGTCAAAATATTTCTTCCTTTTATTGACACCAAATAAATCTTATGATGTTTCCTGGCATGAGTACTGAATGTTTCCATTGTCACTCCATCCAGAAGGAGCCAGGCTCCCAAAACTCATCCTCACTATGTTAAATGAAATGTTTATCCTCCACCAAGTACTGATCAGCCTAAACATAACCCCGCTGAGATTTCCCAGGATAGAGGAGGCAGAAAGTCTTGGGCTCAGCCAGAGTGAGCCCTGGCCAGGCTGATGTCCTCTCACCCTCCCTATGTCCCTGCAGCCTTGTGCTCAGGGAGGGGACACAAATACACCTGTGGAGGGAGGATATTGCTGGTGCTGTGCTGGCTGTGCTACTCCAGTGTCCTGCAGCCGCTGCAGCTGGGTCTGACAGGATCTGCTCTCCCCCTGTTTAATTCCCTCCTTCTCCCCTTTCTGTCCTCGCTTCAGATTTCCCCAGGGCTGCTCTTATACCTTAGAGCCAAGCAGACTTTCAGTCCAGGAGAGAAGCAGACACTGAATAAGAGATATCTGTGCCCAGTGTTGTAAACTAAATGGTCCCATTTTCTATTTTAACAGGGCTCAGTGCCTCTCTTTGGAACAGAGAGCTGAGATGGAGAGATAGACTTTGCCTTCCTCCCCTCCCCTGCCCTTCTCAGCTTGATGTTTCTACTAATTCTCTCACTCAGGCCCTGCTATTTGAGTCTCCTCTCTCTTTTTTCCCCTCTGCCATTATTTTGGGTGGTTACTCATCCCATTTGACTCCCCCCAGGGTGTCACCAGGCTGCTGCCAAAAGCTCTTCTGTTTCCTCTCCTGTTGTGTTCACTCTTTCTCTTTTTTTAACTTTTAATCTCAGCCCTCGGTGAGGTGTGCTGAGCAGTCATGATGAAGCATTCAGGATGTTAGAAAGTAAACTGCTGGAAGAGGTCAGCAGGAGCAGAAACCAATAAAGCACAAGAAGGAAGTTTGATATGTACGAACAAAGCAATTGGTAATGACGTGAAATAGTTGGGTCAAACAAGGGCTGTGCACAAATGAAAAGATTCACCTCCAAACACCTGAAAAGTTTACCTAACCTGCTTCTCCTTGACAGGAGTTGGTCTCTTGCTGTGAACCATTGCTAACAGCTTTATATCCTGCTTTATTTGCACATCTCAACACCCTCATGAGCGTCTGGCCATCAGCAGCAGGGTGGATTCTTTCTTCAAAGGAAAACTCCTTAAATCCTATAAGCCTCCTGTTTCCTTTGGTTTTCTATTCATTGCTGCTTATTACCTGAAAGGTGTGATTTCAGACTAAGTTTCCAATACCCTCTCTTAGCACCAGTAAAGCCATTGAATTCAAAGGGGTGGCCTCTGATGTATGGGATTGTTCAGTGTAAAGGTGGCTTTGTCAAGCTCCTACTTAGTCAGAGAACAATCAGATACAACAGCTCCTACTAGAGAGGGCAAAATTCCCAATTTGCCAGGCAGGAGAGGTTTGCTTACAAGTGGAAGACGCTTTTTTTAGATGGATTTCACGTCTGAATTCCCCAGATTGACCCAGGAAAAGGTGAGGGGCAAACAAACAAACAAACAGAGAGAGTAAGGAAAAAGAGAAGTTCAGTTCAGATTAACCCATTTTCATGAAAAAACAAGGTTTTTTTAAATAGATAGTGAAAACCAATAGCAATAGGAGACATTTTGGGCACATCATTTTCAGAGTGTCTCCTCTCCTTTGCTCCCTTCTGAGGGGCCAGCACTGCAAGAAGGGATGTATTTCTCCTCCTTTTACATTTGCAAGCCAAGGCCCTTTTCTGGCTTTGCTCTTGGTACAGCTCAGGGATATTTTCATGAAATTTCCTCAGAAAGTAAAGAAGTCCCCATTGGTCCCTGCTGTCTCCGTGTCGTTGCTGACCTCCTCTGAGGAAGTGTTCTGGCACTTCCACAATGAGGTACACTGACCTGGAGGGAACAGAATTCCGAGAGCCTGGCTCAGATGGCAAATTGGACAGGACTTTTCCCTTCTCTGGGAAGGCAGCCAGCATTCCAGCTGCAGCCTGGGCCACCTCAGAGCAGACCTGGAGGGCACTTTCCTAGACCTCAATGAGAGCAGCCTTTATTAAAAGGAGAATTATAATATTAATAGGAAAATTATTTTGCTGCTAATGACAAAGAATTCAGTTTCTTCATACTTGGACACTGTTATATTCCCAACTATGCCAATCTCAATATTATCTCAGATGGATACTTGTTCCCAGGAGGCCCTTAGGGGAGTGACCTTATGTCCCTCTACCTTTGATAAACCACTGCCTGCATGCATATAAATCAATTAACACCATCAGCTTATGCTAATTTTGAATTTAGATGGCATGCTGGAAATAAACAGGGGTGTTTATGCCTGTCTAGAAAGAGACCACAGTAACAATCTCCCTTCTTCCCCAACATAGGCACACAAATGCACCCACACCCAGTGCACATGGACATCAGGATCCAGCAAAACCCCAACTTCAAGGAGCCTTTATTTAGCTGCTTGTGCTCTCTCTGTTTTCTAGGGCAATTTGGACAAACAGAGCAGCCAAAATAACACCGTGCAACATATAAATATCCCTTGTCAGCCATTTGCTTTCTGGTTTGCTGCTGTGTCATTCCCATTCCTGCTTTTGCTGTTGTTCTGGTATTGCTTTCTTTAATTTAGGGTACTCTGAGGGATGTGATGTTACCAGACTGGGAAGAAAAAAGACATTTAGAAGTGGAAAAAAATTACTCTATTCATGAATACATCTTCCTTTTCATCATAGCCTGACTATCCACAAGAAATAGCACATCATAGCTTCCCCCCACCCCAGCCACAGAGCATGACTTACTGGTATTAATGGTCAAGAGCCATGCCTGAATTGTTGGGTCCAGACAACAGCAGCTGGGAACACATCCAGGAGGGAAACGGAGCCTCAAGACAGAGAGGATGATCAAAGGAGCCCCAACAGCCTTTGTGATCAGACCAAATGATAATTTCTCTCTTCACCTCTCCCCTGGCAGTCAGGTTCATAGATGGTGGCCCAGCCACACCCAGCAGACACCCAAGGAGGTTTAAGGCCCTCCAAGTTCACCAGCAAAAGCTCCTTGTGCTTCCTTCTGGAGGACTTTTCCCTTCCCAGGCTCTGTCTGTGTCTGGACAACGAGTGGAGTAAGAGGGTGCTATTTGTAGAGCAAAACACATCAGTATACGACATGTTTTAGTGCAAGACATGCAGAACTGTGTGCTGAGAATCTATTCTCTGCCATTGACATATCTCCACAATAAACATATTCATGAACTAGGGGTAATTTTTATCTCTGATTAAAGCTGTAAGCAGGCACAACTCTTTCTCAGTTGACAGCTCTGGGCAAGGAATGGATATGGCAGAATTGTCTAAAATACAAGTCAAGTTAATTTCCTTGGATCCTGCAATTCTCATCAACATGGGCATTTTCTGACGATCTGATTTACTTACCAGCAGTGCCCAGCCTTCTATGCCAAGGCAAAGAAAAACAGAGGACATATGCTGAAAAATTTGTAACATGGTCCCCTAATCAAGTGCTGGCTCCATCCTGTATCCTGTTATAAATTGTAATCTAAATTGTGTCTACTGTACACATGTCATTATTCTTTCCTCCACTCTGCCTGATTGCATTTAAATACTTTTTTTAAGTCATTATTGGTTCTCCTATTATTTATACGTTGTTTGGTTTGGTGGTTATCTCTTTTTCTTTTTAGCAGAGAGACCCAAGGTTACTTTTATTCCTCATATCCGAGGAGCCAATTAATTTCCAGCATCCCCCAATGCCATCCCAATAAATAGAGGCTGCTGTAGCCATATTTCCTTCCACAGGATGTTGAGCCAGTTCTGAATCCAGTCTTAGCTCTACTCCATGGTTGAGATATTCAGAGGATGGCCACAGCTGAAACCCTGTGTGCTTGCCTGATTACTGTGTGTGCTGCTTTACTCGTTGCTTTTCTACTACACTCAGAGTATCTTTGTATCACTTTCACTCCCAGCCCAAAGGGACCCCATTTCTGAGCAATATCACAATGACAATATCCATGGTTGGAGAGGGAAAGCTGAGAGGTGTTTTTATTTTTAGTGGGTTTTTAGTTATTTTTAATATTTTTGCCATAGACTATTTTTTTTCCTTTGTGTAGACTCCTTATTTCATCCATATAAATCCACAAAATACCCTTAAAATTATTCATCCTTCATTTAAAACTGCTAAATTGGGGCTAAACTGGCCCCTGTGTAGTCTGGAGTGAGGCATTAAAACACCACAGCAGCTTTTATGGGAACAGGTGTCCTAAAAAGAGAGACAGGCACAGACACACCCTGGGCCCAGCCCCTCTATAAATAACAGAACTCCAGCCCTCTTAAATAGCCTCAGTAAGTCTCCCTAAGAGTTTTAGGGAGACATCATATTCCTGTAAAACTGGGCAGTCAAGCAGCTTCCTTGCTGCTTGGGGGGCAGAGGAGCAGTGCCAGTGTCAGGCACACACAGACAAAAAAGTGGTTTTTTGGGGTGGCAAAGCGATGGAGAAGCAGCATTTATGGCGGTCTCTGCCATTATGTCTCTCTGTGCTCTGTGCCTTGCCCTGTTTTTGCTAAACTGTCACCTTTCAGTGTGGGGGAAGGTGGGACTGTGCAGGTGGTTGCTCTCTCCAGGACGGGCAGAGTGATGTGACTGGAAGCTGGCCGAGCCCCGGCGCTGCTTTACGCCATCCCAGCTGGTGGCACTACATCATCCCTGCAGGGCCAGGCTGGTCCTTGACGCTGGCAAAGGGGAAGGGCAGGGATCAAGCACCAGTCAAGGTCAGCAAAACGAGCAGCGATGCAAGGGGGAAATGCATCACGGGCAGTGGGGAGCCAGCTCCATGCTGAGCCCCGGAGCAGCTCGGAGAGGATGCTGTGAATGTGGGACTACCCAGCTACAGACACAAAACTGGGCTTTTCTCTCCTTGAGAAACAGGGAGAAAACAAGGCATCTTTCAGGCAGCAAAGTGCTGTTCAGATCAGACTTCTAGAGGGGAGGCAAAGAGGTCTGACATGGGCAAAAAACATATAATGAAGGATAAAGTGTGAAATCTCACCGGCCAATGGCAAGAAAACCCTCTGTTAGTGAATCTAATAGGCGTGTGACACACACGTGGTGGTAGTAGTTGAGCCTTCCCATCTGGCACTACTGATTAATCAAGTGCCTCTAAACCGAGGAAACCTCCAAAAATATCCATCGACAAGAGCTGAGAGTGTGAGAGAAAGTAAGACAACTCCAACTGTGTCGGCAGAGGCTGTGCTTGATGCTAACAGGTGGTGACGAACATTGCGTGATTTAGAGCTCAGAGGGGAATAGGAATCTGAAAGATCAAGTATCATTCCAAAACACTGACAGACTTTGGGATATGAACCTTCAGGCTTGAGGTCTTCCAGGACAGAGCAGAACATGAAAATAAGGAGAGGAAATGGAGAAATAGGCTCCAGTTCAGCATTTCCTGCCTTCAAGAACTCTTCATTATAAATAGTTATAAAAGAAATTTGTAGCTCACCTGATATGCCAACATTCTTGAGAATGCAGAACAATACAAAGTCTGCTTTTGTTCAGATCTTAGACCAGTGCTCAGACCCCATTCCTTGCTATCAGTAGTACCTTGCATCCTTTACACATTATGTTGCAGTGACACCTGTACCCATACCCTATACAAATGTTGATTGGCAGGATGAAGACTGGCAAAAGTAGGATCTACAAGTGATTTATGATTGCAATTCAGTAGCTCTTGTTTATAAACAGCCTGGTTTGCTGAATTGCTGTACGCATCATTCCTGCAAAGATACACGCAGGTCTCAGGTGCTCTGCACGCAGCAAGAAATCTGCAAGGCACCAAGGAAGTGAAGGAGACGAGGTGAAGTAAATGAAATAGAAACTCTGGAGAAGAGAAAATTCATTTCCCTGAAGTAGCAAGACTGAAGTTCAGTGATGGAAGGAACTCACTGGCCTGGCAAGCCTGCATGCTGCCACAGGAAAGCACTTTGCCTTAGCACTGTCCCCAATATCCTTAGCAGTTATACACCCTGCTCTTCTCTTCAAGCACAGAACTACCTTGAAAACAGTTTATCCCTCTTACATCCAGTATTAAGCAGTAATATTAACCAGCCAACGTTTTTTTATTCAATAGCTTTGCTATTGAATAAAATGTGATTGAAATTTGGGTTGATGAAGATCTGGTAGGGGGGACTGCACAAAGCAGAGAAGAATTCGTTTTCTTTTTCCATTGTGTCAGAATGAGCCCTATGAAAAGAGGACGGTGCAGCTTTAATAATAAAAAAAAAAAANTGAAATGCACAGAAGAGAAGGGGAAAATGGCAAGGTGAGGAGAGAAAAACTTTATATTTCTTTTAATTGAATTGCGCATCTTCTAGGTCTGGTTGAGCTATGGGAGAACTTCAGTCAGGGTTTTTCTATCCTACAGGCATTTTATTACTTTTGCTCCATCACAATTTGATAGCTAGAGATCAGCTAAAGTAGGCAGGTGCAAGATTGAAAAACAGGTAAATAAATAAATAAACAAACACATGCCACAGATGTGCAGTTTCTCTAGCTCAAGTGTTCTGCATCCAGGTACCTTTGAATCCAAATGAGTGAAGTTTCAGAGAGTACTGAGTGCTGATTTTTGGGAGCTGCTGGTCTCAGAGGGCTTGTTTGTTAGTTGGGTTGGTGTTTGATGGTGTGTGTTTGTTCTTTCTGAGGCAAATACTCACTCTTAAAAGCTGCTCTGAGAAAGAGGCGATGTTTGCATCCACATCCCACTGTGAGGAGAGCAGGGACTGAATTTTGCAAGTCCCCGAGGCAGATTTCATCCCCAGCCTGCCGGAATGGCCCCGACGTGCAGCTCTTTGCTTCTGTGGTGTCAGCATCCTTTTTCCTATGGTTTTGAAATGAGAGTGGGGACAGAGGCAGTGAACAGTGTTTTAGACAAGCAATTGCAGTAGAGTGAGTGGTCAAGGGGTATGGAACAATGAGTAAGAAACAAAGCAACCTCTCCCACATGCTGAATAACCTCTTGCCAGNGAAGGAAAGAAAGAAAAAAAGAAAGAAAGGTGCCTCAGTTGTCTCGGCAGCTGATCAACAAAGGAGCAGTCGTGAGCTGTAACCTCTTGGAGCTGCAGTCTGGAACATGACACATGTCAGGCTATGATAAATGGTGCGGAGTGTGTGCAATTTCAAGCGCAATGCCCTTGAGATGCTCAGGACCCCGATCGCAAATGTTATTGTTAAATTAAACCTTAAAGGAAGGATTGGGAAGGGGAGGGGTGGGTTTGTGTGTGTGTGCGTATGTGTGTGTGTGTGTATGAGTCTATTTATTTATATATATATATATGGATATATGAAATGCACAGAAGAGAAGGGGAAAATGGCAAGGTGAGGAGAGAAAAACTTTATATTTCTTTTAATTGAATTGCGCATCTTCTAGGTCTGGTTGAGCTATGGGAGAACTTCAGTCAGGGTTTTTCTATCCTACAGGCATTTTATTACTTTTGCTCCATCACAATTTGATAGCTAGAGATCAGCTAAAGTAGGCAGGTGCAAGATTGAAAAACAGGTAAATAAATAAATAAACAAACACATGCCACAGATGTGCAGTTTCTCTAGCTCAAGTGTTCTGCATCCAGGTACCTTTGAATCCAAATGAGTGAAGTTTCAGAGAGTACTGAGTGCTGATTTTTGGGAGCTGCTGGTCTCAGAGGGCTTGTTTGTTAGTTGGGTTGGTGTTTGATGGTGTGTGTTTGTTCTTTCTGAGGCAAATACTCACTCTTAAAAGCTGCTCTGAGAAAGAGGCGATGTTTGCATCCACATCCCACTGTGAGGAGAGCAGGGACTGAATTTTGCAAGTCCCCGAGGCAGATTTCATCCCCAGCCTGCCGGAATGGCCCCGACGTGCAGCTCTTTGCTTCTGTGGTGTCAGCATCCTTTTTCCTATGGTTTTGAAATGAGAGTGGGGACAGAGGCAGTGAACAGTGTTTTAGACAAGCAATTGCAGTAGAGTGAGTGGTCAAGGGGTATGGAACAATGAGTAAGAAACAAAGCAACCTCTCCCACATGCTGAATAACCTCTTGCCAGGAGAGGTGGCACAGAGAGCTCCACAAGCCTTACCCTCTGAATTTTGCATCACGTGGGTGCTGTGGAGAGCAGGGACTGGATCTCCTGGGCTCCCATCTCTGCAGCTTCCAGGTGCTTCCTTGCTCCCTCTGAAAAGGTGAGAACCCACATGCTCCTGCCTTGAGGTTGTTTCTGGTCACTCTGGACCTGGACCTTGAATCTGTTCCTCTCTCCTCTTCCTTCTGCTGCCTATTTTATGTCTTCCATCTGTTCCATGTGCAGAGGAGCCTCCAGTCTGAAACTCACACAGATTCCTCAGAAGTCCTCTCTTTACTTTTTCCCTTTCCACCCTCCCTCCCCCACCACATCCATGCTAAGTGCAATTAGTGTAGGCAGTGCAGGAAACACGGTGGAGAAGGGAGCTGTGTAAACGAGAGGGAGGACACGGAGTGGGTGAGGTATGGGGTGGGGGGAGCTGGAAAGTGTTCAAGGGGAAATGCTTGCATGGCTCACATAATTGAAGGGAAGAAAGAAGCAATGAGCAACATAAACCCTCCACTGGAAAAGGAGATGGGAAAAGCCTTTAAATCATGGTGGAAAGTAAATTCAAACAAACAGTAAAAGGTAACAAAGGACTAGCAGTGACTCATTTAGCAAGATATATTGTTTGTGCTAATTTTTACCAGGTACAAGACAAACCCACTGGTTGGGAACAACCAGCATAAGAGACCTCCATAACCTATTTAAAACACTTAGGACAAGGAAAACAGGTAGCAGAGATCTGGCTGCACCAGCAGTAATCCATCTGCTTATTGCTTCTGGTTGCCTCCATAGTGACTCATTGTCCATTAAAACCTTCAGAGTGTCATGACAGCATTAAAAGCAAGGCTCAGATTTGGGAAATATAACATATTCAAAGAACATATTAGATACCAAAGTACTAAGATTATTATTTTTAGATGCATCTTATGAACATCCTACAGCTTGTTTTGTACTTTTTGGCTACTGTTGCCTAGCGTCCAGGAAAACTCAAGTCCTTTTTCGGTTCTTTGGAACATTTTCCCCATGTTTCTTGTTATTAAAGAAAATAAACATTAGACAAAAGCGAACTTTATTGTATCTATAAATAATTCAATGCAGATGGATTCATGGAAAATACCAGCAGGCAGATTTTCAGAGAGAAAGAAAGAACGGGAATGGTCTAAGGTTAGATGGTGAGGAAACAGAAAGAGCGAAGCAGCAGGAAACTACAAGATGTGATGAGTAGACACAAACAAGAAGGTAACTAATAAAGGGCAGCTGAACATAAAGATACTTTGGAAAGACAACTCAATCTCTTTAAAAAGTTGGTATCCTTTAATTATAAGCTTCCTGCTACCAAGGAAAAGAAGGCATTTGGTATGTGTCTTGGGAGGGTACCAGAGACTTACATTTAATCATCTCTCATACTGACATGTTACCTCTCCTAACTTTTCCTTTTGGGGACAGGTGGCAGGTGATGATAATGTTGAGATGAATATTTAATAATACATCCTTCCTTTATGACCTACCACAGGATTCTGTGGAATTAGAAGCCCATGTGGATGGATGCCTGAAAACTTGTTGATATTCTGTCTCATCCTAGAGGAACACCTGTTGCATTACAACATGAAAGGTTATATGAAATGAACTTTGAAAAAAAAGCTTGGCCTGTAGGTAGGAGGAGCTGGTGAAGAAATGAGTGGTGGGAAGGTATAAGGGCATTTTTAGGAGGAATGGAGCAGCTTTGCTTGATTGCAAACAGCAGTTTCTAAGCCACCAATTTTTTGCTGATGTTGCACCAGAAAAGCCTCCCTTGAGGTATTGCTTCTGCCAGGCAAAGTGGAATAAAAGCCAGTTAAGAACTCAGCTGGAGTCATTGAAGCAAACATAAAGCAAAAACCTGTGTTATATGGGATCCCTCCCTGCACCATGTAAGACATAGGAGGCCTCTTTGTCCAGTCACTGCTTGGACAGGGATTGTATTTTTGTGATGTATCTTGGCTTTTGTATCTGTGCATAACCAAAAGGCAATGGGTACTGAAGTGGAAGGCAGAGGAGCTGTAAACCAGGTCTGTGACGAGAGCTGAACGTGCCTCTGCTCCCTAGGAGTGCTTTTGGGAAAGGTGCTGCAGCACTGAGCTATCTTCTGCAAACACAGGCCATCAGGGGAGGGAGACAGGAAGGTTTCCAGGGAGGAGAACCACCCACCCACAGGCGGGAAGAAAGGTTTACTTCAGACATTAGAGAAACAGAAGTAGAAGCACAGGGAGAAATCTTCTTGCCATTCTGCTGCTTTGCCACATGCTGGGGGAGCAGCACATTGTTCTCCTGCTGAACAATGCCCAGTTCCCACCACGTGCAAAGGGAAAAGAATGTGAGCTTTGCTTTGCTTTATTATCAACTTGTGCAGTGCAGAGATAACTGCACAGGCTGCTCGGTCCCCGAAAAGCGAAGATGAATTTTGATCAAAATTGGATTACAGGGCATTTCATTTCTACTTAAGAATGGTTCTGAATTGGTTTCCCATTTACTCAATATCCACAAAAATAACAAAATAAAAACTGTCAAGACAGAATAATGCTGCTGAAAAGAAAAAATAAAGCTCAAAAATTCGCCGAAAAATAATTGGACTGAAACAGCTCCAAGTCAGATTAGCATTAAATCTTCTTAAAAATTATGAAGGCTCTTGCAACCAAAGGCAAGTTATTTCATTAGGCTGATTCTGCATATTTAATTCTCAGTGTGCCAATTTAATGTAATATTTTTTGGTTATCAGGGACCGTTCTTTCTTGATATATAATAATGACATTGCATTTGGTTTAAAAGTAGAAGTCCACAATCAAGGCAATCACAGACTATTAAGTGCTCAGTCAAGTCCCAATCAAATTGTGTTCAAATGGGTTAAAGGGAGACGGTCAGAGCTGCCAATCCCAAAATACAGCCCAGCCCTTCAGCCCATCCTAGGGCCAAAGGAATAGGACTCTCTTGACTTCAGCAGACTCTGTGATGGAAAATATTTCTGTCCAAAACAAAATTGGCCTGTAATCTGGGTAAGCTATTCAGAGCAAACAGTGGCAAATTTAGCCTTTTCTCCTGTTCACAAATCATCCATGTACGGACTTTGTTGTTTTAATGCCTTTGCATGTATTAGTCTGACAAATACTAAATATAGAAATAGCTCAGCAGCCTGGTGACATTGATTATATCTTGTATTATCTACAGTAGATTGTGGTATATGACTGGGCCCTTAGGTTACACTGCAATTTAGCCATAGAGCAAATATGTTAAAATACCAGTGTAAAACATACTAAATCAGATCCTCATGAATTTTAAAGCCTGGAGTCTGAAGCTCTTCCTCAATATGTTTACCAAATCAGTGCTGCTGCTCTCAAATTAAAGTGCAGTGCCCCATAAGCAAGATCAGGCTTATGAGCCATCATAAACCCACTCTGCACTTGTAAATGGCAGCTGATTCAGCTGTAACCTGAAAGCAGCTTTTGGGACCAGAGTATTAAACATTTCTAAAAGTTTCTTACCATTGTCAACCTTCTAGACTCTCAAAATCATCCAGCATGCCAGGCTGTGGGTTCTGAGTTGAGTCTGTCCTTAGTAGGCACCTATTGAAATGCAACAGCAATGTCCCCTTTGTTTTAAAATGTTTGTTTTATAACAACACATTTTTGTAACTGTGCGTGTGTTTGTGAAAGGATTGATTGAAAATAAGGTCATAATACTGAAAAGAAGAAAATCTGCATTTTTGCCAAACAATGTAGAAATGTTGCATGTGGGGGTCAGATACGGAGGCAAATTCCATTTAAAGAGTTGAAGGCTCAGTGAAGGCACAGAGACCAATGTCAGTGTTTGCTACTCTGAGCCTAATTTTGTCAGAAATTGCTGCTTAAGGACCTCAGGTGTCCTCTCTCCATGGAGGACATAATGTACATCTTATGGCTTAGTCTTTATTCGGGTGCCAAAAGGGCAGAGCCAGGGCTGTAGATGTCTCCAAAACCAGACTAGAAGGGACTGAAGCCTACCCATAGGCACAGGCTGCCCAGAGAAACTGTGGATGCCACATTCCTGATTGTGTTCAAGGCCAGGTTGGACAGGGCTCTGAGCAATCTGCTCTTGTGGAAGGTGTCCCTGCCAATGCCAGGGGGGTTGGGCTGGGTGACTTTTTGGAGGTCGCTTTGAACTCAGACCTCTATCTGTGAGATGGCTGAAGGATATCCATACATTCCTTATGCCCTGAGTGGACATTCAGCCAAGAGAATACTTGTTCTATAGTTACACAAAACCTATTTATTACCTGTGAGAGATCTGATCCTCAAGTATGTGCCAGGGAAAGGAAAGTATTCCCTAGGTCATGTTGTCTCGGATGTTTTGCAGCATTTCTCTCCAAGAAGAAAACTTTTCTTGCTGATGTGCCAGTCTCTTGGAAAAAAAAAGAAAAAAACCACAAAAAGACAAAAATTCCCCTTCTGCCGACATTCCCTTCCGAGTCTGGGAACCTCTATTGTCTTTTCTCTGGTAATAAATGATAATAATTAAAGGCAAATACACAATAATTAGTCACACTAGGTTTATCCATCTGGCATACCTGTATCTCATCACTGTGTCTTTGAAACAGATGACAAGCACCATATTGCACAACATCCTGCTAATGGGTCTGAGCAGGGAAAAAGAAGGTAAAAGGGTTACCACAAAAAAAAAAAAAAAGTAAAGAAAGTAAAAGAAAAAAAAAAAAGGTTAGCAACAGCAACTGACATTATAAACATTACAGAACATTTTAAAAAATAGTGGTGGCTGACTGTCAAGTTATGAACCACTTAGTGGCAGATGGGCTTTTGACTGGGGGTTAGGAAAACATGGAAATATGCAGCCCTTGGCTTAAACTACCTCCTCCTTAAAATACCTGTACCTGACATACCTACTGTTGAAACAAGGATCATTTCCTGGAAGATTTTAGCAGGGCATGCAGATGGATGAGGAAAAAAAAGCCATTCTAAAAGCTCATTGAAAATTTGGTTTCGCTCTGAGGATAAGACATTATGGACCCAATAATCAGCTATTTTGGTCCCTCTTCTCCAGGTTGATGGATGCACACCAGGAGTCTCTCCATCACTATCAGGGCTGCCTGAGAGAAGGCAGAGGAAAATTAATACAGCAAAGAATTTTCAACAAATATTTACTTCTTTAAAAAAAAAAAAAGACCATACAAGTTTGGCATTTGATTTCTGGGAACTTGTGAGAAGCAGAGATTTACTTGTATAAATAATCACAGGGAGCCAATTTCAGTCACATGCATTCAGATTTCGATTAAACCTCCACAAGTGCTTCAACTCCCTTTCAAAGAAAAAGCAGACCCTGGCATGCTCTGAGAACTGATTGCCTGGTTGTAATGATTTTTGGGTTGCAGTGCAGTCGTGCCCAAGACACCCTCTGTGGAGCTGGGCCCAGCTATGTTACCTAGCTGCATAAAAACAAAGAAAGCAAACAAAGGCAGTGCCTGACCAAAAGCCTCCACAACCTTGATGTAAGATGATCATCAAGCACAAAAGTTATTTTGTGCTTCCCCAGGTCTAACCTGCCTGAACCTTGCAGAGCTGACAGCTGAAAGCTACCAGATGGCACTCTCTAAAGCAATAATATTAATTTTTAAAGTAGTCTATAATAGATTCTGAGGTAAAAAAAAAAAAAAGTCATTTGTAATTTACACCCACTACCCATCCAAGCTTCAAGGCAAAATCTTCCTTCACAAACATCAACATGTCACTCGTACTCTGAAGATTTCTATCTGGCTGGGATTTAGGGAACATCTCAGTTCTGCCTTTGCAATGAAGGTGCCTATTCTTTAAGGTGTTATTGAGCTGAAACTCACCCCAAGTCATGGGTGGTTGATGTGATGCCAGCAGCTGTATTGTTTTCTGTTGAACATCCTAACCTCAGGAAGAGAATAACCATGACCCTGGCCAAATTTCCCTGCACTCAGGCAATGCATCCAGGTGTTTTTAAAAATGGTAATGGCAAATTGGTTCATTTTCATGTAGTTCTTGTTCATGCAGGAAGATAAAGAAAATAATGGAAAGGGTGAAGGGAGGTTCTACAGGTGATGCTCCCCTAACCCCTCCTACTAACTATCCCTGACCATATTGACATAGGGAATGCATCATTAACTGAGCTGGCAGAACTGATTTTTTTTTTTTATACACCTGGAGCTTATCTTGCACAACTTTGCCTCCCAGCAGAATTTCAGCCAAGCTAAGCCCACTGGCATACAGCACACACAATACGCTGTGATGCTCTTGCAATAGTCTGGAAATGCAAAAAATTTGCATTGATCTGCAAATGAATTGTCTCCCTCAGTCTGGGAAGAACCATGAGGCTCTGGGATGGGGAACTTATATAAAACCCTGGAGTTTGTCATTAATTCTTCCTAGGTAAATTAACTGGGGACAAGCTTTTCAAAATACTTCCTGTACATATTTTCTATACAAAGAGACCTTCTCTTGTTTGTTTCTCTCTTCCTCTGGACAGTCCCTAGTGATGATTTTCACAGCTCTTATGGAAGCAGCTCATTGTTCTGCAGAGACTTAATTAAAGTGTACTTCCATGTGAAATTAGGCTATTGTATTTATTTAATCTTTGTGGTAATTGCTGTAGAAGGGCTGTGACTGTCTGCATCCTACTCTCACACCCACGTCCCTCCCCACCCCACGGCCACCACTCCCTGAAGGAAACGGCAAGTTGTTCTGCCCTGGTTGAACTCCTCATCTGCTCAAGTGATGCATTTGAACTTTAACCCACACACAGCAATATTTGCTCACCATGCCAGCGTTGCTCACAGGCTTCAGGTGTGCTGGAAATGCTCTGCAGAGAGAAACGTGTTTGTGGTTTTCTTCTCCCAGGTACCAGTTGGTACTGCATCGACTTCTTACAACTGTACTGACTTATTAGCAGAGCTCATGTGGTATTTCACACTTTTTGTGCCAGTCCATAGGTCTTTCCCAGGCTGAATTTCATCTTGAAACTATGCACTCCATTGTCATGGGAAAGCTTTTTCTTAAAATTAAAAACTAAATGTCTAGGAGTCCAGCTTAATCACCTGAAATGTTAAAAATACAATGTCAATGAACATACAATTGCCAGGTATCATTTATGTCCAAATATTATCCAAGCAAAGTGTAAAATAAAGCTCTGGCACTTGATTGCTCTTGTTGGGGGTAGGAGGAATTGCTTCAATTTCTTTCCAGAACATTTCTACAGTGAGATGGGTCTGTTTTCCAAAGAGATGGTGTTAAATTGAAACCAACATCAGGTTTCATGGAGTCCACTGTGCCTGGAAACAGATGAGCAGAGTTCCAGTGAGGAATAAAAATCAAATAAATGTAATTAAAGCCTCCAAATGGTGTGATGCCAATGTGATTGGCATTTTTTATTTTGTCCTCAAAGACTGAGCTCCCAAAAAGTGTTTGTCCTGAGATGCACCAGCAGACAGGCGATCTGGCCATCTCAGACCATACCTAAAGTTCAAGTCTGACTCAAGAGAGTCACATCACAGAAAGAGGAAAATTGAGGTCTCTGGCTCATCACTGTAAAGATGAAATTGTATCTTCTGCCATACTCTAACATCCTTTTTAAATTACTATTGCTGCAATCCTCTCACATACAGAGAGAGGATTCATATTTAACATAATTTTTCAGATCGGTTGAATAAAACACAAAAATCCAGCTTTTCATAAATCAGTTTTCTGAAGGACAGATTATAATCCAAAGCATTTCCAGAAATTCTCTCATCTGTCTTCTGCCAGGTATGTATTTTATGCAATTGATAACCTCCACTTTGTTTCCATATGAACTGACTATTCTCTTTCATTCTGTCCCACAGGGCTCAGTGCTGGCCCTAGTGCTTCTGAAGCTCCGAATTGGCTTCCTCTTCTAAATCAGCATGAGGAGTGAATTATTATTGCAACATCACATCACTATCACTCAGATTCACTTTGATTTATCTGCAGGCTGATCCCAACAGCCCAGCTCTGCTTTCTTGCTGGGTTGATGCAGCTATTGTTTCAAATCTGGTGGTAGAGACACCGTATCTGTGCTCTTTCTTTGCAGTTTGCCTTTCTGGGTGGTGGGCTGTGTAACT
This sequence comes from Leptocoma aspasia, assembly GCA_013399835.1. Taxonomy (NCBI): domain Eukaryota; kingdom Metazoa; phylum Chordata; class Aves; order Passeriformes; family Nectariniidae; genus Leptocoma; species Leptocoma aspasia. The sequence goes on from VXAX01000697.1 coordinate 995,232, forward strand.
CCATCCTGACATAAGGGACACGTCCACCACTTTGGAAGAAGATATGAGAAACCACTCACTAGGCAAAAATGGAATAATTCATCTCCACTGCACTGCAAAAGCTTTAACCTAATCCTTTGGGCACAGAGAAGTGCTTCAACTCGAGGTTTTATAGCCATTCAAAACTTTTTCAGTGTTAACCCTGACTATTCCTCTTCTGCATGTAACTATCTGATGGCTGTATAGATCACACTGAAGTCTGACTCTGGGGAAATCTTCCAACAAAATTAACTTTTCTGACACTCTAATACCTGAGCTAATATTTCTTACTTTGTTTCATTTTTTGTTGCAATGACAACAACATGGTAAAGAAAGGATGATTCATAACTTCTGAAAAGGCATAGTGTTAAAATACCTGGAAGCTCTAGACAGGGTTTGAGGATGACCCTTCATAGGTGCTGTGTTTGCATGTCAAATGAGGCGTATTACAGTCTGAGAGGTCTTCCCATCTTAGGAAAACACCAGATTTAGTAGGTACCTAAAAAAACCAAAGGTGTTCAAAAATGAGTAATCTGCTCTTTTGCTTGTTTCTCCCTGGAGCAGGCTCAGGTTTTAGGTAAAGGGAATCTGGGGGATTGTTTGTGGGACTTCAGTTTGTCTTGGTTTTGCTCCATAGCTGTGACCTCAGCTCTCTGCAGTCTGTTCCTACACATCCCCCCTTGTGCAGCTCTAGAAAATGGGGGCGTGAGCTCAGCAACTCAAATGAGCTTCCACCTGCAGCCCCTCCCGAGCATATCTCCTTAGACCTCCACCCTATTTGGAATTCCTTCTTTTCTACAGTGCCTCCTCTCCTCAGAGAATTGCTCTTTTGTTGAGCTTATTTTTGGACTCCAAAGGTGCTGTCAGGAAAGGCAGAGATGACAGTTCTCTTTGATGCAAACTGGGTAATACGACTGCACTTGCTGGCATGTTGTACCTACAGGACTGTAGGGAATGCATCTGAGGGGATGTTTGATCCTCCATGACTATCTCTTACAGTCCCCTTTTTTATATGGTTTATACACACTCCATTTGTGTCCAGGCACTGCAGCACCAAGGACTGATCTCAAACAGAGCATGGCTGTGTTTAAACTGGGCAGTGTTATCCTTCAACCCCTGAAAAATCCATGGGGCCACACCTCACAGGGCCTAAAGGAAAGAAACAAGGGAAACAAAACAAAAAGCCCAGCGACTATGAACGGGCAGAAACTTCAGCTCCATTATCACTCCCCTTCATCTGCTCAAAAACCCTCGCTGCAGGGGTTGTCATGGTGATGCAGGTTTGACCTCTCACTTTTTACTCTTCCAGGAGCTAAAAAGGTAAAAATGAGCCATTCTGTCTCGAATGAAAATCAACCTTCCTCAGTCAAAGGACGCCAAATTGCTTTTTTCCTTTGTCAAACCCGAATGTTTCCATAGGCGACACAGAAATATATAAATAACCAGCATGGGCTACAAGGAGCACCCATGGGAGGTGGCAGTGGCCATGGTGGATGGGGCTCAGCAGGAATGGTCCATCCCTAAGTTTCCTGGAAGTCACAAGGCGCCACATCCCACATTTCCCCTTGGCCACTTCATTCTGTTTCTGCAGCCAGCTCCTTACTCAGCCACTTCAGCGTGGGGTTCGTGCTTGTGGCAGCTCTAGGGCAGAAAAATCAAACTATTGATTGAACTGTGTGGCAGCCTCATAAGGCATTATTAGCAGCCTGCTATAAGCAGGACCAGAAAGGGTAAAACCATTTATTTTTATTAATATTCTTGAGAGCTGGGCTTTAGCAAACCTGCCATTTCCCTGGGTTGGCAGCAAAGTCATTGCACCATCTCCCTCTCCCTGGATGAAGCTGGCAGTGCACATGGAGGTCCTTCTGTTTGTGTGAGGGGTGGCCTAATGCATTGGGATAGAGCCCTTGTCTGAACTACGAGCAGAAGTAATCTCCTTCTGTCAATTACTATTGAATCTAAGTCCTCTGCTTTGATAACCAAATCCTTCCCTACTTGCTCATTCCCCCCATCCAGTCTCTCCTCCCACCACTTTCACACAGTGCCAGGGTAGCTTGACATGTGAAACCAGCATGACTTCAAATCAAATATTCAGGTTAACAACAAGCTGGCCTTGAATGAAACATTTGAAGAACCTCTGATGCAAACTCCCTGATGCTTAACACAGTTCCATCAAATCTCCTCCTGCACGAGACTCTCTCTACCAGTTCTACCTTAAACAAGAGCTACTGAATTTATTTGACAGAATCAAAACAACTTAAGGTATATTTATAAATACACACACACATATATATATTTTGCATGTGTGTGTGTGTTTTTATATGTCATATATATATATATAAAGTGCCAGCCTTAAAATCCTACTAAACTGCAACTGAAATCTGGAGTCATCTAAAGTTCAAATATTTCCCATGATTTTGGTATGGGAGGTTCTGAGAACAAGTGTTTCTGGGTGGTGTACCAATGTAAAAGGTCCTCAGAGCACCAGACAACAGGAGTTCAGCTCCTCTCCAAATACCATTGTCCTCAAACCTGGGACTGTCTCTCTGAAGATATTTCACTCACACATCCTTGCTTCCACTTTTCCCTCCTTGCAGATGAATCTTTAGTAAAATGCTCAACAGACAGGCTCTGACATGTGCACTCACCAGCCCACAGACACACTCCAGTGCTTTGTGCCTGAACCCCTGAGGTGTTTCAGCAGCATGAAGGCACTTCTGCTTCCCATACGCTCCAGAAGCAGAGCTGTGCTGAACACCAAGTTCCTCCAGACCCGAGACTATCACTCAGACCCAGCCATGGGACCTTCTTAGACCTTCCCTTTTGCTCCTTTGCAAATCAGCCGTACTCATTGAGGCACTGGGGCCTCCTCCTTGCCCACCATCTCAACGAGTAACTTGAAATGTTTTGAGAGCTGAAGAATATGGGCAGCCCCTGCCATGACCCACCTTTCTCCTTTGCCAGCCTCCCTGGTGTGTGTAACACCTTCTCTCTCCTCATCACACACAGCAGCCTGGGCTGTCCTTGTCACAGGGCTCTTGCTGCACCTCCTGCTCATTTCTGGAAACAGCCACAGACTTTCCCTTCGAATCCATCACCTCCTCCAGCTCCAGCAGTGACCATCTCTACAGGAGTCACCATGACCTCCTGATTCATTCAGAGGAGGCACATCATGTAGGGACACAGTAGATTGCTTCCTGCTCTCAGCAAGAAGACCATGATGCCCTGAATTATGAAAACAGACAGAATTGGTGACAACACTTTAAGAGTATCTTGTGGAAGGGCATTCCACAGGTTAATTATATCTGTGAAACTTTACAACAGTACAGCCCAGTGAGTCTGATTTGCCTCCATAAAAAGGAGCTGTCATATTCCACACAAGCCATTTCTCCAGCACAAACAGGCATTCTCTAAGAGTAAGCTTTACAGGGGAAAAATAAACATTTTCTCAGACATACCATTTCGTCTTAATTTCAGTTATACCAAAAGCAAATGCACCTCTACTTAGACTTACTTTGGGGTGAGAGGGGTTGAAGTAAACAGTGCCCCGATCCCATTGTTTTTGTATTGTAACACTCTGGATATAAGTGAGGGGATGTTATGAAGGTGTTAATTTCTGTATATTTATGCTCAGAAGTTCAGCCCTGAAATGCAAATTAAAAAGAACTTACCACCACTTTCTCTCTCTCTATGTCATCCTGCATTTTCCACAGCCTGAAAGATATAAGTCACTAGATAAACGACTGCCAGTGGAATGCCATAGCTGCAATGTAAACTATGAAGACAAAATCCATAACAACAACAACAACAAAAAAAAAATAACGCCTCCCTCAGAGAAAAGTTCTGCTTTTCACATTTAAGTGTACTAGTTATCAGTTATTCCTGTTCACAGGGCATTAAAATACATGCTGTTTCCTAAGTACTGGTGCAGCTCTAACTACACTCAAGCTTGGAGCTAAAATAGAACATTTTTTACCAAGCAGTATAATGTAAAACTGTTGTCTAAACATCTCTCCTCCTTACTAGGTCTCTCTACAGCTTTCTCCAGAGAATCCTGCTTTTTCTTTATGGCGTCATCATTTATGTCTTTGTTTATTAGTGGAATGAACTTGTCAGTAATTCTCTTCCCACCAGCCAACCTTTGTCCCAGCTCCCTACGTGCTCATCTCTCCAGCTTGGATCAGACACAATGGAGAGAGCTCCTGCCAAAGTCATTTCAACATCAGCTGTTCAGCCTGCTGCAGGGCAACGAGGTCACCCCTGGATCCTCGCCGGTGGCCTCCAGAGCCCAGAGGCCACTGTGGGACCAGCAAACCCTGACCAGGGCTGCAGTGGACATGCCCAGTGGCTCTGGTGTCCAGAAGTGGCACTGTGAGGTGAAAGGGATCCTGCAGGGTGCCCTGAACACTCAGCCACGGACCCAACACAGGCATGGAGTGGGAAGAGGTGTCTGATGGGATTCCCAGGACAGACAGATTCCATATGGAATTCCATACTGGGCTGGGCTATAAGGTGCTGCCACGATGCTAGAAGCAACTTTAATGCCCCAAACCCCTGAGATATGAGGGTAATTCTCAAATTCCAGGACTCATCTTCTGATTTCACCACTCTAATCAACCAGTTTAACCCATACACTGCCTGGACACATCCTGCAGATGCTCTGTCCTTCAAACAAAGTTTATCTCCCCCCAGTATTTTGCTTTTAACTCATAAAACTCATAAAACTCATAAAACTTCTGCTTTCAAAGCTGCAAGGATACTTGAGTCTGACTTTGAGTCCTGCCAGAGATTTCCTTCTGTGATTTTTAGGTAAACCAGCTGGGGAAATGAGTGACAAATAAACTCTTGCCTAAAGTTGGAGCAGATTAGCAGCAGAGCTCCTCACCGGTGGGTTCTCTGTGCGAGGGACTTGCTGCAGGTTGAGAAGCTGCTGCGTGTCAGCTGATCCATGGCAACTGTGTGTCCATGGCAAATGTGAGATAATTTAAGGGAGTTTAATCCTTTTCCTTTTCCAGTCCACATGGTGAGTTCGTGCGGGGTGGTTGGTACACAGTAAATTCACACCGTAATTTACTGTGCACTAATTTCCCAAAGCTTTTAATTTCACAGTGTCTCAGTTTCCTCATCTGTAAAAGAGAGATAATAAATACTTTCCTTTCTGGCAGGAGTGCTCGAGATCCTTCAGCAGTAAACATAAAAGGAAACATTTTAAAATAGTTACTTACAGAAACTTAATTTTTGGTGTAAACCGTTATTTGTGTCTGATCTTATACTACAACAGCATGAGACTAGCTGTAGAAGCAAATAAAATTTTAAAAGTAAATAACTTCTGTTAAAAACAACTAGGATACTGACCACAATATTATTTATACGCAACTGGAATTGCAAATATTTTTTTAAAGCTTTCTGTTTCAATCCATCTGTGATTCCTTATAAAAGGAAAAAAACCTAAAATTATGTATTTGCCATAAAGATGCACTAGACTGTTTTCTTTAAAAAGAAGCAACGTGTGTCAGGAAGGCCTAAACCTTGTATTTCTCAGGAGGCCCTAAACTTCTTTTTGAGGAAGTGATGCATGATCAGACCCAGAAAACAGTGTGGTTTTATTTCAGATTTTTCTAGACTGTAATAGCCCAAGGGTATGTGCTATAAACTGGAGGAGTTGAAGGAGACCTGTTTTTAAGAGGAACGTGGTTAGGTTTCTGTTTCTGATTGGAATGTTTGTTTTAAACTTTTCTTTTTGGGGAACATTTCAAAACTAGTTGCAGTTTCAATGATGACTAAATTCACATCGCAGTCCCAGTCCCTGGGAGTTGTCCTATTCTTTCTAGTGCAGCTGAGACTTCAAGATAGGGAAACTTGCCTTTAAAAATTATTCTTCATGCTGAAATTATGAGTATAGTATTAAAACCTAAAGACTGTGGAGGTCAGGAAGCAAAATGAAAATGAGGAACTTTTTTTCATTAGCATCCATATACTGAAAATTCAGATTAACATATAAAAAGGAAACACTTGAAACTTGTGTATATGGATATAAGACTCTTTTTTTCCCCCCTCAGCTGCTGAGGGAAACTTTTAGATCTGCTCCTGCTCTAGTAACAAAGCAGTTTAAATTGAAAACGCTTTCCATTTCTTCCTTTTCTAATTCTTCAGGTATTTCTGAGTGATATCTCACACAGGCAAAGAACAGCTAATTCCAATCAGCGGTTGCCTCCTTGAGAGAGTTACAACGAGGTGCAAGTCAGCTCTGCTCCGTTCCGTGGTACTCAACTGCCATCCACTGGAGGAGAGAGGCAGAGGCAGGAGCTCTACTCAACTATTTAAGTCACAGCAAAAATAAAAAAGAAAGTATGAACTTGGGTCGTACTTTGCTTATTGATCTGTTCTCTTGCGTCTCCCCAACATGAAGAACAATTGAAATTAATAAGTCTGAGAAAATACAACTGACAAGAAAATCCTTTCACTTTCTTGACCAAGCAAATGCAGTAGTGACTGTCTTTAAGCACTGTCTATAAATCCAATAATTCTTAATAGCCATATGAAGAGAAAGAAAAGGAAAGGAGTGAAGGAAAACTATGGTTTTAAGATAAGAACAATGTTTGATCCAGTTTAGGGCAAGTTAGGATTCTTAGAGCACAATCTTTTACCCTAGAAAGCACACAGGAATCTCCTTTAGTATGCTTATGTAAACGTTAAATTCTCAAAATATCACTGATTAAACGAAAAACAATTACAATAAAAGTCTCTAAGTTTTGACTGCAACAAGAGTAACAGCAGAAAACAGGCTGGCTGCAGCCAGGGATCTTGTCCATCTGCCTGACATTTTGATGCCTCAGCTGACTTGAATTAGGAGAGAATAACTTGGAAGATTTTTGAGTGCATCCAGCCCCAAGTCAAGAGAGTCCTCTGAAGCAGTGACTTATATTGCTTAAGATCATGCAGGGAGCTCCCGGTTGTGCTCCTGACGGCTTTATTAGAAACACAGTGGTGGATCTGTGCGATATAAAAATCATCCAGGGGAGAGCCTCAACACCTGAACCCCCCTTTGCAAGGCACAGAAATATTTGGGTGCGAGGGGGGGAAAAAGCCAGCTGCAAGTTCCCGGTACCTCCCGTCACCGTGCCCTTTCCCCCCAAGGATGCGCCTCCCATGCAACACGTGGTGGATGAACTTTTGCTCCTCGGAAAACAGGATGACACAGTTCCCTGTGCAGGCAGGCAAGGACACTTCCCTCAGATTCCTGCAGCTCCACACTGAAGGATGCTGTGTTTGATAAGGGTGAGACCCTCGGTACCCTGAGACCCTCGGTACCCTGAGATCGAGCTTTTCGTTTCTGGTGAGGCCCTTGACAGCTGAGATGGGTGGCTCTTGTTTGATTGTCGCTCTCCATCATGCTCAGGGAAAGCAGGGCTGGAAAGATGGGTGGAAATATCCTTCACCGCCTTCCCTTCTGCAGGAGCCTGGCTTGTGCTTGACTCGTGTTCTGCAAACGCCGCAGTCCTTGCGTAGACAAAATCCTACCAACTCAGAGGTTTAGTTTGCCTGGCTAAAGGCTGCAGGATTTGACCTCTGGAAGCTCATGCTAAGTCCTCGCAGCTCTGATTTTGAGTTTAAGCTTTGGCCTGGAATAACAATGACTGTGAGGGAAGCAATAGGTTATGAGCTGGGTTAAATGATACCTGCTTCTTTTGCCAGAAAGTCTAACTGTATTCAAGCAACTTCTGTCCTTATTTTCCTTTAAATAAATATATAAAGATGTTCAAACTTCCTATCTGAGCTGCAATAATGAAAATCATGTGCACATTAATTTGTACAGGGGTCACCGAGTCTCCCCAGCTCAACGGTTTTCAAACAGAGTGCATAGTAAGCCCATAAAACATTTATTTTTCATAATTTATGAAGCATTACATATTGTGAGTCCACAATGCCAGCTGACGTAATACGTGATAAATTTAAAATAACAAAACATTTCTCATGTATTTTCCTCCTGATGTGACAATGTGGGACATAAATTTAAAAGAAAGTTCCCTTAGAAGACAAAGGCAAGGCAAAAGAAAAGACTGCTCTTAAATCAATAAATACTTATATTACACCAATTTATTTAGCCATTCCCCCACTCCAAGGCTGTGGCTCCCAGCTTTTTGAAGCCTCTTGCTACCCCTGCTTCAAAGCTGGAATGAAAGGCCGCTGGGGTGGGTCACTGGTGCCCCCCACGAGTCGCGGGGGTGGCAGCGATGCCGCAGCTGCCAGTGCTGCCCTGTCCCTCCATGGCCACCAGCACAGGCTCCCAGCACAGCTGCTCCCTGTCCTGAGCCTGGAAAAACCTACCCAGGAACAATGACAGGCAGCAGGGCACAAAATCAATACTGTGTAAAGGTAATTTTCCTCCGTAACAATTATCATCCCTGTATTCCCAGGAAGAGTAGCAGTGAAAGGCTTTGCACTTTTGAAGATAACTTTCTAGTGCTAATTTAGTAGGCATGCAAATATGTAATTGCAGGATTATAATACAGAGCACAGAGCACTGCAGAAAACAGTTAAAACTCACCTATGTGGCTCTGAAAGCCAGCTGATAAATTCTCATATTACAGGAAACACCTTACAGGCTGAAGGTTGAGACTCTCAGCATCTGTAAAATTGCCAAGTGACTCCTACCAAGCACTGGAGTACCTGGTGCTGTTTGGTTTCATTTTGTCTTGTTTTGTTCAATTCAGTGCATCAAAGCAATACCTGCTTCAAGAAAATGCTGCAAAACAAGGAAGGGAAAAAATGTGAAAGTTATTTGAATGCATGACGCAGAACAGGAGTGAAGGACAGAGCAGGGTAAAGAGGTTCAGGGACTTCGTCTGGTGTCAGTACTCTCTTTTATAAATAAACACAAAAATATTTAAAGATTGTGAACAGGCAGCTTTGCAATAAAATAATTATCTTTCCTTTTAAATTCAGCTTCTATATTTGTGAAGATTGATTAAACTTTACACCAGAAGCCCAAATGAGAGGGAAAAAAAATTAAAATCCATATGGAAAATACCCAACAGGAACAATGTGAAGTTCAATGTGTTGGAAGTCAGTTTTCCCAGGAAAAGACAGAGCACATCCACCACAGCCAGGCGTGCAGGGACATCTACTGGCAGAGCAGCCAGACCTGGCCTTGATGAGTACAAAAATCTCGTTTTACACAAAAAACCCCATCAGTTTTAGTGACAGCAGAAGGTTTTGGCTGATCTAATGAGGGGAATGTGTACAGAAAAGGGAGAAAAAGCCACTGGCTTGTCCCAGGGGTGAAATTAAGCTTTTGCACAACATATCTCAGGGTGGGGTGTCCTTAGCTCAGCAACCCTGGCTGCAAACCCATGCCCATGGTTGGGATGCTGGGCACACAGTGAATCTCACCCTTTCCAGCACTATTCCTGCACCCCTCTCCTGCTCATTTCACCCTGTGCACAGGGGAAGGCTCAGGTCTCACCACAGAGTTCTCCTGCATTAGCCTTGGGGACAGCAGTGAGGTTTGGCTGCTGTTTCCTCCCTCTACCCAAGCAGCAGATACCCCAGGCAGAGCATTCCCAGAAGCAAAAGGCTCCTTGCCTCCTCTCTGCCCTTTAATATAACCACAGGAGACAAGACAGATTTAATCCCTTCTGGAAAGATACGTACACCAGACTGATGAGATAGAGCAGGAACCAGCCTGACCCCAACATCTGAAACACTGACTACCCTTCTTGAGACAGGGTGAGGATCACAAGCCAGGCAGCCTTACTGTAAAAAGATAAGAAGTGTTTGTTTTTCTCATCTCCACATCAAGACAAATTTCTCAACTCCTTGTAGGAGTCCTGATTCTATAACTCATAAATGGAAATAAGTGTTTTTCTCCCCACCCCCACCCATGGTGTCTTCTCCACATACTGTTTTCTGCCCTCGGGGTATCTGTTCTATACTTCCAAAAAAAGTCCATCTGGTTATTTTACTGTCACACACTTACCAGAACTGTAAGATCATAGAAAAAAATATTTGAAAAGGACCTCTGGAGGTTTCTAGGCCAGCCTCCTGCTTCTTGGAGCTTCATTAAGATCAACACCAGATAAGACTGGGGATGGTTTTTGTGTAGGTGATCCCTGAAAGTCACCAAGGAGAGAAACCCCACCACTGCCATGAATGACATGCCCTAGGGTGGTACTGCACTCCAGGTAAAGAAGTTTAATTCTAGTTTCAGACATAAGACATTAGTCTTGAAGTGAAATACTCCTCCTTAGTAGCTGAACATTGTTCAGCAATATTGAAAATCCAGCTTGTACCTGGATTTCAAAACCACCCATTGGGTTATTTACATTTCAATTTTAGTTCAAACCATCTTTTCCTCCAGCACGGATCCTCGGAAAGGTCACCACTGGACGAAACTCAGATTTCTAATACACCTCCACCATCAATGTGGGAATAAAAAGGTTAAGAGGGCTTGACAGATCAGGCAGGAGAGCTGGGAAGCAAGGGACCATAGTGATGTACACTGACAATGACACAGAGACCTAAGATGGGACTCCTATAAATACCATGGACATGTGCTACCTTTAAGTCCCATTTCAACCACCCTAAATATACTCACTTTTACTTTGATTACACAGGGCTTTCAGCATTTTTAGGCTCTTCCCAAAAGCAGCTGCTAAAATCCAGCTAAGTGTTTCTTTAGAAGTAAAGCACCTACAAAATCTTTTACTTAGTTGACATTATGAAATCAGAAAATGATACATACAATTGCATTCCTTACAGTTATATACTTCATTTAAAACATTTAACCTGCTTTTATTTTTTTTCTTTCCTTTCCTTTTTTTCCCAGTCATTACACAACATCTGAAAGATAAGAGAGGGAAATCATTTTGTTACTTTAAATACTTATCTCAAGCTCTCATTTTGAGTACATCGAATACATGCACTGTGCTAAAAAATGCACAAGGGAAAAAATTCCAAGCTAAGAGATTGTGAGAAGAAAAAAACCAGAAAACAACAACAGCAGATCATAGAAGAAGAAGTGTCTAAAAAATGAGAAACAACAAAAAAAGGGACAAAGCTATAGCATGGTAGAAGAAAAAAATAAATATACCACATAATTTATTGCAGGGAGAGTTCTGAAGAAAATGTCTTGTGAAATAAATATAATGCTCATGAGGACAAGAGATCTCATTCATATCCAATCTGTCTTGTGTAAAGAACTAGGCAATAATGTTCAAGTAAGTGAGTCACTGCGAGCTCTCCCAGTTCGGCTGAAGATTGCTCAATAGAAATAATAACAAGCCTCAGAAAAAAGACAGTGTAAGTACAGGTGGGAAAGGGAGACAAACTCAGAGCAATAAGTACATACAAAATATCGAGATTACTGTACAAAGTAAAGGCATGATATGTGTCATTCTCTTCCTTCCAGACTATTCCTTCTGTTCCAGTGAAGGTCTGTGCCCAGGCTGACAGCTCCCCTCTGCCCGTGCTTGAGACAGCACAGATGTGAGCAAGTTGCATAAAGGGTGATTTATTTATGGATCCAGAGCCAGGGATTTCTTAGTAAAGGACCTTCAACTCCATATTCTGTTCCTCATAATGAGCCATGGATGTCCAAGTTGCAGAAAATGCCAAGTGCCCTTTGATGCCACCACACTCCTGCTGGCAGAGGAGCTGGAAGGTGGTAACTCAGGATGCAGGTGCTTTGGTAAATGAGAATGATATACATTTGCCATGAATTAGCTACATTTAACCCTTATAAAGGGGGATGACCTCTTGTGTCCACCTGGTCTTCCACAGGCAGACTGAGAGGTTTGAAGTCATGGCCAAACAGGGTGTGGGCAACCCTGGCAGTGCAAACTGCTCCTGGACATATCAGGAGAACCCTGAACTGACACATCCTTGGGAGAGGCTGGTTTGGGCAGGACAAGAACAGCATCACACAGCCCTGGGACTGCCCAAACACAGCCTGCTGGCACGGTGACCTGCCAAAGGGCCTGCCTTGGTGAGAACAGAGGGCACAGCCATCCTATTCCCCTGCAAACTGTCCCTGCCTGCCAGGAGCACGGCTGGATCCCCACAGAGCCCACAGCCCCTGCCTGGGCACCTTGTGCAGGCAGAGGAGAAACAGGAATCTTCAGTGAGTGATTCATCGTGCTCTAAAATCTGAGCCTTGTGGGAATGCTTCAAAACACACAAGTTCATTTCCTCCCAAAATGCAGCAAAATTGGATTTGTTTTTTTCCTTAACTGCTTCTGGTCTCGCAGGTCTCTCAAAAATGTTTAAGAGAAAAAAAAAAAAAGGGATTTGATACTTTTGATGTAAACCTGCTTTGGCAGGTGTGAGGTGGGAAGGGAGAGGGGATTAACAGGATGGCAGAAAGATCCACTGATGACTGCATCTGAATAGGGCTTTCTCCAGACCAGGATTACAGGTTCAGAGAAGAGATCTCCTTGTGATTGCTGCTTTTAGCTGCTACAAATGTTTGCATTTAGCCAGGCTAAAATACAGTAGGAAAATTGTTTTGTCTGTTTTTGCTTCCACTCCTTCCTCAGTTATTGGAGGTGAGGCAGCAAGGAGACAGAACCATGTGAAAACCAGCTGTGGGGAGAGGCAGGGAGGATGTAGGAGATGGGACAGGACTGAGAAGGGAAGGGCATCAGTATCCAGCTATTGGACATCCCCACCCCTGGCAAAGCAAAACCATCACTGGAGTTCAGCTCTGCCTGCTGGGTGGTCCAGCATGTCCAGGAGCTCCCAGCAGGAGCCTGAATTGCAAATTTAAATACTAAAAATTTCTGATAGCCCAAACTATTTAGAGAGAAAAAGGCTATCAACTCACATTTGGAAAAACGTCCTCTTGTCTGCACAACTCTACATTTTTCAATCTAAATTTGGAGTTTTGGCTACTGTGATTTTTCAGGGTATGAGATGTGGGTGGGTATTTTTGTACAAGATAATGTATATCCAAAATGATACAGACTGTTGCTAGAGCCAGAAAGATGTTACAATGTCAGAATTGTGAGGAGAACAAAATATGCATTTTAAAGACTAAGAAATAGAGAACAACAACACCATCTCAGTGACCTGACCGAGGTTAGAGCATGAGTCACTCATGGAGGCAGGAGGGGAACTTGCTTCTGTGATCCAAGTCAGAAGCACTTGGAATTCACTCACTGTAAAAAAAATCAGCAAGAAGGGTCCTGGGGGTTTAAAAAAACCCCAGAATGTAAAGATTTGGTCTGTGGGTGCAAAGAGTGGCATAAATGGACACCTTGATGTCTCTGAAGCACTTGTTAGCAAGGGAATGCATTTACAGCAGTGCATTGGCAGACAGAACTACAGAAGCACTGGACTTTTTAAATGCAATTAATGGAACATTTTTTCCTTCTATAACTCCATAAGATCTCCCATCCTGCTCTCCAGCCATTGCAAATGTTTCTCTGGCAGTGGATACATTGCTGGGCTCTACAACCAAACTTTGGCTGGTCTTATTCTTATAAATTCCAAGTATTAGGGGACATACAGTCGGTGTGTATTGCAACATCTCAATTGAAGTCAATGGAATTACAAAACTACACAATAGTCAAGGAATTACCTGAAGACATCAAAATCATCAGCCTGACTCTTGATACCATGGAATTAAATGAAAGAGAGAATAAGCATTTGTGAGGTCTTGTTATAAAAGAATATCCCACCACCACCTTACACAAGTGACGTGAATGCAGACTGAAGAACCAAAAAATACAGCAGAAAAGGAAAATTCGTGAAATTCATTTTAAACATTCTGATTCTTTCAGCCCGACTTCATGCTTAGAGAGCTCTGTGATGACAATACAAACAGTAGCTCATTTCTCAATCAAATTCCACCCACATCAGTGTGTCACACTTGTGCCTGATGAGCAGGAAAGGGGTAGTGGTGGGGTGCTACATACCCAGGGGCATGTAGATACACAGAAATACAGATACTGCAAATCTCTTTTCAAGCTTTTTAGTGCCTGCTCTAGTCCTAGATACAGGGCTGGGCTGGCAGCAAAGCAGATTACCAATATTGTTTGTAACAATACCAGAATCTTTCAAAATTTCAGAGGGGAAATGTTTATAACTCGCATATTTAATTATGCTTTCTGCTATGTCTCTGAAATAAATTCAGTGACTGTGATGATTTCTGTCTTGACAGTGGGCAAACTGAGGCTGACTGACCTGATCTGCCCTCAGCCACCCTTGTGTGACTGCTGGGACTGAGCTCTGTGTCCCTCTCCCCTCGCACAGCCACCACGCCGCTCTTTTCCGGGGCATAATTGCCACATCAGTAACGATGAGAAGATTTTATTTGACTGGAAGGCTGCTCTAAGTGCCCAGCTTGCAGGTTACATCTCACCTGCAGGAACTTAGGGGCTGTACAGCCATTTGATTTCATGATTCATTTAAAGCGATACGAAATGTTGCTTTGAAGCTCCCCCCTCCCCGTTCCCTCTGCACATCCAGTGACTGCACAGTGAGTGGAATTACACTCAGCATGTCAGTGGACAGAGATGGTTTGTGAAAGCTGATAAGCCTCGTTAGGGTTTGCAACTTTGTATGAACTTCAGTGATAAATACTGCGTTCGTGAAATGCCAAACACTGCTGGAATGTTGGCGTGAGCACGACAGAGATTACAGCTAATGTGGGAGCGCGTAGGTACACCGTGCAGTAAATTACAGGCATGATATGCAGCCACTCTCTGTGAAAAGTGGTGGGGTTTGAGCCAGGGGCATTTCCTACAGCACAGCACACAGGGATCTAACAGAGCTAACAGCTTGGAATGAAATTAATGAAGTGGGGATGATATGACGAGGATCCCAAATGGATGCTGAAGGAAGAGACAATATTTGTCAATATTTGTTCATGGCTCCTGCTCGTGGGTTACCTGCTCTGGTGAGGATGTGAGTTTATGAACATACCCAGCCAATGGCTGATGGCTAGAGAGACTCTTTTTCCCTTCATTTTAACAAAGAAATTACAACTCCCTTCAAGAGCAAACTCAAATTGTCTTCCTTTCTTTGTTTCCCTACATGATCAAAACGAATTTCAGAATGATGTCCCGCACTCAGATGAAAGCAAAGTTTGATGTTCTGAAGTGCTAAACTTTTCTGCCTTGACCTGCACGATTGAGATGAAGGAGAAATTTGCCTGTAGTAATTAACATGAGAAATAACTGTGAATGGGAACTTGCTGTTCTGAATGACAGCGTTGTCTTCTGCTTCAGGGTGAGAAACCCAGGGCCAGGATCATGGGGATCTATCCCTTGCTTCCATCTGACTCTTAACAGGTTTGAAAATCTCAGTCTCTCACCTGATAAAGACAAGAATGGAGGGTGGTGTCCTGCAGGAGCATAGCACCTTGGGATGCATCCTGCTACATGCTGCAAGATAATGCAGGGGGGGGAGAAGAGCTGATTGCCCAGAAAAAGAATAATCACCAGTGATTAAAGGTATTTCATGAGCCCTGCCTTTCACGCTGACAGTTCTGCTATAATCATTCCCAGCATACTGCTCTGCTTCTGTGCGTATTCATCTGTTGCCAATTGCCTTGTAGTTACTTTGTGAGCGTGTTAGTTGGGGACTTTTCTCTTGTTCTTTGTTTTCACAGCCCTCAAACACAAGGGATCCTATGACCAGGAAAGCTGGATGCTTTGAAGCACCTAATAAATAATTGTTAGCATTCCAATACCCAAACTACGCTTTGCAGTATCAGGAAGACTGTACAGCAAGGAGATAACTGATATTAGCTAATTGCTATTGAGTGGCTTTCAGGCAATAGATCATGGAGGTTTTTCTTTGTTTTCAAGTGGGCTGCTTTTTGCCTTTTTTTTTTTTTAATTATGGTATGAAAATGCAATGCATTTTATCATTAATTTGATAGTAGATGGCTCCAGCAGAGAATCCTAAAATTTTCCAAGCCACAGAAACAGATTGAATTGGGTTAAGCTGCATTATCAGTGCAGAGGGGGACATACCCTGCTGTCTATGCTACACCCACTCTGCACAAGGCATTTGTATCTTCAGACATATCATTTTGGCTTTGCTCATCAGATCAGCATTATCTACAGGAGACACTCCTCAGAAATGCAGCAATCCTCACCTCATTCATTTCTCCTTTCTGCTGGCTCGTGCCTGGTGGGAGGCGAGCAGCTCCTGAAACCCTGGCCCAGGTTGCTGGTAGCAGCAGCATCTGTAGAGCCGTGTGGGAGGAGAGCAGAATCATCCTCACCCTTCCCAATTAAAACTTCATTACCAGCACCAAGATAACAATGCAACAGAAAAACACTGAATGCTGTTCTCACTGGTAACCGACATGACCTCCTAGCTCAAAAAACTCAGTGCCCTCTTCTTCTCCTGCTATTCCCCTACAGCCTCACCCACGGCGCCCATCAAACAATCAGTCACAGACCCCATCTGTCAACGCGGGGTCTGCAGTTCATGGAATCTGCCCGACCGTGGTGTTCTATTACTGAGGCTCTCTGTAAACAGAGGTGCTTTGAATGACTTGTCGTCTCTTACAAATTGCACGGGGAGAATGGAGGCTACAGGACTGAGTGACATAATTGTGAGACAAAAATTACAAAGGCTCTTCTTTCACTTACCCTGGCAGTCTTAGAACTGAGCTAGACTTTCACACGCAGTGCCAGGGCCGATCAAAGCTGCCTTGAAAAGTTTTTTTCTTGCTTTTTTTTTTTTTCCTGGGGATCCTTGATGCTAAATAAATTTGTATCAGGGTTGCTTTGTGCATCACAGTCCTGTGTATTGTGATGGCCAAGTGTTCTCCCTCCAATGGCAGTTACTGATCTTGATGTTTAGTGTGAAGCTTGACAAAATACAAACTCTTAACATTATATTCTGTGGTGTGTTTGTATTTTGTGTTTATATCTTCTCACTTACATGTCTTCCACCCCTTTCTTCATCTCATCCTTTAAACAAAAGTCACAATACCTTGAGGCTCATGTCTGAAGATCCTGGGGAAACCTCCGCTCTCATATTCAGTCAAACCCGTCACATCCTGTTGAAGATGCTCTTCTGTATCCCAGTCCTGTCCCTGGGAAGCAAAGGTCATGGTTAGACTAAGTGTCCAGATGTCAGAACAAAGGGACCACATTTGTTTAATGGATTATGGAGTCCAGAGAGATATTTGGGATCTAGTGATACTTCCAGTGGGTCACGTGTTCTGTGTATTTGTCTTGTTTCCCATCTAAACAACACAGAGCCTAGCTAGATGCCATTGTGATGGATGGCTAATAGCTGTGTGTAATAAATAATTTTTAAAAAGCATAAATCAGTTACATTACCAAAAAATGAGTCTGGCTTCAAGGGTGCTTTTTGTGTCCCTATGTGTAATGCTGTAAAAACTTTTTTTGCTCACATGAAAAAGATTTGAGACTTTTGTAAAGTAGAAATCAGTACCACCAAAGGCTTAATTATATAATGTAACATTCTCGAAGCCCTCACATTAGCTCACTGATGCTTAGTGGAAAAGGCATTACCTAGCAACAGTCACTTACAAATCACAGGAAAAGTAATGGAGATTATATGCTACACCACTCCATAGAGTCAAAATTGTTAGCAGGATGTGCTTGCCCTTTCATTTCATGTGGAAAAACCCATTGTTTACAGGTGTGAGGGTGTAAGGGAGGCACTTCAAACAGGCCTGTTTATCCATCATTAAGAAATAGTCTTTAGACGAAGCCCAAAGATGGAGTGAGACACATTAACATGGCCAGAGAAAGCAAACTACAACACAGATGCTAGAAAAGTTACCTCTACTTTTCTTTCTCTTCAAATAAATTGCTCTTCATATGTCATTCATTCTCAAGTGCTTAATTAAAATTATTAACCCATTTTTAAGTGCTGACAGGCTTGAGTTCCCCAGCACCAATGTCCTGCACGTGACTCAGACAACTTACTCACATCAAGGTGTTTGGCAGTTCCTCAACCACCAAGATTTGCTGGGCATTGCCTCTGTATTTTGTTTCCATCCCACTTCTGTGCACCACAGTGGCAAAAACTCTTAGAAACTGCAGGAGAAATACATTGGTATTTAAGAGACAGAGTTATTAGAACCAGCTCCATATTGCAAATGCAGCTAGCAAAGAGAGAGCTGGGTTTTATTCCGAATTATGCTTTGTTAACAAGTTGTTAACTAAGTTCTCACTCCAGAATATTTAGAGCCAGCTAAATAATATGTGTCAAATCATTGATCTGACAAGTTTCACAACTTTTTTTTTTCCACTTTAAATTTCAAATATCTATTCAAAAAATAGCATGTTCAGTTTTTTCACTCAGTTTTAATTACTGGCGACAGCAGGGGAGGGAGAAAGAACAAAGCTGAATGCACAGATCCCAGAGGGAGTTTGCCATCTCTGACCATTAGGGGAAAAGAAAAAAAACCAGGATCTCCTCACTTGGAAACTGAGCCCACTTAGTGTGGAGGTCCTGGGAAGAGAGGAAACACAGAGTCCTCCCAGTGGAAGAATTCTTCTTTGCTGATCATTCCTGTAGGCGGCTGCTATGGCAGAAAACCTGGTACAACAGCACTGTTGGACTGAAGCAGAAGTTCTGCAAGGGTGCAATGTTTCTTGGGTTGGGAATTATACAGCTGGCACTGGGGACAAAGGGAAAAGTTACAGCACAGAGCTCTGCTCATTATACAGAAAACTGTTCAGAGACAGGTGGCTTCAAAGGATTGTGATTCTGAGGGATGAAACTTTGCCTTTTGCATGTGTGTGTTGTATGCAGGCACACACATCGATGAAGATTTGTCTCAAAAAGTAATGGAAGTGTTTCTGGTTTCCCTGGGCAGTGCTCAGGCAGTCAGCTGTGGCTCAGAGCAGGCATGCATGTAGAGAGCCCCCCATCTCCCCTCATCTCACTCATCAGTCCCGGATTTTGATGATGATGTCAAAAGCAGTGTCCATGAGACTGCACTCGAGATTATGCTTTGGGACTCCTCTCATATCACAGAGGGAGTAGCAGGATTTCTATCTGGACCTGATAGATGTATCTTCTAAGTGAAATACCTCAATCTAGCTTGCTTAATACAACAGAAAGCCCATCAGTGGGCACGGACCATTAGCAGATCCAGCTGGAGTGAAGTTTAGGCAAGGCCATAACTTGCTTATCAGTAAAGACTTGTGCTCTGTGACAATCTTCTCTTCCACTTTCGGAGATCCCAGACCAAACAGGGCTGCTGTGGATACGATGCTGCTCAGTGCATGTTCAAGTAGCACAACTGGATTCCTACCAGCTCCAGTAATTATCAGGTATACACGAAAGAGCCAATCAAGCACCCAAAAGGACAGGCTGCCCTCTGCTCCCCCCGGGTGCAGCTGGCTCCTTATTTCAAGCACAATCTTAAATTACAAGGAGAAAGGATTTGCTGCAGAAGCAATGTTGTTTGGTATCAAAAATGATTCCTCCTTCCTTCTGCCACCTCCCCCCATCTGCTTTTCATGTTTTATACAAAACTTGCTGCTCTGAACACTCCTGGATTTTCTCCTCTTCTAATAATAAAGAAGTGAATCTGATGTCTCCCACTGATGGCTTTCTAACCTTCAAAAGCATGTGTTTATCATGAGTTTCAGCTATCCAAAATAGTTTTGACCTGAGGTTACCATGCAGGCTCAGCCTGCTTCGAAGCAGGTTAAATGGATGATAAGCAAACATTTCATTACAGACCCTTAGTTGTTGTAAGGATGTGCAAATCCCTGAGAAAGATTTTCAGCATATCCTCCAAGCAGTGTGGGGCTTTGGACCTGGGAGGTTCACTCAATCAGAGCCCTGCTGTCACTTTGCAAATATCTCCGCTGACTGTGCCCTGCATCATCACTTTGTGAGGCCCTGGGTGAGCCGTGGGGCTGGGGAGAGATTCCTCCCACCTGATGCACTCTGAGGGATGAGATTTTTAAGTCTTAATTGAAAACACTCTTTTTTTTTGCTATCCTGTCCCTTCTCTGGTTTCTGTCTGAGCAGAGGAGTGTGGAGAGGTGCTGATGGAGAGTTGGGTGGCCCTGGGGAAGATCAGTCCTCCTCCCAGCCCCTGCCTGCTGCCTCTTGTCTCAGAGCCACATGCATCCAGCAATGCAAACCTCCTGCCAAAACTATTTTGAGCAGCACTATTGCTGGGCTACTTGTGTCAAGTGAAAACGGTCCAGTGTGGACATCACACAGCCTCACCCCACCAAAAGCCAAGCCAGCATTGCCCAGAAAGCAGTGCTTATTCTGCATCTTCCTCAAAATAAAAGACATGACAGCCCTCGTGGCTAATCACACCCCAGTCCCAGAAAGGCACATCTATAAAACACCAGGTACTTTGTCTCTCTCAGCTCTGTCTCTTTCCTAATTTAATCCACCTACAGCAGCCCTTTATCAGTCACCACTTACTTTAATCCTGAGCAGGACTCACAGCCCCAGCTGTCCAGCCAAGGACCATGCCCCATTTTCTTTATTCCTGTCTCTCTTCTATACCCATCCAGCTAAAATGTTCTCAGTGCAAGAGCCTGAGCTGATTAAGGATAGAGAAAGGTGAAGCCTGGAAGAGAATTCACAGTGTACACCCAAAATGGGCACATCTCATGTCTCTGGTTCCAGCAGCACAGGGGATGGAGGGGTGCAGGGCACGGTGTGCTCGCTCCGTGTGCTCCAGGTTCATTATCCAGCCAGTGGATTGTTGCTCTCAGTCAAGTTTTTGACAAATGCATAAAGAACATTGCACTGATGGGGACGGAGCTTCCCAAATCTCTAATTCCAGCCTAACTGCACCAAGGAAATCACCACCTCTGCCCTGACACTGCATGAGTGACATGCTGACATAGCTGTGCTGTCTGGGTTAGTTTCATCTGTCCTCCACAACTACTGGTCTCCAGAATTATTTTCCTTCAGTCCCAATCATCCCTGGTGTTGGGTTGTACAGTACTGTGCCTTATTTCTATGGTACCACTGGGATTAGCATGGATTTACCTATTTTTTTAAAAGAAAAGTATGCAGGAATACGTCTAATTATGCTTTGCTAAGTATGAAATGTCCTTCTATTTAGCAGATGCTTGGGCCCTACTTTGACCTAACACTGAGTGTTTCAAGTAAACTGCCAGCAGCCCCGTCAAACTGTTGTGGGTAATTTGGAGTATGAAATGTGTTAAATTATTCAAAGAGCTGAATAAGCATAAACAGGCAGTACAACAGGAGAGATATGCATACCCAGCGATGCTGGTGTGACATTTAATACATCATATTAGCACTCCTGTTAGTACAAAGAGCTGGATGCCTAGCACAGCAGCCTGCAAATTCACAGGCAGAACACAGCCTGGCTGCATTTTGTCCCCCATATAGCCTTCCTCCAATGGTTTTCCTTTGAAAAGCAAAATACTGCTTATCTATAACCAAAGGTGAAAGTTGGGAAGCAAAATTTGATTCCTTCCCAAAATGCAAAGTGCATGAGGTCCATCTAACCCAGCTCTGCTTCATGCTGGTGTCAATCATCCTGCTGAGAGCAACCATCTGATTTAGAACAGTGGTGTAAAAAAAATCAGAATCAGGCTCAAAATTCTCTGATGCTGGAAAGTGGACCCCAAGACAGACAGATTCTGCTAGTAATAGAGCTGAAGCAGCAGAGAACACACACAGGATCACAACACATGTCTAGCTCAGAAATACATATAAAACCCCATGTCCTAGTAAAAGCTGACACTAATTCAACACAAAAACCTGCCTTTTACCTACTGTGGAAGCCATCCATTATTTCTTATCCTTCAAAACAAAGAGTGTTTTCAGGTTATGGAGTATTTCTGAGTTCTCAAGAGATTACACTTCAGGGGATGAATGAGATGCTTCTGTAGTCAGGGTTTCGTGATGGTGAGCAGCAAGGGGGAGGTGATTCTCCTTTGAAAGCTTTTTCCCATTCTCAGAAAAGAAAAAAAATCCAACCTGTACTGTGGAGAAGTTTGGGCCTGGCAACCCAATCTTTACTGCTTGGTTTGTCAATGAAAATAAAAATAAAACTTAAAAAAAAAATCCATACAGCCAATTCCTAACAAATAAATGGAATGATCTCTCCTGAGAGTGGATGGAAGCCCCAGTGATGGAGGTAAATTAGCCTGGACAAAGCACTCATGGATGTGAAAATACTGTCAGCAGCATGCCTGGATCAGCAAGGGATGGACTAGCTGACCTTAAAGGCCTTTCCTTTTCTTTTAATTTTCCCCTTTTTTCTTTTTTCATTTTCCTCCCTACAGTTTTAAGGGGCTGTGGGGCAGCAGAATTCCCTTGTGCTAGGGGGAAATTTGATTTTAAGTGGTTCTGGAGATAGTTTGCTGACTAGCATAGAGCCATCAGTTTTGTCCCATTTGGTTTATGCTAAAATTTGATTTTAACATTCTCCTAGAAGGTGAGATGAGACATTGGTACATTTTTTTTCACACTCCTTTGGGATAAATACATTGCAGGGTGTCTCTTGGCTCTCCTCTTCCTTGCTTCCAAGCTCCATTTAGTGATAACATGGGATTGATGAGTCTAACTTCATGAAAAATGTTTACTAGCTTTGTTATCATGAGTGCTTAGTGATACTAAAAGGAGCATAGCTCAGTTTTCAGATGGTGAAGGGGAGCTTGTAATATAGGCACTTGGAAAAACTCCATTTGAATTTATAATCTGAGCCAATTTTCATTCCTTTTGGAGTGAACTACAGAAAAAATATTAAATGTCAACTTGCCAAAAACATAACCTCTGCCTATAAACACAATGGAGATGGACAAACACTGCGTGGAGAAATGTCAATTCAAATTCAAATCTTAATATAAATTTGAGGTTTGCGAATACTTTGAGACATACAAGTTGGCTGTTTCCCTAGGAAAACGTATCAATTATTTAGGAGTGTTTGTGAGAAGCCAGCTTAAATTCCTAACAAGACTATCAGTTCAAGGAATATGAATCTAAACATCAAGTTCACTGAATCAGGCAACAAAACCAAACCAATCTCTGGATCCAAACTGAACCAACATCTAGAACCACCTACCAAAATTATGTGAGAAACATTTGAAATTATGAGTTGATACAAAGAGCTTTTTGCCTTCTCATAAATATCTCAAAAGCAAAAATGGGGAGGAAAAAGGCCTGTATTCTCCATTGCCCATGTTGTTTACACCAGTCTTTCTGATTTAGGGAGGATCACTTCTCTGAGCCAGCTCCTCTTCCTCATAAGGCAGCTGGGAAGAGGGAAATGTAGGCTGAGTCTATATTTGTATATCTGTTTGGATTAGAAATGTGCTTTTATCTCCCAGTCACCCCCACAGTCTGCACTGTGGTGTGTGCTACGCAAGGTCAGATAAAAATAACAAAACTTGAGCCCAAACTGTTGAAGGAAATTCATTTTATGGGACCATAGTGGAGGAAGCAAAAAACAAATCATCCCCCAAATATGTACAGCACAGAAATCAGGCCCACAGCACCAGCTATGGCCCTCCTTGGAGTACCTCATAAGGTGATGGATGACTTATTGATATCAATGCCATCACAGAAAACCATCCAGGGAAAGACTGGGAAAGGCAGCGAGACCATCGAGGGCTAGCTGACATAGCTTGGGAGCCAAAGTGAACTCCAACGTTCACCCACTTCCCAGCACCTCAGCAATAAAAATAAATCCTATTAGCTTCCATCACAATTGAATTCTTGTTCAACTCTGCCACAGTAGCCAACTCTTATTAGAGAGAGGGCACGTCAAGAGCCTTCGCTTAATCCCTGCTCCCAACTCTGCGTGGCACCTGTCGACATCCCCTGGTAGTCAGGGACTCAACAGGCTTGTGAGATCCTGGAAATTGGTTCAAAGAGGCTGGAGAACACTTTTATGAATCTAGCTGCCTGCACACAGGAGCTGAGTCCCTTTTCCTTGCTGACTTCACGTGCAACAAAACCACTGCATAAAGCACAATGTATTTATTAAGAAATAAGTAAGTGCAGATTAGGTCCTTTTAAACATTTTAAGCTGCCTACTAAACTAGATCTGGTAATAAAAGCTAAAGCCAAAAAACTTGAAAAACTTCATTAACAGAGAAAAAAATAACTTTAATGGCCATTGCTATGGTTTAAATTAGAAGAATTGGGAAGGTGAGGAGAGATTGCTTTGAAGTGCCTTCATCCTCCAAGGAATATGACTATTGCTGCAGTTTTTTGCTGATGTTCATTCTCACAAGCCCAACTATTTTGTTAGTCACCTGGAACTGGTTTCAAATTTTAAATATTACAGTTTAGAAGCCCTATTGCATCTAACCTCACTGCAGCTTTCTTAGTTCTTCTAAATGACTTCTACAACTCTGCAGGGCTTTGTTTTGGCTTGGGTTTTTTCTTCATCTTTGATGTGTGTGTGCTATTTTTCAAACAAGTTCTTCAGGCAAAGCACCCCCTCAAAGCAAAAGCCCCTACCCCTTTTAATTTTTTTTCTCTTAGACATCAAACTATTTGTGTCATTCTTGTGCATGTTACATGAAATACGATCAAAGAGAAGGCACAGAGCTAAAAAAAAAAAAAATTAACTTTCTCTTTTCTTCCTGATTTACTTATGTAGTAGATTTTGCAGTTTCTCTGCAATAGCCAAGCTGCACTTACTGTTTTCTTTACTTTCCAATTGCTGATGTCAGTGATGCCTTCATACACACTTCATCTAGCCCAGAAGAGTGCAAGAAGAGCCAAAGCTGAAAAAAAATACTGAAAGCTTTCATAACAGCCTTTATCCAGCAAGTTTCAAAGAGGGGTCATTTTGCACTTTCCCTGTATTTAATGAAAACAATTTCAAAGTTGAATTGTCCTCAAGCACTTTCAGTTTTGTTTTCTTCTTCTCATTCTCCTTTCTTGATCCCCATCAGTGAATGGACTCAATAGCAGCAGAAAGCCAAAATACTCAATCATTGTGCCCTTTCAATGGGCCACAATGATACTAAGGCTGCATAGAATATTAGGCAATACAGTGGGAATAAACTCTCTTTTTATATAATAATCTGGATTTTACAGATCATTCCTGGGAAAACTGTACACTCACCTGTGCAAGTTTTCCACAGGAGCAAACAGAGCTGTTATCATTCACCAGAACTTTCTCATTTTAGTCCTAGAACTGTCATTGTCAAACCAATCCTGTGTTTCTTGATGACTGAGAGGTAGCAAGAATCCATACTGAAAGCTCTCCAGGGCCTTTAAAAGGTTTGTAACAGCACATCTATCTAATCTGCAGTGGTCTGCTCACTTAAGAACACTAACTAGTAGAGATAAGCACAGGTTTCCAGTTTCTTACCTGCAGGGCAGTGGTTAGGTGGTTTATAGGCAAGATGACCTCAGGTTGTCGCCAACTTTATCCTGTTATTCTGGGTGCTCACAGAAATGTCTGAAGTTGTACATGTCATATTAGCAGCCACCTGAAGGCTGGATGTGCTATCCATTCTCCTCCTTCACAGGAATAGGGGAGAAAGCAGTGGGAATAGATCCAGTGCTTTCAGCAAGTGCTAAAGGGGAAAGAGCAAAACAAAGCGAGCAACACAGCGACTTCAGTAATAGATTTTCATGCACTAAATCATATTGCCCTCAAGAATCAGGAACAGAAAATCTGAGTCCATGAGCATCATGCAGAAAGACTGCAGATCAACTGAAGGGATTCTTGATAATTTTAAAGGTATTTTATTTTGTATAGCCTATTTCAATTATTTAGGAGTTTTCACCAAAGCAAATGAACTGCCTTACCTGATGAGTGGTGTTTCCACATTCTTCACTGTTCCTCTGTCCATCCATACCATCTGTCATGGCAATGTGGCTGTCTCAGATCATTTCTACATCCAACGGAAAGTTGTTGAATACAGAAAAAAAAAAAAAACCTGGGACAATCAGGGTAAACTGGGCCCCCTGAATCCAGCAGCTGGAGGATTTTGTGTTGCTTTCAAGCCCAGAGGAGAGTTACATATTTTTTCTGCTATAATCTGGCCAGGGTCACATCAGGCTCTGGTAGCACTTCAGCAGCATCACACCACAAATGGGTGACTCTGAGGTGACACAGTCTCATGCTGGGGTGCAAGGAAAAAAGTGGATCTGACTTTAGGGTCAGCTTTGCAGCTTTGCAGCTTTAACACTTAGATCAACCCCTACTCCACTAATAAATGAAAGTTCACCTACAAGAAGACACACCCCACACTTAGTATACCAAGTCTCTGCTTTGCTAATCAAAATAAAAAAAAGTACTTGTGGTTAATTTGGAAAAGTAGTGTCAGGCAGGTGACTATGGCATCTGCTTGACATATTTCCCATTCCTTTTCTATCACATGATGAAGACTCTCTGTACCAGTAAAGCAAGGTATTATAAATTCAATATCCAAATTTTCCACCATGCCAGCAATTGTTTTAAGCCTGCTTCTTGTGCCTTTTATCTCCCTTACAAATCTTGAAGGGAATCGGATTCATCATTACACAAATGGCCTTTATTTCTGGCTGTTAAAAACCTGATGATGAGCAACATTTCCAAGGAAGAAAAAGCAGTCAATTTCCGAAGCATGTGCAGAGTTAATGTCTGCAGTAATTGCGACTAAGTACGGTAGAGCAGAGATGCTCTGCCAGCTGGAGCCAGGGATTAAAAAGGAAACATCTGTGCTGAGATTATAGGAACAGAGGAAGCTGTGGGAAGGAAGGAAGCGAGAATGCCCATGCAGGTCCACCTACCTCATTTGAACTTCTCCTTTTCCCCATGGTTTTGTTTTCCTCTCACTAAATTCTATGTATTTACCACCATGAGTGCAGAGAAAAGCCTGTCTGATTTCTCTGCTGTTTGACCTTTCCTTTAGACCATCTTCATGGCCACACATCTTACCAGAAGGAGTCTTAACAGCAGGAGTTGGGCATATGCTTAAAACTGAGCATTCTCTAAAGTGATTTGCTGAGCAAGGACACCTTTGAGCATTATGACCTGAGATAAAACTTTGGGCCTCAACCAACAAACCACTTACAAAGAAACTAACTTTAGGCAGACAAGAAACTCCCTTAATCTCAGTGGGACTATACACAAACTTAAATTTACATGGTTTTAATTATTCAGCTAGATGAGGATCGAAACAAGCAGGAAGACTACAGTCCAATAGCAAAGTACTGCCCACTATATCAGAACTGAAATGCATTATTGCAGATATTGAATACTGACTGTATGCTTAATTTTGCATTCAATAAAACATGCTGAATGTAATGAAAATTGTGTTCTTTTCAGGTATCAGAATTTTAAAACCTGTCCTTCCTTTAGGAATTTTTTTTCCCTTCATTCTTACTGAAATAGTGAATGAAAGCTACAGGAGATGCATTCTGATAAAATAATAAAAAACTGGTGGCTAGGTAATGTGTTAAAGAATACGAGACATACTTAAAATAATTTTTAAAACACAGCAAGGAGAAATTTCTATACATGCACAGACACACATTTAGCTAGTCAGCTTAAATGCTAATGAAATATTTTATGTTGTTTTTATCCCTCCCAGTACTGAAGATTTATAAGTTTGCAGCAGATTTGCAGAAATTGCCCTTTGTACAGGAAGGTCAAAAAGAGATTAGAGAACTCTTCACATTCACAATATTTTGTTTTTATTTTTATTTCTACTCCAATTGCCTTTGAACTCTGGTGTTCCTCTGGTGAGGTGAAAACTCAGTAGTGAAGGAATTGAAGGTGGGGAGAAGGAGGGAGGAGGAAGAAAAGCTAGAAGGGAATTACTCCTTTCAAAAATAAATCAATCAATAGAAAAAGCACAGAAGTATTATTTAAAAAAAAAAATTCCCAGAGCCAGCACACACACTCCATTTCTACTAATTGGATTGTGATGTGTTTGCCTTTAATATGTGCAGCCAGCCCCTATGCCCTGCCTTGTGCACATGTCATGTCCTTTTAACATCAGCAGCCACTGGCCTGATTCTCAGTCCCTGATAACATGTTCCCAAGTAGGATCGTGTAACGAGGGGGAGCACAGAGGGAGAGGTGGGGGAGAGCAGCCAATGCCAGCACAAGGGATTGGTGGCCTTGCTGAAACGCTACAGACAATTCTCTCCTAATCACTGACCCTTCCATTTGGTTTCAATTCTTTGTTCCTTGTTGGTATGTCCAGGAAAGGCTACATCGGCCATAAAACAAAAGGATGGACTCGAGCAGGGTTTTTCCTTAATCCACTCTTCTCCTTTCTCCCTCACCCTGCTTTCAGCAGATTTTCAATATCATTAGTTTCTCTGAGTGTTTGCATTTTGCTGTTCATGTTTAGAAAGGGAGGAACTGTCAGAGACCACAAAAACTGTGTTGGATTCAAACCATACAAGTTTGAAGTGCTGCAATAACACTGATGAAATCCTAAAAGACAGTGAAGCTAGGGAAGAGCATGATGGGCAAGGAGAGGACACTTGCTTGCTCCATCCTCTCTCAAACAAAGTTCCCTCTTGCTACTACACCTTTAGACTCAATATTTTATCTGTTTATTTTAAGCAATTTGCTGCAATAACTTGCAAAGGTCCCCTTTGCCTACCTGGTGGGACAACACATCCTCCATAGAGGAGCCCTCTGTGTTACATGGGTGCCAGAAAAATCAGAAGAAATTTATGAGCTGCACTGCCATAATATTTTCCTTTCTTTTCACTCACTGACTCTGTAAAAGGCATTATACAAAGCTATAGATGCAAGTATTTTGCCAGTTCCTTGAGGAGAGAAACAGGTCAGCCATTTAACTCTACTGCTCTTTTAGTGAGATTGCCCAGACAGGGCATTCAAAATAAAGGATTTTGAAAATAATTCGCTTCCACCATCACTAAAAGTGAAATACACTTGAATAACATTGACCTTCTCTTAAAGTGTGTAGATGCTTCTGCACAGGTTAAATGTCAGATTAAAACCTACATGGACTTTTTGAGTGGCATGTGAGCAGAAATCAGACAAGACCCAGACACCACAGAACAGAGTTTGCACTTATTCTGGGACCACATCTGCGTGCCTGATCATTTTGCCTGATTTTTTCCATTTGATTTATAAAAAGAGAGCGGTGAAGTTGGACTGGGATACATCAGACTGCAAATTACTCCGGACTTTGGGGTCTCACTGGTTGACTCTCCAGGGCTTATCTGAACTAAGTGCACATTGGGTTTGCTCAATGGAACCTTCTCCTAAATGTAGTTTCTCACCAGGTTCCTGATGTGTCCATACTGGTGTGAATAAGAGATACCTTCTGGTTCAGTGAAGATACAACTTTCCCTGCAAAGTTACTCAGTCACCATCTCCAATGTTTACTTTCTGCTTTAAAGTGAACCAGAGGACTTCTTAGACTTTGTTATGTCAGAACCACTGAACTCACCAACAGTGGCTTTTTCTGAAATCTGAGATCCTGAGTGATGCTTTGCCTAGAGATCAGCCCTTGAATATCTTGAAAAACAGTTAATAAAAGCAAAAATTCATCTAGTGGTGATCAAAAGACACATCAGATGCACAAATCCAAACTGGAAAAGTGAGTATACTCCCTTCTTTATTTAAGTAATAACAAATACCAAACTCTGTATCTTTTATCTCCTTAAAAAAGGCTACAAGGCACTATTCTTTGTCACACAGGTGGTGGTGTGCAGTGGGGTAATTACAGAGATCAGCCTGCCTTTCCTGTTTTGGATCCTCAGCTATCCCAGATCACCAGCTAGGTGACAGGTACCTGCCCGTAGCATCTCTCATTGTGTTACCTGTTAAAAACAAAAGCCCAGCAGCAGCAGCAGCTTTAAAATTTTGTGAAAAGACATCTTATGGTTGTCTCTATCAAAACAGATCCAGAATTTTAACCTGTAGCTTTTACCACTTTACACAGCTGAGCCATTTGTTTCTTAAACTGCTCTGACCATCTCTCTGGGCAAAAGCAGGTAATCCAAAGCTTTCAACTAATGTCAGACACTACAGAGAATAAAAGAGCACCAGTAAGGACCATTTTAAAGAACACCAAACTTAAAATATCCTTGGAAAGGGGGAAATAAGGTAGCATATGGGAACTCAGCACTTTACTCACTTTCCTTAAAGAAATACTAATAGCAATGAAAAACCCAAACCATCAAGAGCTCCAGAAAAAAAAAAAAAAACAACAAAAAAACCCAAACAAAACAAACAAAACAAAACAAAACAAAAAAACCCCAACAACAACAAGGAAAAAAAAATGGGAAAAAAACCCACAAACCAACAAACCTATGTCCTTAAAACAGTAAGGATCCTGGCTGACACAGCTTAGTTCCCCCCCTGACCTGTGTTTGATTAGCAGATGTGCACATCCTGAACTCTGAAACCTCTCCTGCACCCTAATTGTGTGTCACTCCATACTCCATCCCAGTTCTGCTCCTGTGGGTTTCAGTGGCACTGGCACAAGCTGCTGACAATCCCTGTACCTGCAAGCTGAGCCCGTGCTGTGCCATGCACCAGCCAGTTGTGCAGCTCACCAGCGTGTTACTGCGAGCAAAACCCTGTAATGTAGCAGCTTGGCAAGGGAATAGTTTCCCTTTTATCTCTTATTAAAGGGGATCAGGTGTTTGCCCATGAGAACTGCACTCTAAGCGACATGATTCTTTTTTTTTTTCCCCTGGAATATGCCCATAAACTGGATATGTGTCTGTTTAAATAAGCATAAAATTATGACTATCCTGCAGCAAAAATGAGACAGCAGCATTCAGGAGTAATGTGGATAAAAAAGCTCATTCTTTTCCCCTTCCATGACTTCCATGACTTTGGGAGTGAACTTTGAGCCCACGCAGAATTTTCAAGGACACAGAAGAAGGGTCCCTACAGCTGACAAAGCCTTTTTAGAATAAGCTTTGCAGTGTGTTTGATTGAGAAGTAGCAGTGTAAAAGCTGTGATCTGTATTTTTGTGCACAGATAATCCTCAGAACGCTGGCAGCTCGCTGTGTTGAGGAGCAGTGTCTCCCTCAGGTTTGCTGTACACCCTCCACTTCTCCAGACAACAGAGAGGCCTTTACTGTTCTCTGAGTTGAGACCAAAGAGCTTTATTAGTTGCACTGACTGCAGGATTCTCATGTTCTTGAGTCTTCTTATTTTAAAGCCTCTCATTTCCCAAGACAGCTGCAAGGTGTCCCTTCAAGGATTTTGCTTTTTTGATTTATACTTTTATATGCTCAAATCTCAGTCGAGATATCCCAGCCTCATTCCATTCCTGACCTCATGCTATCAAACTGGACTGACCCTCCATCTCTCAGGACTGGGCTGGATTCCAGCCCAGGTTATGGAAGCACTGGGGCAGAGCTGCCAAGCAACCCATCAACTGAGTCCCAGGGAGACACTTCACCCAGAGCCACAGTGGCCACGTGAGCCCACTCAACTCTCCACCCTGTGAACTTCTGACTCCAGCCTTGTTTTTAACCAAGGGTTCGTTCTGGGTTCACTTTGTTTTTCTGAGAAAATCCTGACCAAGCTGAGCATGGCAATCCCACAGATGGCATGGAAGTGGATGACATGAGGCTGAGAACTGCAGACAATACTGAGAATTGTCTTTTTTTTTTCTTTTTGTTCAAAAAAAGCAGCAATTTCAGCTAGGAGTGAGCTTGTTGGCAGTGAGCTGGAGTTCCTGAGAGCCAAGGCACCTGCTTCTGGTCATTGTTCTCCATCTACCACACCTGTAAGTGTGAGGATATCCAGGTATTTGATAAGCCCCAACCTCAGCCAAGAAGATCCAGCCTGCAGAGAGGCTACACCCAGGAGCTGGCACTTTTGTGTCACAAATCTGCAAGTGAAACACACCCAAAAGAAATAAATACCGTCACATTACATCATCACGCTTTTTTTAACTTTAAAAGAAAAGGAAAAAAAAAGAGATACCTTAGTGGAATAACCTTACTGTCAGAATCAGACTGGAAAAATGCAGCTGCTGCGTAAACCTCTTGTCGAAAATCCTTTCACTGTCAGAAAGCCCCTGCTCTGCACAATATATTTCTCTTAAATGAATACCTTAAAAAAAAATCAGTAGAAGTAAGAGAAAAGCAGTTCTTATTCAGGAGAAACTGAGGCAATTTGAGCCAGTATAGGCTGGATTCGCTTCCAGCATGGAAGCCATTTAAATAAACCTCTAAACAGTCCTTAGTACTTGCTTAAATAATAAAGGGGGGGAAAATAGAGGTTTTAAAGCTGGAGGTCTATAAAATCTCTATTCCTGTCCTATTCAAGAGCCACCCTTAGCTGCTGCTGATGAGAGCAAAATTGGGAGCAAATAATACTACCATCCTGCTTCCTCAATAATGCCTTTAAAACATATAAGTGCCAGTTGAATTAGCCTATTTATAAGACTTCTTTTTTCCCCCTGACTGTAAACTCCTAATGACTCTCCGTTACACAATGCAATTCAATATGACTCAAGCTTCCAGGGGTCTTGATCCCCTCTAGATAGTGTACCACAAAAGTGATTTATAAACTACAGTCTGAGAAAGTCACAGAGACTGAAGTGATTTGAGAAAATAGTTCAGGCTTGTAAGTGAATACAAGTGCTGTGAATTCCAATGACAGAATAATACCCCCTCCCCAAATCTTTTTTTAGCTCATTTCATACAACAGAGAGAAAGGTAGTGTTGAAGGAAAGAGAGGAAAGGAATAAAAAGCCCAAAGGGGATAAGAAAATTGAGAGCTGTATGGTGAGGGCTAATCAGGCACACACGAAAGAAAGATTTTTTTTTTTTTTAGTATGAAATAGTGTAATGAGAGCCTGTTTGCATTGCAGATCATATCTCTGAAACCAAGCAATTTTGAATGGAACACTCTGGCTGGAGGAGGCAGGGAAAGAGCTAATAAAAGCAGAGACCACTGATAAGCTGTACTCGGATATCAGGTGTATGGTTGGATGAGAAAAATACATATTTGTCATTCTTCCTTCCCCCCAAACAAGTGGGCAGCAAACCTAGGTTCTTATATTTTATTTCTCAAGAAGGACTCTATATCTCAAAAGTTATTTTGGATTGAACCGGGGTGGGGGGAAACCAGAAAGAATCCCAGAGCACAGAGTTCCTTCTCACAACACAGATTTTCCTATCCAAATTTCAAAAGGGGCTGTTATTTTGGAGTCTGTTCCCTTCCCCCTCCCCTTATCGCCTCTCCCAGTCTTTCATATTGAGGCGTTTGGTCTAAAGACAACCACGGAGCTAAATATATATTAATTAGAACTCTTGAGGCTGCCATCAATGAGATACAATTATCCCAAACTGTTGCTATTACAGGCTCTGATAGCTTCATTTAAATTCCTGAATAAAACATGAAATATCTTTAATGAGAAATGAATATAGTTGTCAGGAGGGAGTAGTTGTGATATTGTTACTAGTTGAGATATAGAAGATGAAGACATAATATGAATACCTCCGAATTTATATAAAAATGATGGCTGTTAGCAAAAGACAGATACTCCTTCAGAGACTTCATTTGGGCTGCATATCAAAAACCATGGAAAATAGCAACACATTTCTTGCAAGGAAACTCTGCTATCCAAAAGGCAGCTGGGACTGCTGTCATGCTGCAAACCATATCAGCTACAAGGTGTAACACTGATCTAAAAAATTCTTTAGCATTAAGGGGAATGTAAACAAATCATGTGAAGTACAGAGAGATATTCCTTTTGTCTTGTTACTCAGTGGCTGACCAGGGGGTTCAGTGTGGAAAACTCCCACACACAACCACACACTGCCTCGTTTTTCTTACTTTTTTTTTTATTATTATTATTTTTAAGACAAATGCCCATGAGGGAGCAGAGACACGGTTCTCTCCCTTTCAAGGCAACTGAAAGGCACAAGGCCAGGCTAGCAAAGAGCAGTTCTTTAAATCACACTGTCAGGGAGAGAGGAGCTGCAGCACCTCTTCATTCCTCCACAGCTGCTTGATGGACTGCACCAGATGTACTAAAAATTCACCCCTAAGCTGCAGCCCAGGTTTCCTCACCTGCTGTTATTTTACTGCATTTAATGACTCTCTCCTCCTTTCCACACTCGTGTATTTGTCCCTTTGTTCCTTAAAGTGGGATCTCCCGCACATTTTAGACTTTTCATCCAGGAGAATTTCTGAAATAGCTTATAGAGAAGGGGCAGCTCTGACTCCACCACTGGACTCCCTCACTTTCCTGGTTCCACCAGATGACAAAGCTCTCCCACTCTGGCATCACTCCTGGAAAACAGTGGCTCCTGGGGTGGAGCACAGCAGCTATTTAACAGCATGTACCACCACTTACACTTCAGTGTAGGTCACAAAGTGGAGATGATTACCATACTAATTGAAAGGGCATGGGAAACATTAAGGAAGCAGAACATAATTATCCAAACTGGAAATTGCCAGGTCGTTCCCATTCTTGAAGGATCCTCTAGTGACCACAGAGAATGGTCAGGACCTCAATTTAAAGTCTCAGCACAAGTTTGCATCAAGCTTTTTTACATTAAATCAATTAATATGCATGTCCTGACTATTATTTTTGAGATACTTGTAGTGTGGTGTCTCCATTTCTTCTCCAAGCATTGGTGTTGCCTATATTCTCTAGACACAGACAGAAAATTATCTCAGGGATACAATTCAATTTCTCTTAATCAACACCTCTTTGCTTCATCGAGTAAAGCATGTTTAATCCATTTAGAGTTAGTTGTCAAGGAGCACACACTCTAATTAATATTTTCCTGAAGATGTTCATACATGACAGTATAATAAATTAAACAAAGAAAGTGAAGGATTGAAGAGGTCCTAAGCGCCTCTTTGAGACTGGACCAGAAGGGAGACCCCCAAGGATTCTGTTTTTCTTCCACACAAGATAAGACCTTATAAGAAGTAAAGGGAATTCATATATCTAATATGTCTTCTATTCTTGGAAGCCCTCAGGGCTGTCTAAGTATGCTGCAGTTATGGCAATGAATTGCTGTGCCTCAAAACTTGCCCTTCCAGAAACGGATCAACAATTACCGGCAGATTCCTGGGATGAGAGAAGAGTTTCCCAATTTATTGCAAACCTTATTGTATCCTTACACTTGCCATATTTGTGATTTGAAGGCTCACAAGCTGACATGTATGTATTCAAACCTCAGAATAAGAAAATGGTTATGATTCAACGCTCCAAAACTGCCCACAAAGTGCCTTGGAAGCAGAGATGTGCAGACACAGGACCAAGAGTACAACACAACCTCAACGGCAACACAACCAAGAGTAAAAAATACCTGAATGTCAACCTAAATATTTATGCCACGTTCACATGTGTTAGAACTATATGAATAACAACCATTCCTGGGATCAAACGCCAGCTTTAAGGTGAAATATTACAATCCAAAAGCAAATACGCTATATTAACAAGCAAGTCCTTTTCCTTTATAGCAAATTTGGGATCCCCTTGAGACAGACAAACTTGCTGAAGCAAACACTCACCCCTGACTGCATAAGTCATCCTTAAGGAACAGAATTAAGGGCCTCAGAGCCTGACGCCATGAACATCAAGTGGAATTTACAGCCCGAGAATCAATGGTACCAGAGTGATATCCAATTATACTCATTTTATTTATGTAGTTTACTTCCTCTAAAAATTAATTTTATGTTCCAAAAAATTACTGGATTAACAGCCCTAGTAACTGAGGCCATCCATCAACACAAAATATAGAAGGCAAACAGTGACTCTGCAGATTTTACCATTCATTTTAAAGTAGGACTTGGCCATAGCACGTTTGGAGAGTGACAAGAACATCCAGAGACCTGATCAATATTTTTACCTTTTTCTGAGATGACATCTACAGTGTCAGCCAGCTATGACCAGCTGCAGTGGTGTTATTTCTGATGGGAACAGGCATTTTTTCTGGGAGGCAGCTGACAGCAATGACTTTTTAACTGGCCCCTTCCAGTTGCTCAAATCTTAAACTGTGGTTAAATGGCAAAAAACAAGGAAGAAAAAAATTAGTGTTACCCAAAAGATGGATGTCTACTTCAAAATCACAAGTTGTTTTCTCCCTACGCTAGATATAACCCAAACTCTCCTTTTTTTCCTCATCCCAGCACTGCTGTGTTTAGGCCCTGCCTGTCAGCTTTCATCCATATCCCTGCTATATCCTGGGCAAGGCAGGGAAGTTTTCTGGGAGAAAGAAATATGAACATGAGAAAGAAAAGAGAAGCCAGAGAAGCCAGGCTGTGGCACTGTGATGTCAAGGGTGCTGACAGATACAAAAGCTAAAATACATAAGCTGTATGCACAGCAGCAAATCTGAGAGATCACCATTGGGTGTGGTGGCAATAATTTGCATGTGTTATTTGTACCAAAATCTTGGCTTCAGATCTCCTCCAAACTCAGACTTCACCTTCCACTCCCACTGCAACCTCTCCCAGGTTCACCCCTTGTGGGAGGGGGCACAGCAGCCAGCAGTGCTCAGATAAGACACCCACCTTTGGCCTTATCTCAGCAAGATGTTGGTTTTCCCCTCTTTTCTTCCATTGTTCTCCTAATTCTTAAAATAAAATCCCTTCTGACTGAAGGTACCTGTTTGTTCCTATATCCTGAGAAGCCTAACAACAAAGCACTTGGAATTACTTATTGTTATGGCTTGGGGACAAGATTACATCTCTAAGTTTATAAAGCAGCGGCTACATTTGCCACTAAATACAAATGATTTTAATAATCAGCATTATATTTGCTTCCTTCAGCAGGGTGCCTTGTCATTACTTTAACGATGATAATACTCGCTTTTCATTTGCTAAGTGTTATTATGATTATTATTCAGAAGCTTTAGTATAATTAACTAACTGAGCCTCACAACACCCCTGTGAGTCAGGTAAAGAATTATGACTCCTTGCTTTTTTACCTGGAATTGCTGCAACAGGGAAGCTGAGGATTGGAACAGAGAGGAGGCTTGGATTAAAACCAGCAGTTCTTACCTCAAAATCCCGTACACAACCCACACCCTGAACTCCCTGCCTGCAGTTCACCATCTAGTGATGCTGTCAATTCAAATTCTCCAAGATGACATTTTGGAGAGGCAAGAAAAAAAAAGAAGGAGAAGGAAGAAGAGACGTGGCAATCCCTAACAACGCTGAGACACTTTGCTCTCTGCAGCTTTAACAACCTCCTCTGGCAGCTCCCGCTCCTGGCTGGTGTCAGTTCCCAAATCCTGAGCACTCATGTTCAGTGCATGCATTACACACATCTGTATCCATACAGGCGACAGCTTCTGTCTGTAATAGCCACCTGTGAGACCAGGGGAGGGGCATTAAAAATTAAAGAACTGCAGTGTAGATTGGAAGCCAATCTTGGGTTTTATAGACAGGGAAGTGTTTGACAGGTGGTCTCTGCAAAAGAAGTGGCCTTAGAGACACATTTCTCTTGATTTTATTTTTTAATTAACTTTTATTCTCAGTATTATCATGTCCTCCCTACACACACACTTCTTTCCCTCCTCTTTTTCAGCCTGAAATGCTGATTAACTCACCAGACTCTCACCACAGTGCAATTATAGGTACCTTCAGTGTTGAAATCCAGCAGGAATGTTTTAAATATCTTTTCATCTATCTACATCCTGATGCCATCCATCTACCCAACAAGCCCAAAGACCTTAACAACCACACATAGTCAAACTGCAGTGCTTATCATCAAATTAAGGCAAGTGGCTTATCCTGTAACTCGCTATAGTGACTGTCCAGCACAGCCTGTAATTACAGGGCTGCTCTGTGATGAGCAATCCAAGCCCTGGGTCAAGCATGTGCCTGTTAAGCTCTTCCACATGTGCCATTCAGACCCTTCCTGTTTGGGTTTCGTGTACTGTCTTTGCACCTCTTGCCTCACATAAAACCAGCTGACCTCGGAGAGACCAGAAGGGCCATCTCCATCACTGTCTGCGGGGTAGACTTCACCTCCTGCCATAAAAACGCTTCCTCACCTTCCCTCCTGCTCACCCCTCGCATTCCCGCTTTCAAGTTAATTGGAATAACACATCTGCAGCCCAACAACAGAACCCAGTGCATCCCCTCCAGGCCCCCCCTGCCCTCTCCACCCCTCCAATCCTGCTTTGCTTCATTGACTCCTCCAAACCCACCGCATTTCGACAGGAGCACTTAACCTTCTGCAGAATATCTTTATGCTCCATTTTCCTTTCCATTAGGAAGGAGATGAAAGCAAGCAGAGGATGCTTTTGTACAGCTGCTGCCGCTGCCAGCAGATGTGCTCTCCCAAGCCTCTATGTGTTGTAAGCATAGGCTTGAACACTTTGGGATGTGAGGGGTTTTGGTGTGGATGGGATGTTTGGAGAAGCTTAAACAATGCTGAGTTTAAGCCAAATGCAATGATTTACACCCAAATAAGAGTAATTTGTATCCATGCTGTCCTCCACATTTTTACCAGAGATTCTGCTAACCAGAGCTGCTGCACTTGCTGTACTTCAAGTTTGATTTTCCAAGTTCTAAATGTATAAAGTCAAGACTCAAACTGCGACTAACCATAGGCCTTTACCACCTGAGGAAAAGATCTGTTATGAACCTGCTAAGCTTTACTGTGGTATTAACTTCTTTACTTCCAAATTAAAAATCACTTCTGAGGTTTTCCTCATAAAAATTAATTCATGGCAACAATGGGAATACATTCATGTGTATATACACACACACACACACACATATATATATAAACTCACTTTATAAATAATTTTTAAAAATATGAAAACAAGCCTTAGGAGCTTCCACACTGTGAGAAAAATATCCTGCCCAAGTGGCTAATGAGCAGCAGCAACTTTCTGTTCATGTGTGCTTCTGAAAGGCCCTGTTGCATCCCACTGAGAACCAGTTCTGAGTCAAAGCTTGGGAAGCTCCAAGTGCAGGAAAACTGGCTCTAATAAAACTGTCCAGATTGTGTCCTCCCAGGAGTCATTTCACCCACCAGAGATGCAAGCCCATCTGGGGTAGGCAGCAGCTGAGCATAAATATAATATAGAGGGAAGTGATGAGTCTTTTCTGCACCTGAACTGCTGAATGTATTTTAGGCAGATCCTGTTCGGAAGCCGTTCAATCCCGTGTCTGCTCTTGCTTATTTGCCATGCTTTAAAGCATGCCTGGATGTGACCCCTCTTTTCCATCTTGGGTTGGAGGAAGGAGAATGGTGTGGGGATGGGCAGGGGTTAGCTCAGGATCTAAGTTTCCCCAGCTCCCTTTGCTTTGTGCAGTCTTTGTGTATGTCTTGGGGCAAGTCAGTTAAATTTCCCATCTCTAAACTCACAGTATTATTGCAAGTGCAAGCACTGCTGGGCCAGGGAGGAACAGAAAGGAGCCAAGTCACCAGAGCAGCAGCAAACACTATTGGACTGTAAGGAAAGTGTCCCTCATTCCCTGATACCAAATCCAAGCCAGCTTGAGGCTTTGGGAAGGACATGTTCTGGTTATAGATTTCAGGCATAAGCTGTCCTGCAGCAGGGCATGGGAGGACTGCAGCAAGCAGGGCAGTCAGAGACCCCTCAAAAACCACTTTGGTGGCTTGCCCAGCTCCAACAACAACAATCACTCTTCCCTCCTTAGTGCCATCAGGACCAAATCAAAGCTACATGAATCTGTCATTCTGTCCCTTCCCTTATTGAACCAGAGGCTCAGAGAGCCTGGCTCTGCCTTACCAGTCTCATTGTATTAGCTTGATAAACCATCCATTTACCTATAATTCAACAGACTGTAAAAATCCTTGTGGCTATTGCACAATAAGGAAAATAAATAATAATACGCCTTAACAAGCATCAGTCGAAATAACCAGGATTTGACGGACCCGGCGATAAACAGCAGATTTACTTTCCTGGGAATGCAGACAAACTAATCAGATTTAGTTGGCAGCTATGAAAACACAACTGATGGGAGGCTCACACAATCCCCTCCATCCCTGCGAACGCAGAGGGGCATGAAAGGAACGGACATTAAAAAGATATTGTATCGTCATGTCCCCGTGCTGGATGCAATGCCCTGGCATGCTGACAGCTGGCTGGCAGCTTTCCATCCCTGGGAAGGGGGATACTGGTCTGCACAGCCCAGACAGCAGTTTAACCCCAGGGTCAGAGGCCAGTCAGGCGTTATCTACCGACTGGGCGCATTTCCTCCGCATCTGTGGCTCCAATATTCCCGAAAAAAGACACTGACAGGAGGATGAAAGCTAATGGGAGCTCCTCTGGTATTTAGAAATTTAAAGGCCTGCATTCATTTTTAATAACCTTGGAAACTCAAAAAATAAATAAATAAATAAATACCTAAAAGCAAACAAACAAATAGTCAAAAGCAATTTATGTTTTGTGAGAGGAAGAAAATTACTCCCAGCCTGCCTTCCTTACCTGTGTTTTCAGGACTTCTAGCTGTTGGACGAGAGGAGAATTGCTGTGTGCTTTGTTAACCAAAACGTAATTTTCAGGATAACATTCTGACTATCAGATGAATTGTACAGTTGTGCCTTGCATGTACACCATTAAGCTTTTATTGCACAGGATGAAAATAATTCCTACCTTAGCAAGGTAAAAAACCATCACTATCTCCTCCTTGTTCTTCTGCACAGGTAGATTTTGACAGACCCTTGTCAGTCTGCATGAGGCACAGGGCCAGTTTTTGAGCTAAGCACTTACTTGGTGCATCTCTGTGATGTTTTAAAGCCACTCTTGCTTTCCAGCTGTCTTAGAGGTGCCAGTGCTGTATAAATTGGAGCAGCCCTTAAATATGATCACATTTATGGTGCCCACAAAAGCAACAGGGAGCTGCTCCAAGACCTCGTTGCCAGGCAGGCAAACGGGGTCCTTGATTGTGTCCCATCTGCCAGGCACCAGGATGGAGAGGACAGAGATGTCCCCAGAGCCCTCCTGCTCTGCCAGTGAGGTTCTGCTGGGAGGTGTCCCAGGTACCAGCCCTCCCACCGGGGTGGCAGCTTTGTGGCAGCAAGGGCCACCAAGCAGCTGCTGGTGCTGCCACAGACCACAGGGCCAAGGTGTGCCAAGAGAGATAAAATAAAGCCCGTTGCCATTGCCCAGGTGGAGCTGAGCTCCTTTTATTGATTATGTTACAGCTTTAGTTCTAGAGGAATGCAGCTGTGGATGGAGCCAAGATGACTGTCTCCAGTGGACGACGCTCCAATGCTTTTAGGTGTACTGCAATTTAATCTTTTTTGTTATCTTTTATGATGATGAAATCCAAACACTACCTGATTGGGCACTATTAATGGACCAAATAGCTTTTCCCATGTGCTCAGTTGATTATTACACAGACCTCGCCACAAAAATAGTGACCAGAAGACACGTCAGAAGGACATTTTTGCCAATTCTTATGAGTCACTGATATTTACTGTCTCCTTCCCTGCAGTATCACAAAACCATCTCTACGATTAATATCTTTACTGGCATCCTCTGTGGAGTGGCAGCCAACACCAACATAGCCTCTGCATTTTAAAGGTGACAGAGATGGATGAGGTCATTTTTCCATCCTTCATGTCATTTCCCTCCCTGTCTAAAAGGATGCTCCTTAGGAGAATATCCTAATGGACGGTTTGTCTAGACTAGCCTTTAATTGACTCTAGCAACAGGACTTCCTCCATTTCTCCAGGGAGATCATTCCACCACCTCACAGACCTCACTGCCAGGAAATGCTTCCTGATATTCACCCTACCAACTCCTTCCTCAGTGTTACCCCTGGAGCTTTGCTCAGATAATGTCATGTACAACCAAAGCTGTAGATCCCACCCATCTCACCAGGGTACTCTCACATGGACCACACTTCCAACAGGCCTGATACCTTTCTGCTTGTCAACTTTTTTCCTTTCAAAGCCCTAGATCAACATAATTACTTTAGTTTTCTCCCTTGGCTGCACATAAATTTGATTAGTTTATGGAAAGGGGTTTTGATAGCAGTGGCAGAGGAAATA
This sequence comes from Leptocoma aspasia, assembly GCA_013399835.1. Classification (NCBI taxonomy): domain Eukaryota; kingdom Metazoa; phylum Chordata; class Aves; order Passeriformes; family Nectariniidae; genus Leptocoma; species Leptocoma aspasia. The sequence goes on from VXAX01000697.1 coordinate 1,037,124, forward strand.
CCACCTTTTGGGTAGCCATTATAAACAGTCAAATGTTTTTAATTTACTACAGGGAGAAAAAGGTGCTTATGTGTATTCTTCAACAAATTCCAAATTCAGAGTGCAGAAGAATGACTTTTCCAAATGATTGTTTAAAAAGAAATCAGTTTAGATTAATTTACTGCCAGAGCAATCACATAAATAGTGAACAACACATTAATAAGGCAGTAATAGATATATTAATAATGAGTAAATCGATTGTTATGGGCTGTTCAATACTGTGCTTATTAGCCAGGTTTATATTCATCTACACTACTAGAACTGATGAGCTTTAAATAATCTATAACATGTTATTCATGACTTGGGTATTCTTCTTTATTAATAATTTACTAACAGTTTATAAACTATTCATAATTGCATTCTTCATCTCAAAATATGATCTTTGATCTAGAAGTGAATTATAACTTAGGACAGTCTCCACTGGTCTGACCTTATCACACACAGGGGAACCACCCTGGAGCTGCTGAAGCACCACCTGAGCAATTCCCACAGTCCCCACAACTTGCTTCAGCTCCTGTTGTGGCTCTTAGGAAACCTGACAGGCAACACAAATCTGATTTCTAATTTTGCAAACTCAAGCAGCAAAGGATGCTTAGAGCATGGCTAACGCCCTCATTGCGTTTGCAAATCCCTTTTCACCTGCTGATTTGGAAACACATGAGGAAGAAAGCCTAAGAGGGGCTCACCTAGACTACCATGCAGGTATTACTACTGTTATCATTATTATTATCATCGTGGTCATGGGACTTGTACTCATCTTACCAGTTCTGTCGAGGCACAGAAACAAGTCCTGCTCTGCTTGGAGCACAAGTTGTGCAGAAAATGGCTGAAGAGATGCCAAGAAGAAACAGAGCTTTAAGATTTTGTCAATAAGCAACAGGCAAAGGTCAACAACCAAAGCTCTGGCTTCCTCCAACTGGAATTTTCACATCTGTACTCTTCCAAAGATTCACCAAGTCCTGGAAAGAGAGATGCCAAAACCTTGGAAAAAAGTAATCCAATACATGCCACAAAGGAAAGAAAGAATCTGGCTTATTGGTCATTCAGGGAAGGGCTAGACTGTGTTAAGAGAGGTGGTTTTGGCATAAAACTATCAATGCTCAAAGGTTTGATAAAAACTTATGGAAATATTTCATCTAGTTCTGGTATTTAAGAACAGACACCTTACTGGGAAAAGTGCAGAGTAGGGTATAAATGTGTGACAGGAATGTGCTGGCTCCCTCATGGAGAGGTTAAGGGACTTTGTCTTATTTAAACACCTAATGAGTGAAAAGAGGTTATGATGATTCTTCTTAAATGCATTCAGGATTCAGGATGGTGAGACCAGGGGAACAGTAAAGAAAGATTATGTCATTTGAAGGACACCATTTGAACTAGATCAGTTAATTATAAATCAACCAAGAATAATCTCACCATGAAAATAAAACAACACAGGTATTTATTATTTGAGTATTGAAACTCTGTTATCATTTTCTAAAATTAAACAGAAGGGAATCTGAACTGAAATTTGATAAGCCTTTGAAAGAGGCTGTATTGCCAAGGAGACATGAATCCTGCATGTCAGTATAACCCCAAAGGGCTGAAAGGAGACTGGATTCCTCTTTATTTGCATTGTATTTATCTTATGCATCAGGTTTCTGTGGTTACTTCTGAAGAGCAAAAAGGATTTATCCCCTCCTCACCCTTTTTGTCTTCTGACAGGCCTGTGGGGTTTGTCTGGGTCCAGTTTGTGCCTTTCTTTGAGCACAAATTGCTGATCAGCCATCATAATGAACAGGATGTAGAAAGATGCAGTGATATACTTACAGATCCACATGTCCCCAGCTTAGATGGAGCCTGAAACTGATGGATGAACTCTTGAGAGAGGAATAAAGTTTGCTGAATATACCTAGATGACATAAACATGCTTTATTTCTTTAGATAACTCAATAGTACAATATATGAGTGATGGGGCAAAATAGAAAATGGAAAGAAAATTCTTCTGGGTATTTGTAGTACCTAGATTTGATTTTGAACTCAATCCCCACATGCTTGCTAGATGGTCTGTCTTAGTTTGTGTCTGAATGACCTTCGAAGGCTTGAATATCCTGGACCCCTCAGAATCAAGTTTGGGGCTGCAATCCTCCCTCTCTGGAGGAAAAATAATTTCAGAAAGAGCTGGAACAGAAGAAAGATTTGTTATGGCTTGTAGATTGGGTGATTTATCCAGTTTGGAAACAGCGACAAAAGCGCTATCTCCTGTTTCCCCAGAATAAGTCTGAATGGTGGAGAAAATTAGCCAACTTTTTTCAATCCTTTTTTCCCTTTAATTATTATTATTGCCAGCTCAGCCCCATCATTTGACTACACTTAGGAGATTAATTATTTTTTTTTTACCCTGCAAAGTACTTTCTAACAATACTTATTAATTTTGCCGGAGGAGTGGCCCAAGTAACTGGAGTATTCTCCTGTTCTGTCCTCCCACACACAACTCAATCTTCCCCCGTGCTCGTGGAGGAACAGCAGCCTCCTCTTTCATGCGTCTGTGCTAAAAGTGGAAAGAGGATTTGACTTAAAGGCACACTGACAACTGGTTTAAAATCCTGAGTTAATTCGGTGTCAAAGTAATCTTTTTTAATAAAATTTGGGGGTTTCGTTAGAGTGATGAGAGAGTGAGAGATCTGTTAAATTAAAAGCGAATTAATTATTCCCAGCCATTACTGAAAATACAAACACAACCTGGTTGCGCTAGAGCAAATGAAATTGATTTTAAACAAAACTGAACCTGACCATTTGTGTTTCACTGCCTGCTCTGTAGCATCGACAGCCACCCCTCTCCAAGGTGGGCTGGCTTCTCCAAACTTCACTTCTTGTTTGACAGAATTAAGTATTAATCTGGCCACTTTTAGAGAAAGCTGAACGATAACCCTGTTTGCTCAGACTGTCTCAGCTGATTAAGTCTTGTTTCCAAACTGATTGGGAAGACATATGAGGGTGACAAGCTTTTGTCTTGCAGAGATCTTCATGTTCCAAGTCTGTAAATTCTCATCTCTCTCTTACCACTCCTGTTTCTCCATTTAAGCAGACACAAACCTAAACAGCAAACCTGAAATTCAGGAACTGAACAGAAAGCTCCAGCTTTTCTCTTCCTCAAAGCCTTTCTAAATATTTCTGGCATGTTTTTCTTAATTTGCCACTTGACGCTATTCCTTTCCTGCTAAAAGGTATTAGGATACAGGTTTTGTTGTTGTTTGTTTTTCACAAAAAAACATACTATTAGATCCATTTGCATAGAAAACCAACACAGCAGTAAAGGCAGAGCAGGGGGTTGCTAAACGCTGATGAGAGCTGAGGCATATTAACCAGGTATGAATATGCTGCTCTATTCTCTGGCTTTGAAATCATTGCTAACAGGCTTCAAACCTGCTCTCTCACGGCCTATAAGAGAGACAGAGAGGTGCAGAGGAATGTAATTAACTCCTCCTTGGCTCTTCCTTGCCTCCGTAGCTGCAGAAGGAAGGATGGCGTGAGACTGATTCAGTTACTCCATTAAAAACAAAAAGAGATGGTGAAATGAAACCTTTCCTGGCAGGTGTTTCCAGCCCCAGAGTGCCCCTTCAGACCACCCAGAGACACAAGCCCTGCTCAGGGGGTGCTGTGAGGTGGCCAAGGCAGCAGTGTGGGGCGTGTGGGACATGCAGAACAAACCCCTGGCTTGGTAACCCTACCAGCACATCATCCATCTCTCCTCAGCCTCCTCCTGCATAAAGAGAGAGAGATAGTCAAGAGATGTTATCCAAGGCCACGGAAGGAGCAGTCAGAGGAATTTAGAGGAACTTTGAGGATGGCTTAGTTTGTGTTCATGGCACATTGCTGGCATAACAACAAATTCAGTGGCCATCGCATCAAAAGAGCTCCAGGACATCTTGGAACCTTCATCAAGGCCAGGCTTGCCCCTGACAGAAGTGAGAGCTGTGCTCCCCACCTGTGACACTACCCACAAGCAGATACAATCACTCCTGATAGGGCATTTCCAAAACACTTTCCATCAGGCACCAGCACCTTTTTAAATATTAACCAGCGAGATCTGCTGGCTCCCTCTCTGGAATTACCATCTCTGACACTGGTGATCCCAGCGTGGCAGCAGAATTCAGCAGCCAAACCCTGCCTCTCAGCGAGCGGCTTGCAGATGTGGATTTTAATTAAAAATATTTAATTTTCAGCTCTGAGTTCCATTTGCTCTACCTGGCATGACAGTTTGTGGTGCTATGGCTGCTATGTGGAAAGCTCAAGCCTATGGCAGCCCCACCAAATGGCCCTGCTGAGCCCTATTTTGTGTTCAGCCATAACAACCAAAATAGAGCTGAAAAGAATGAAAATCATTTGTGCCTCAGAACCTACCTTATACTGGAACAATTCCCCCAGAGATCAGCAATATGGAAAGAGCACCTTTCTAGTCCCACCAAGACACATCCCTGTAGGATCTCTTTATTGGTTTTCATCTGCAGGAGGCTGAAAACTCAAGGCATTGCTCACTTCTAGGGGAAAAAAGTTAAATTTAAATTGTCACCTCAGGCTTGTATCACATTCACAACTATCTCCAAAGCCCACCTCATCCTGTGGCCATTTTTCCTTGAGATGAGATGCTGCATTCCCAGAGCTCCTGCAGCTTCCCAGGATGGACCTCACATGGTCCAGTGGGACCTTACATAGTTCCTTCATTGTCCTATTTTCCTTGTAAAAAAAAGTTACGACAATTGTTCAGTGAAAAGTTGCTGTTTCACTTTTTATTACTCATCACTTAATTTACCTCTTTTCAAGTTATTTAGTGAGTAGCTTTAACTTTATATATATTTTCACTAGTAGGTTTCTACATCTACAGACATGTACTCAGTGAATCCTTAACTGAACACCGTGGAACAGGATTTAGTGCAGGTCCTACTCGTAAAAAAGGTTCTACCTTTGTCCTCTGATTGCCCCCTGCAAATAACATACAGAGCATTCTTCCATAGTGGAGTGGTTTTGGTTTGTGAATTCTAGAAACCATAGATAAACACTTCTTCAGAATTCAGCAGGGAATTTTCAGCATTTTGAAAATTCTACATTATGCTTGATAAATAACTGAAAACGTATTTTGAGTTTACTGTTTAGGTCCCAGGTTTTTAGGGAATGTGAAGGAAGTGTGTGGAAAAAAAGGGCAGAAAGCAAGAAAACAACTACAGGGCAAATAAGCTTCCCTGTATTAAATATCCAAATAGAAATATACTGGATTTTGAGGTATTTCTAATTATTTTGTGAATTTTGATTACGGAAAATATTTTGAAATATTATTGCACATTTTATGTCCTGTTTTACCTCCCATTAGGAGGTTCATGAGAGAAATAAGGAGTCCTACACCCTCTAAAGAAACTCCTGTTACAGGGCATGCACAAGTCAGTGACTGCAGAGCCAGTGAGAGCTCATCCCCAGAAAAAGACTTTGTGAACTGGTTGTGGGAAGGACAGTACATGGTTGTATGGCACCTGATGCAAGGGAGGCATGACATATGACCCTTACTGCAAACAGAAAAATAAACATCAACAAGACAGATTGAAGAACACATCAGAAACAGTAAAAGTAAAGTTAAAAATAATCACTGATAACATTTAGCCGGGAGTGCTTTTCGCTTTGTTATTCTATATTGACAATCCCACCTACAAACGGGTCTCTAAGACTTTTTGACTTGTAGGCAGCCCGGTTTGCTCTGCAGACCCCAACGTATCCATTGTCACCCATGGGAGGGCCCCAGGGCCTTTCCTATGCTGCATCTTTGGGGACGGATCAAATGGCTCCCAGACGAGAACAGAACCAGACATTTTCCAACCAAATACCTCTCGGGTCACTGAGCAATGCCCTGGTGGCTCTGCCTCACCAGCAAATGCCCACGCTGAGGCACGCCAGTGAGGAGCTTTGCCTGAGGAACCTTCCTGCCTCCTCCAGGCTCTCTGTGCTGATGGCAGGAGGGACGTGTGCCCCTGCTTTGGCCAGGGCCAGCACGGGCCAGCGAGCTGGCAGAAACCTCTGACACGGGCTGGGCGTGTGCTGAGATCCCAGACTGTGAACTGGGGCACTGGCAGCACACACTGAGGTTCTGATCCACCAGAACCTCTGCTGAGGAAGTTAGAGAAGGTGCAGCTGGCTGAGGGAGAGCAAAGGAGGAGCAGAAAAGCTCTCCTAATTTCCACAGCTCCACAGTCACTGCTGGTGAGCACTACCAGCTGTGGCAGGGCACTAACACAGGACTGAAGGAGTTTCAAACTGGGCTTGGGGGTGAATTGCACCATCCTGCTGCTGCTCTGAAGTCCCAGACACCAGAACCCCTATGCCAAATGTTGTAAAGCCAAAATAAAGCCCAGTCCCTGATTACAACAACTTACAGCCTTGGGACATGCAATTATTCATTCAGATGAAGCTTTATGTCAAGAGCTACTGCTTTACAAACAATTGGGTACTGCTGCAGATGACTGCCACAGCAAGGACATTTAGGAAATCTCTCAAAATCACCCTGTGAGTGCTGCCATAGGATCCAGAGCACAGCTGCTCCATCACTCTGTTCCAGGCTGTCATGTCGAAGGATAGCAAAATAATGTCAGGTAGTTGTTTCTATTCCATGGAAATGAGCTGTGTTACCTCTACAGGGGGACAAATCTCTTCTACAGCTAAACCAGCCAGGTTTTGCAAGACACCAAACCCTCATCCCCAGACATCTCATGTGACAGACTGGACACTGGAAGTTACACCGTGTCCCATGCTCCACACTACAGGATCCCACAAAGACAGGATCCCCAGACAACCACTGCTAGCTTTTCTTTCCTTGTGTCTTGAAGAGTGCACCAACAGTGATGGACTGGGTGGGCAAAGCTTGTCAAAGGACACTTTGGATGTCAGACAGCTTTCCTATGCCTTTGAAGTAGCTCCAGAACATGAGCAAAGATGAACTGCCCTCTATATGAAAGTCTCCAGGCTGATTTCCAAAGATCCTTGAAGCAGTCAAAGAGAAGTATACCTAGGTGCCAGATGTAGAAAAATATGTCAGAGCAAGAACATTCCCTTTGCCCTTCACTTCTTGCCTGCCCCATCACAGCCAGTGGTTTCAACATCTCTCCTTCCTCACCATGCATGGCATGAGGAACAGACCATGTACCCAGCAAACCCAGGAAAGGGCAGCTCCTGTCCAAATCCAAGCAGTTTCTCCTACCCCAGTCAGAAATGGCATGAGTTTATGGTAATGATGTTCTGGATGAACTTGCTCTCCAAACAAGGACCAGCTTGTCATCAGACAGAAATGGAGAAGGGTCAACCTTTTCTGCCCTCTCTGCTCATAACAATTCCTCCTTTCAGGGGGGAATGGCTTGAAAGCTCCAGTTATCGAAGCCTGTTTTCCACAGAGTGACACCTCCAGACCCAGACTCCTCCTCTCCCTTTTTTAGGCTATGAACAAGTCTTTGGTGTTTTGGCCAGGCCACTTCTCCAATGCAGCTTCTGTCTCTAGGAAAAGGAAAA